>OZ014444.1:1267014-1422106 GCA_963966035.1 Acleris laterana
TTAGTTGTTTTTTGTGTCTCGGTAAAGACGTTTATGTTTAATATTGTAAAGAAAATTAAGTTTATATGTAGCTTTATAAGAGGAGATTAGAAAAAAAGGAAGGCGCCGCTCAAAATTTAATTTGGCACATGATTTACTTAAAACCGCCGCATACTCACGTCACTTTTTTTTCTCAAGCCTTTAATTTTTTAATCATAATTAAAGTCTGCAAATGCTTATTGATTGATTATAAAAAAATACGAGTAATATAGTCGGCCAGTTTTCAAAATAAATTATATAACTACTTTGTAAACTTTGCTACTGAAAAACATAACTTTTAAATGGTTAACGTATATTTAATGGTAACGTTCAAAACATTGTTTCACCAAATGACTTCGGAAAACCCGACCGGCAATGCAAGATTTCCCTTGCTCCTATAACATCAACAAAGAAAATTGGTATTATTACTTACTCAAATCTCTACAAACTCAACAAAGGTTCCAATTACGACAAAAAATTCGAATCCCACATCGGAGAAAACTAATTTTGCAAATATTTTATTCCTTAATAGGGGGATCCCACTTCTGATCCTCTTACTACTTAATCTGTTTGTGGACACAGTTACGACACGATGTGTGTATGTGTGGGTGAAGGATTTAGGGAGCACAGTTCTTGTATTCAATCACCAAAGCAGATTCAATTCTATGATGTTAATAATAAGGTTGATATTACGACAGGTAGATTATCTTAGTTACTACGTTTTTGCTAAGAACGGCACAGTATGTCTTCATTGTGATGCAATATTAAATATTTTGTGATTTGCTTATGGAATGTATTTGGTGGTTTGTGCAGACTACAAAGTGTATCCATTTTTTAACCTTATTACATTACAATAAGGTCCAATACCAGATACAATACTTCTCTTTATTCTTTACTATGCATTATAATGGCAATGGCAAAATAACTAACCTCCGCACTCGGAGACATTTGCTTTGACGATGCGCTGGCCCAGTTGGTAGTGACCCTGCCTACAAGGCTAGCGGTCCTGGGTTCGAATCCCGGTAAGTGCAGATGTTTGTGTGATGAGCGCGAGTATTTGTTCCTGAGTCAGGGATATTTTCTATGTATTTAGTACTTAAGTATTTAAATCGTTGTCTAGTACCCATAGGACAAGCCTAGAGCTTAGTTTGGGTCTAGGTCAGTTGGTGTGACATTGACAATGATATGTTTATTAATTTAGATACAATTCACTAGTTCTTACATCGTCGTCATTAATTGACTTTGAGACAAGCGTTCGATTTTCAAAATGAAAACAATTGCAATTGCAAGTGCGTTAGACGGGTACGCCGAAGTTCATATAAAATTGCAAATTAGATTATTCGAACTCCGAAATTGGACCTCATAAATAATGTTACAACCTAACGATCAATGTATATACTCTTCGACCTCATAAATAATGTTACAACCTAACGATCAATGTATATACTCTTCATAATTTTTTTTAATACTAATGATCGGAACTTATAATCATCTGAACTTATATTATAATGGCAATATTCATGGAACCGTATACTTTTCAGAATTTCTTAAATATCTTACGTGTAGATAAAATTAAGTAAGGTTAGGTTAGATTTATGAAAATTGCATTGTGCATTATGAGTTTCGATATTATGACTTAAAAAGAGTATAAACAAAAAAGTATGAGCAAAATTTTTCGGAGTAATGATGAGTATAGTCACAAATCGTTATTTGTATAAATTTCGAAAGACCAATTTTATATGAGCCAATATGGGACTCGCGTTAGACAAATAGCCCCTCTGCCTTTGACGCGATCTCCCTATTTATATTTGTGTTGTGGAAAGCGTGTGACCACATCATTTGGAGCGGAAATAGGCCAACGGTCAGGATTGGCTGTGGCCACGTTAATGACGCACGAGTTTGGTGTTGGATGTCATCATCATACATACATAAACTCACGCCTTCATTCCCAGAGTGGGGTAGGCAGAGCTACAGAAATACCAAGAACTCTAAAAAAAAATTGTTAATTCTGTAATTCTTTAGTTTTCTGGACATAGGCCTTCCCATTATTTCTGTTAGTTTAAGTTAAGATTTTAAATTCGTTTTTTTTTGACTTAGTTAACGGTAGTGGGACTAAGGTCAAGTTGAGTGTGATTGAAAACTGATATTGATTTATTACTAGCTTTTGCCCGCTTTGTCTGTGTAGATTTCGATAATCGGTATTCCTTTGGGAACTTTTACTCGCATATTTCCAGGGATGAAAAATAGCCTATGTGTTAGTCCAGGGTATGGGCAATCTCCATTTCAAAGATCATCTATATCCGTCCAACCATTGCAGCGTGAAGCAGAAACAAACTAACACACACATACACTAAAACCTTAAAGCAAACTACATAGCGACATCTATCGGCCGCGCATAGAGTCAGATGTTCCTTGGTGACGATTTTGCATAAGCAAGTTTGAAAATGGAACGAGTTTTTTGCCAAGCTTTGATCGGTCTTATAAGTAGCTTCACACTTTTGTACCTTGTCGCCTGTAACGCCTTTAGGGCCTTAGCCTTAGCCTATAGAGATTATAGGAAACTCAACCTTATTATTGTAGAATGCCAGATTGACTTTGGACCTAACGTGGGTGCCGTACAAGCCGGACCGTACAATTTTATAAATTGTTCGTGACGTCACGCTCTGTTAACACTTCCTACGTTTCCGGCATTATAGTGTTATCACGAGAACTGCGTGCGTGTTACTTATTTGTAAACAGATTAAGTAATAATTGAGATTGTTTTGACAAGTTATTTCGGTTTGCACGATTACTTTATTAAGCCACTTTATTTTTAGAAAAATACTTCAAATGTAACTTATGTAACAACGTTGAATTGTCAAGTTTTTAATGACTAAGTATTATCATTCTATCTTTCCTTCTATGATGTTTTTAAGGAAAAGGTCGTGTCGTAGAAGGTTGTCTATCATTGTTTCTCGTCGTCAGAGATGGGCATTATTCGAATAAATTTTTATTTGAATAATCATTCGAATAAACAATCATTCGCGATAAATTTATTCGCGAATAATTTATTCGCGAATAAATTATTCTACCACTTCTTCGAATAATAAATGAATTATTCTTTATTTTATTCGAATAAATACCACGAATAATATTATAGTACACTTTCAAATTTACCATTAAAATGCAACTGGAGCATATTTTAGGGTCTAGGGATTGTCTCGCAGGTAGCCAACCAGAAAGAGATGGATATATGAATGAACGAGATAACCACGTAACTCAATTTTCTTATCGGTTTGTTTACCCGTGTTCATTATTATTTCACAAAAATTAGTCATTCGCATACTTTGGTCTAAACCAGTCGCATCTCTGAAGTCTGTGTATTACTTTAACAAAAAAATGAGTGAGGTTAATGACGATGACGATAATATCCAGTCCAGCAAGGATAGCTCGTTAAACTCCACGGATTTGAGTGAAAACCGTGATGTGGTATCACAAGACCACACAAAACCACTATATATTTTTCATTTCTTTATTTAATTTAATACCCCTGTCGATCTTATAGCGATTGACTTTTAAACAAGGATAATTTATTCGTAGTATTTTATTCGGGAATGATTTATTCGTGATACAATTTATTCGCGAATAATTTATTCATCGAATGATTTATTC
This sequence comes from Acleris laterana, assembly GCA_963966035.1. Classification (NCBI taxonomy): domain Eukaryota; kingdom Metazoa; phylum Arthropoda; class Insecta; order Lepidoptera; family Tortricidae; genus Acleris; species Acleris laterana. The sequence continues at coordinate 1,270,684 of OZ014444.1, forward strand.
GCGAATAATTTATTCGCCATATGTACGAATAAGAATAATCATTCGGAAAATTTATTCGTTATTCGCGAATGATTTTTTTATTCTCAATCGTTATTCGTCATTCGAATAAATTTTGCCCATCTCTGCTCGTCGTACAGTCGGTCAAAAATGTGGTCTACCACCCTAGGGTTCGATTTTCGCTTGCAATAATATTATGACAGTGACAAGTGTCAACCTTAGCACTAAATTAGATCTTACAGAAACTTTTGTCAAAACTAAGCCTCTATTCTATGCGACACAAAGGATATTAGGGGGCACGGGAGTGCCCCCGCCAAGTCGAGCAAATTTTCAACCCCTTGTATTTGACCTGGGCCTCTATTCCTGGCGGTAAAAGACATATCGTATTTGACTTGTTACGGTATTGTTTTGACGTCAGCCGCCATTACTGTCAAGGAAGTAAGAGCTATAAAAAACGTTGACAATACGATAACAGATCAAAGACGATGGTTTTTAGTGCCTAGAGTACTGGCCCTGTGCATCTCACCCAAAATTAAGTAGGTTTTTTTTTAATATGCGTCAGGAACCCAATAAAAAGCTCTTCGCCCCAACGATTGATGCCAGTGCAAACATATTCCAGATCGTAATTGTCCAATCTGAGTGCTTTACGAGCGCTAATGGTTCCCACAACAAACATTAAATAACGTTTCTTGACGAATCTGTTTTCTGCCGGCGCGCGAGCGTGAATTGAAAACGAGTTTTATTTTTTATGACGTAAACTTAGGTGCATCAATACAGAGAAAAATAATAGAATTAATTATTCGCATTTTTTTAAATAGCTTTTCATCACACTTGCTCGTAAATAGTGTCCTAACATGCTAGAAAAATCGACCATAAATCCAAAATAATACCCGCGGGCCTTTTTTTACCATTACGCCCTAACGTGCGTAATAGCTTTTTTTTTTAAATGTTATACGTGGACTCAAACTATCACAATACGTCAGGACCCCAATTCTTGTGCCATTCGATATGAAGTTTCATTCGAGATGAAATGTCAGTTGAATACTAGGTATTTCCTAAAAATCTCGCATAATAAACTATTGATCTCTATGTCACTAGAATCGGACTCCGAACACGTTTGACATTATCTGTGGTAAGCCACAGACAATGATGTAGTCTGCCGCTAATAAGTTAAAAATATGATCTTTTGTCTGATTTAATTTCATTTCCTCGCAATTGTGATGGAAAACATTGTATGTTACACGGGTGGTAAAGGAAATACAAAGCTCGAGTCATTAAAGCCTTCAGCCTTCGGCTTCGGGCTTCTAACGGACACTAGTTTGTAATTCTTTCTTTACCACCCTTAATACACAATGTACTTTTGTTGCAGTGCATTTTTAATAATGCGCATTTTATGAATTAACCATTTTTATGGCACACGATACATAAATTGTTACAATACCTTTTTTTTTCTTTACGTTTCAACGCCTAATTAAGAAGCCGAAAATGGACGTCAACGCTTTTTTTATCCCGAAAACATTGACATTTAAGTAAACAAAAACCAGCCAAAAACTAGCTTGGTCTAAAAAAACGTTAACATTACAGGTGTAATTTCTTTATAATACAAGAAGCAAACGAGCTAGCCAATTGTCTAAGTTCTTGTAATAGCAGTGGAACTTCGGTTTCAGTATTCAGGTATTCACTCAAGTTGCTTCTCATTATGAAATTCAAATTCAAACTCAGTTGAAACCACACTCATACTTACGTAGCAAAATTCAACGTAACTTAACTTTCTCCGTCCGTAGCACTTAGTTCCGTAGCACCGTAGTTCCGTAGTGTCGTAGCAGTTTACCGTCGTAGCCATTGAAATAATATCTGGGGGCATAGACAAGATGCATAAAGTTAATAGTAACGATATTATGAAAAATTGGGTGTCAATCGGAATCCTTAAAAACGTTTATCCTAATACATCGTTGGTCCGAATTATCATTTGTACTAAATTGGTTTTCAGCTGAGTGAGACCACTTTTTAAGTTCTCCAAAGTACCTGTGGTTAGGTTAGGTTAGGTATTTGTATTATAAACAATACTAAAATGTTTTAAGAATCAGGCGAAAAATGCTTTAGGATAAATGAAAATTAGGGGAGTCTAAAAAGTCACATAATTCGACTACCGTAAGCTTGATTTTTTTATGTTTTTAGTACTCTCTTTATGATTTTACTGCGCTTTTTGACCCAGGGCACATTTTGTAGAGAAATACATATTTAAATACAAAAAAACATTAATCAGTTAAGACTCAGCTACAAATAATTAATAGGAATCAAACCCAGAAGCACTAGTTTCTTGGGCAGGATATTACACTACCAATCAGACTAAGGCGTAGTCAATCAAACATTTTGTGAATATAAAAAAAATATCAACTCTAACGATATTTCACATTCAGCCATTTCCTATAATTCGCTTTGATTTCTGTTTTTTTTCCTTGCAAATACATCAAAGGTCTAATATTAATCTAATTTTGTCTTCAATATACATTATGAGACATATGAGATAACACGTATGAATTGCAAATAAAAATATTGTGTAGCGTACTGTAGCAAATCATGTTTTTTTTTTATGGCATAGAGATGACAAACGAGCACACAGGCCACCTGATGGTAAGTGAAAACTGTGACCCATAGACATTCGCATTCACAAGACTGCAGAGCAATCCTAAGACTGCAAATGCGTTGCCAACCCTGAGGACTAAGACGGAATGCCTCTATGCTAGTCATTTCACCGGCTGTCTTATCCCCAAACCGGAACACAACAATGCGAACACTGCTGTTTGGCGGTAGGTTAATGGATAAGACGGTGGTAGCGATCCGGACGGACCCTGCACAAGGTCCTACCACCCGCACATGTTTTACGATAATTTCTAAATCAGTACATTTTCAACAATATTAAAAATAGCTAGACATCAATTTATATAAACGAAACCACAAAGACCACAAATAATAATACAAAAAAAACTAATAAAGATCTAGACGAAAGGAAAGCGAGGGGAACAAAGGGGAATATAATTATGATTTTTAAATCACCAACAAAGTAAATACTTTCAATAACGTTGTGTTAATATCACACCAACAAAAGACGCCTCTAGTCCGGGCGGTAAAATCCAAATAATAATTGACCTCTACTGTTTTTAATTCGGCCACCATAACTATTAAGTAAATAAGCCCTCCGTCCTTGGATATCACATTTGCAAAACATCATATTCTGAAAAATATCATAACAGCAAAACATCATATTTGCAAAACATGACATTCGCAAATCATCATAGTAGCAAAACAACACATTAGCAAAACTAAACTATTATTAAGATTTGAATTAGACCGTGTCGACGGATCTATTTCTGTATAGTTTGGTCCTCCGGGCCTGCTATAAATCTAGCATAATCTAAAACTACCTACGTTATAACAAAACCCGACTATTTGTTAATATCCCATCGCCATCCGTGCCATTGTTTTAACAAATTGGATTCGGTAAATTTTGACTAAACCATATGCCTCAAGGATGAAATGTGTACCTAATAAAAGCACTAATTAAAAGTTAAAAGCATGTACAATTTATTCTAAAAATATTTTAGGAAAGAAACACGACTACATAAAGTACATAGATACAGTCTTTATAATGATGTTGTGCTAGAATGATCTTTTGCGAATGTGATATTCACATATGGAAGGGTAAACAAGAGCTATCAATACGTTATACGATAACAGATCAAAACGATATTGTTTTTACCGTATTGAATAGAGGTTGTAACAGCTTGCCAAATATAGACACTACGTCACGCCACTTAGCAACTCCGTAGCACCAAAACACTGCTACGAGCCACGAAGTTCGTAGCTCCGTAGCCCGTAGCTCGTAGCGCGGAGTAATGAATAGTGTGTCTGTGTCAGGCTGAATCGATAGTTGGGAATGGCAACTCATCCTGCGGATGCGGTGTGGTAACATCATGGCTTGAATTTTTTAATTACTAGCTGTTACTCGCGACTCTATTCGCGCAAAAAAATAAAACAGCCTATGTTAATCTATGTAGCATGATCTAATCGTGAAATAGTTTTCGAAATCGGTCAGGTAGTTTTTGAGTTTATTTGTTACAATATAATATAAGTGAAGACTAGCTTGTGAGAGCGACTTTGTTCGCGTAGAATTCGTTATTTTGAAAGGGAACCGTACATTTTCCAGTATAAAATTAGCCAAATATCATCTGAATACTTCAAGCCGCTCTGGCGTGATTGAGAATTAAAACATCAAACTTTTGCATTTATCTTACTAATCGATTAAGTAATCAATCAAGTGTCATGTAATGTAAATGTACGAAGGAGTACATTCACATACAGATTTTGTGAGTTAGTATATAAGATGCCATTACAAATATAAAGCGATATAATTTTTCGTTAAATTGTTTCATTGATTCATAATTAACAAAAGGTAAGTTTTATATGTCTTTCTAACATTAACAATTTATGTTTACAACTTTAACAGCGTGCAAGTAATCAATACTGATTTGAAATGTAACTCCCACTAAAATTTCGAATGAATATTTAAAGTATAAAATAAACATTAACCTAAGGCAGCGTTAATTTAATTGTTTTACTTTCTAGAAATGACATTAGTTTGAATCAAACTACATAATTTAATTAAACAATAAAACACTAATATTACGTAAAACAATTACATACCACACCGCCACCAAACCCGTTCTGTGTCCGCCTTTAGATCTTTATCAATCAATTATCTAGATTCAACGATAGCGCGTCCAGAACTCTGAGACCTCTGCCCCCTCCCCCCTCTACTACCCGCAGACGACGGAGGGGTCTCGTTATACACACCGAGGGTTCAGCAAAAACTGGTCGTGTAGTGTGGTCTCAATATTGGAGGTTATAATGTACTGGGATATTGTAATGTATGTTTGTGAATAGATAGGGTTATTGAATGGGAAGTACAAATGGATGGGTTTGCTAAAGGTTAGTAGTTGAAATATTAGGTTTTTGTGAATTCATGGCTGTCCGCGACTTTTATCACATGTATATTTTATGTTTTCGTCTTACAATGAACTGGTGAACTTTAGTTTGTTTCTATGTAAATATTTCATTGAACTAAAGCAATAACATAATAAATATAAAAAATACAGAAATTAAAGTAGTTCAAAGGCGAACTTATCCCTTTAAGGGATAACTTTCTGTAAACCGGCAGATAGCTAGTATAACTTCTGTCAATAGGTACTATTGTAAAGAGTTGTTGGTTTTTTTTAATTTATTATTTTCACTCTTAAACCCTATTTAAAAAAATATTTATTATAGATGATACAAGCATTTTAAACGGCTAATTAGAAAGAGAGATCCTAAGTGCACTTTAACGTCACTGTAACAGGTCGGCTATATAAACTCCACGTAAAATTCTGTTTTGCTAGAAAGAGATAGAAACAAATCTTCGTTGGCTTTTATATCTCGGTTATTTTTATACCTATTCAAAAAGTGTTAGTTACATTAATGAGCTTTTATTAAAGCAGTGAAAAAAACAAGAAATTTTTCCTGTTTGTTTTCTGAAAATCGCAGATTTCCACATCCTGTTTGTTTTCTGAAAATCCAGATTCCACAGAAGAAACCATGTATTAATACAATCACATTAAAATAACCCTATCAAAAGTAAAAATAACTCTACCAACCCTACCGTTAAGAGTTCTTTACAGATAAGCCTGCGCCGCCCCATTGTCTCAGTGATTTGTGGCCGATAGGCCGTTGTCATTCTGATAGCGCATCGATTTTTGATCCCACCCTTTATACGTAATACAGGGTTGATTAGAGAAAGTATTCTTGTGGTTTTGTTGGCTTTTTAGGTCACTGGAGTAATATATCATTTTCAATTTTATTAATTTGTAATTTTGTCACTAAGTATACTAGATAAAATCACATAATATTGTTGCTTTAAAACTTAGTTTGGACTTGGAGTACTCTCTTACTTACTTTCATATACGAACATCATTATAATTATTTAAGAGACAAAATGCAAAAATGCCAGTCTAACCGACTTTCTTAAATCTCTTGAACTGAACAACTCCTGCTTACTTTAGGACTAAGCCAATTTGAATAATATTGTGCATGTCATACAAAAAAAGATAAGAACATCCTCGAGTTTTTCTCCAACCAGCCTGCAACGTTGTTACAAAAGGCTTATCCCCCCTCAGCTCCCAGTGATTTCCATTGTGAGGAAAACGGATCGCTTTGATACCTCGTTAACGACCGTCAAAAATGTCAAATTTGTTGGCTCGTTACGTTTTTAACGATGTCATTCTGTCAGTCTGTTAATTGGCACTGTTATTTTTTTTACTACCGCGGCTTTTAACTTTCGCTTTTGTTTGTAACTGATTTTAATTAGGGAAAATCTATTTGAAAATTCGTGTCTATTGAATTATTTGTGTCGAAATTTAACATGATATACCAATAATTTTGTCGGTGATGGTTAACCACAAAAAAAAATCTAATGATCAATATGCATTTTTTATTTGTTTTTGATGGCATTTCTATTGTATGTTTTACTACGATGCATTTAAATAAAAAACAAATTTTCAATTTGGGACATACTATATGTTTAAATAAAGTGACTGAACAAATCAATTCTATAAGTTCGTGACACAGTTCAATCAATAATAGGGATAGAGCTATACGAGTTGGATAACTCCGTCTTTTTTACTTGCTGAAGCTTGTCAGGCACAAAATTCAGTTAGTAACCTACTTGGAAAAAAAAAGTATTATAAATAAATAAATAATAAAATAAATATGATAGCAAAATCCCACACAAATTGGCCTAGTTCCAAACTAAACTCTAGGCTGCTATATATATGTACTAGACAATGATATGAATACTTATACATAGAAATCATCCAAGTCTCAAAATAAATACGACAAATACTTGCCTACACCTGGAATTGAACCCGTGACCGCTAGCTTCATAGACAGGGTCACTACCAACTAGGCCAAAGCGTTGTCTAATTCATCGTATTCTACTATATGTATGTTTTTTATATACATCACATCCGAAAGTCTAATTATACAGGTTAAACTTCGAACGGGTTCAAATCCCAGGGTCCCGCGGCATTTTCCACACATTTGTTCAGACTTTTCATTTTAAATGTGCGGGAGTTTCAAACACATATATTTTTAATTTAATACGATATTTTTCACTGCTTGGACTTTAAACTGTGAGTCTACTGCAAATGGTTGATTTTCGATTGGATAGCCGATCCATATTTTTATAACGTAGTAACTTTGCGTCATACGCATTAGAAAAACGGAGTACAATCTCAGGCCCGTATTAATAGACTAATCTAAACTCTAATGCTCGTCTCTAATGCGTCAAAAATGACAGTGTTCTATGGTTTGACGTTTACTTTGACGTATCTTGTGACGGGCCTCTCAGCCAAGGGTTTATTAATACGGGCCTCAGACACATTGACCTAGATCTAAACTAAGCTCTAAGCTTGTACTATGGGTACTAGACCACGATAAACATACTTATATAGAGAAATATATACTTAAATACATAGAAAACATCCATGACTCAGGAACAAATACTCGCGCTCATCACACAAACATCTGCCTATCGGGATTTAAACCCAGGACCGCTAGCTTCGTAGGGTCACTACCAACAAGGCCAGCGAGTCGACATCGACATAATCGTGAAATAACTCTTTCAGCAACAAACTTCAACTGCTAAATGCTTAATTTTGAACTCTGTATTCAGAATCAAAGAGCCAGATCTCACTAACTATCTCCCATCTCGTTAACACCCTCACTGCATAACTTATAATTACTTCTCATAACTCGATGTCAGATGTTTCGTGACTACACAGGTTTGGTATAGAGTTCATAGTACTTACAAATAAGCATAGGTAATTGGATTTTGCCTGCGATTTTGTCGTGGAAATCGTTGATCGTGTTTCTTAAACATCTTCGTGTCTTTAAGTTCTCTTGTGCAATTACCCACTTACACACTAAGATGTTTAATTATAGGTTTCCTTAACTTGTTCGTAAGTTCAAGTGTAATTAAATAGGAAAAAAACATTTGCACTCGGCGACCGCGGGGGTTGGAACTAGGTACCTTACGTTTACGAATTTGTACCCTCTGTGCCGTTTAATGGGTAATTCCACGAGAATGTAACGAAAGTAACCATTTCAACGAGTGCTTTTTCAAACTTTGAATGCTCATATTTTTCTAGATAAATAAATCCTTCTATTTTGAAATAAAACTAAAAAAACAAGCAGAATGCTTAAATTGGTAACTTGCGTTACTCTCTGCCATTGAATTGCCCTGACCTGTGTGCTCCTTTGCTTTCTCCATCCTATGAATTTATAGAACAATAGTTTCTGCTATTGACTCCGCCCACATAGAATTCGTATTTTTTCCATCCCACGGGAACAGTGATTTCGTTCGGGATTAAAGGTAGCCTATATCCTATTCCAGATAATCTATCTCTGAACAAAATTTCATACATATCCGTTTATCCTTTCCGGCGTAATAGAGAAACAAACTTTCGGACTTTTGCATGTATAACATTGTAAATACCAGCTTTTGCCCGTGACTCCACCTCCCACGAGAACAATTATTTCTTTCGAAATTAGCTTATGTGCTATAACAGACTACAATCTATCTCTGTGCCAAATTTCTCCCAGATCCGTTCAGCCGTTCTGGTGTAGTTGAATATTATAACACCCATCCATCCAAACTTTTGCATGTATAATAATAATAGACTTAGTAAGTATCAATTTCAGCAAACGTTTTTAACCACTTAACAGATGATTAGAGCGTTAACAGCTGTCAAAATGTATGAACTAACAGTCGATTAACATTGGTTAAATTTAACATCGATTGGTGAAATTGGTTCTAAGTAACATAAGATATGGTTACCCTTAACAATAAACAAATGAATATCCCAAACGGTAGCTGTACGGGTAACTGATCCGTCAACGGAATTCATTTCACGGAGTGCAGGCTTATACCGACCAATTTATTTAATGATTCTGCCAACTGAATGTTTTTTAGCCTTTAAATGGATGGTTTGCGTACGCGTGGTTTGAAAGAGTAAGTTATGGTAAAAAAAGATTAATGGTAAAGCTATCAAGATAAAAATACAAACGCTATATTGGCCGCGCTCAGAGTGAGTATTTAATTAATAATTTTACACACGTAAAAAAGAAACGAGTTCATTATCTTAAAAAAATCTATAATTGTCAATTACTCTTTAATAAAATACTAAGTCATATAAGATGTAGATACATGTACGAAAGGGTGTTTTTTGGCATTCAAAATCCGGGTGACATTTTACCGCGATACGTCGCTAGATAGCTGTTAAATAGCATACTATGTTTTTTTTATATTTGGGGCACCACTGCACCGTTTGAAAAATATAAAATATGTTTTTTTTCCAAAACTACAAATACGAAAAATCTGGTAGCCGTATAAAGTCGGCCCTTTTCAGAGATATAGATGCGATTAAGAAGTTCATCTAATACCTATTAAGCGGCTATTTATTAACCCCCAACGCAAAAAGAGGAGTGATATAAACTTCACCCCTATGTGTGTGTCTGTCTGTCTGTGGCACCGTGGCTCTTAAATGAGTGAACCGGTTTACTAATGTTTGGTCAAAAATCTTTTCCCAAAATATCACTTCCCAAACTATTTTACTTAAATTTTCATTTCCCAAAAAATCATAAGGCAAAACAACTTTTAGCAAATTAACAGTTAGCAATTTTTTTTTTGGCGTATTATTGTTTAGCAAATAATTACTTGGTCTTGTTTCATTTTACCAAATTTCATGTAGTCAAATGTATCGTTTCGCATAACATACTTTTCCGATATATTTTTTTGGCATTGGATTTATATCCTGTGGTGCATTGGATAAAATTTAGGGTATGATTTTGACGGTCGCAGTTCTAACCTAACCTAACCTACTTTTTTGGTAGCAGTTCGTTTCTGTGGGGGTCACAGTATTAACCTAACCTAACCTAATTTTTTGGTAGCAGTTCGTTTCTGTGGGGGTCGCAGTTCTAAGTTAACCTAACCTACTTTTACTGTGGTATAAATTGAGTGTGCGAGGTAACAATTTGAACTAACATTTTATTGGAACATAATATTTTGGCACAGGAAAACATTTGCTTAATAAACGTTTGTCCTAATAAAACTTGACAAAGTAAAATGATGCCAAATGATAATTTGACGAAATAAATAAAATGCGAAATGTAAATGTGCTAAACATTCGTTTGGGCAATGAAACTACTGCGATAAGTTTTTTGGGAAATGAAATTTGGCGAAAAATATTTTGCCCAAACGGCAGTACACCGAGTGAACCGCTTTGGATGCAAAAAAATGTTTATTTGAAAATTTTTCTTTTATACCGCGGTTTTTAGCTAGGTTTTATGAAAATCTGTTGGTCCGTTTGAGAGATATCAGTTCTGAAAGAATGGGTCACCATTATTTCGAGGATTTTGTCTATTTTTTGTGTCCTAGTTCGTTACCAAAAAATAAATATTATCATTACAAAACTCCAATATATCAAAACCAATTAATATTCCCTCACAATAACAAAATTTACTTGATAAGTTAATTACAGCTGTAATTTGGGCAAAGCAATTAAATATGTTTGTGTCGATATCAATCTCAATTTATAGGTAGGTGTAACGTTAAGGTTTCACCCATTTAAATGATATATTTCCAAGTACGTTACCACTTTGCTAAACAAATTTCCACTCCCACACACTTGTCGAACCTTGTACAGATAGCAAAGAACATTTGTTATCAGTAAATAAAATGAAATTCTAATTTAAATTTATCTGTATCGAAAATTATATTGAAAATAAAAAAAGCAATCATTTTTGGCCATAACAATATACAAAATTGAGACATGCCATGCCAGATAAGCAGCAGCAGGCCGTAACGATCTTGTATTAAAAAAAAACACTAAAACAACCTTGCAACCAAAATTCTACACAAAAATTATTTTTTCTGGGTGAAGCTAACTATTTGCAACTGGTGACAAAAGAGAGAACTTCCAAGTATTGTTTTGAGTTTTGAAAACCCTTTTTTTAAGACAATAAAATTACACTATGACGATTAAATTATATTTTACATAAAAAGAAAATTAATATAGGAACGGATACGAATCTGCATTTTAACCTTTTACACCTGTGTGTTGTTAAAGTATTACAGTAATAAAATTACATTTAAAAAAGTCAAAGACCGGTTAATTATTGCTGTCATTAACATACCCGTAATAATTTTTAAATTTTCAGCAACGGTATAGCTCTCTCTCTATATCTCTCTCAATATCTCAAATATTTAAATTGAAGACACATCATATAATATGTGATTATGAAACTAAAATGACAGGTCATTCTAGGTATTTTAATTTTTTCAGTCAAAATAAATATGTTTTTATTTTAGGTCAATGGTAATATTTTATTACAGACTAGCTGTTCCCGTGCCTACTACGTTGGGTTTTTTTTGAGTTAATACATAGCATATGACACTCACAAATAACGTGGCTTTATATTGGTAAAAGAATTTTCAAAATCGATTAAGTATATCCAGAGATTACCCCTTACAACGTCACAAACTCTACCTCTTTATAATATTAGTATAGATAGGTATAGATTTATCATAAAATATTACTATTATAGCTACTGATAGAAAAACCCTAACCCACCAGATTTTTCGGTACCGGCAAAATGAAACCGGTAACACTTTTCCAAAGAGAAACGCGATAATAATCGGCCGTACCTCATCCAAATATCGGTAACCCTAATTTAAACATTATTTATAGGAATTTCTTAGCCTTTTGAACCCAATTCGCATGCCGACCGTACGCCGAGGTAGACCGCCGAATGTTTACCGTTACGTTAATCGAATCTCGGAATCGAGAAACTATTTAATTCGAGTAGGAAATTAGATTCCGCCGATGCGCCATATTTGATTTGAATTAGCTTGTCGGCGTGTTGATTTGGTTCGTCGCGATATAAGGGTAATTTTGTTATTGGTTTCGTGATAACAGGAATTAAATGGTTTTTTACCCCGACTGCCGAAGGAGGAGGGTAAAGTGTTTATCAGCCTGTATATATTTGTATGTATGTTTGTTCCTTTGTCACGCTCTAGAAACTAAATGTCAATCGATTCGTCTTAATCTTGTGATTATCTTACCTTATCTTATTTGGGGAGTCCTTACGGATACACTTCGACCCTAAGGGATCTTTTGTGTAATTACCCCTCTTTTACCACTTAATTCAATCTAGTCTCCACCCAGAATGTAATTTTTAAATGTAATTTTGTTCCAGAAAAAACGGAAATAGAGGAGAGCAATGGCAGTGCAAAATATAAATAACACTAATCAAAATTCAAAATGGCGGGCACGTCAGGTGCCATATTGTAAAAAAAAAGTTGATTAACTAATTATGACAAATATGGGTTATCTGAATAGGTATTTAAAATGATTAGGGTTTTTTCATCGTTTTTCATTTTGAATGATAATTTTTGATTTATAACGATTTAAAGTTGGTTAGCAACAATCGGGTTTTTTAACCGTAACTTTTTGTTGAGTTACTTTTATAAGAGAGAGAACCATGTAATTTTTATATAGGATTTTAATCGATTGATATTCTTTTGCCAGTGATTTTGATTGCATTGAACTCGTTGTTGTTTTTTTTAGGAACGAAGTTTGATACTTCATGATAATCGTTCCATGTCTAAATTTAGGTCATGGACCTGATATTCTAAATAACATCTTAAATCTAAATAGCATAAGTTTTTGATTTATCCGAGTCACATTCATAATTTCACACTTTTATATTTACTTACAATATCAATACATAAATCAGTCTGTAACTCAGTCAAATATTAACTTTAAAAAAAGTTACCAATATAGGGATGATCCAAATCATCCACCCTATCTATGGTTAAAATTTCTCAATGCCTTTTTAAGACACCCTGTATAATAATGAACTTTAAATAACTGTCATCACTTATATCTTACAAATCAAACTAACTATTAATATTAACACATCAACAACAAACTAAAAACCCTCAGTTTCTAAATCATTAAGCTAACCGGACCCCAATAAAAACTTAACACAAATTACCCAAATAACGTTGTAAATTTACCAGCAAGTTTACCCCAGGGCCGGGGAAAAACAATCCAAAAACCCCGGAAGTAAAAATTGAAACGGCTCGTTAGCCCCCAAGTTTTGGGCCCTTTTGCCCTGATTCGACGACGCGCTAACTACTGGTAATCTGGTGGGGGTTGGTAAATAAATCAGAATGTAGTTTTGGTGCTTAGGGATTTGTATGACCTTATAAGTAGCTGGGCAGTTTATTGCTTTGTCATTTTAACGTCACTACACTACACTGTCAAAGGTGTAAAAGCGACAAGGTACCGTAAAACTACACAACACAATGTGATCAGTAAAATTGGACTAGTTATATTATTGTAGGTCACGACCACAGTTGTGTAGTTTCACAGTACTAAAGTGCGCTTTTTAAAAGGAGACCACTGCTAGGAGGAAGCGCTACCAGTAACTCAACTCTACAGTGAGTTATTCTTTAACGTATAACTTAGTAATGACAATGATATTACTTGTAAAATATAACGCGTAGACCAGCAGGAAAACGTTTTAGAAATCTTTTTGTACTGACGATAAACTTCTCATAATGCAGAATTCACGGTACGTAACTTCTAAGTATATTCTTAACTTTTCTATGGAATGAAATATTCTCCATGGTCTTAAATGTATCAGTGAATGTGCTTAATATATTTTATAGAAAGAAAAGAAGAAAAGAAAAAGAAAAATACATTTATTCACTACACATGACACACAGAAAAAAAAAAGTAAAAACAGAAAAAGCAATTAAAATAGTAAGTATTGAGTGTGTCTTCGCGGCAGTGAATGATTTGTAACTTGCACATTGCTAAACTTAGAAATATTACAACAGTAACTACATAAATAGTTTTATCGAGATCAATAGAAAACCAGTTAGAAGTTACAACCTGTATTATAAATCTCTATAGATATTTTCGTGAGGCGTTTGATTAGTTTTCGAAAAATCGGGTCCATAAATTTGTATAGCGATAAGAATCTGAATTTTTGCATCTAGAGCGCCACTGCGTGTACGTTATCGAAAACTATTTTCTTACTAGATAGAATAGAGATAAGAGCGAACTAAATTCAATGTGTACTAAACTCCTCGTTCCTACTAAAGGTATCATACGAATACATTGTTCGTTAAACCTAACAGCTTAAGACTTTAGCACAATATCACAATTCCTCGTGCATGTCACAAACAGTGCCAAGTTCCTCATATTCCTTAAGCTACGGGCTCCTTATCGCTGCATCGGCACTGAACGAGTTGTCGCTTGGAACTCAATTTCAGTAAAATCCGGTGGAATCGTATTATATCGCTCGAGATCGCATGCTCTCTCCTTTCCACTTAGCAACACAAACAACCGGGTCTCGAATATCCTACTGCGAGTTCTTTGACAGGAGTATTAGGAACAGTAAGGACACTGTGTACTTACAATCTTTGTGTAGTATTATAATATAAGTAAGCAAGTATGCATTATGCTGAGCCAGGTCCGATTCACTGCGACGAAGACACACTAACAAGGTACTTCTTTATTGCTGTTTTCTGTTTTTACTTTGTGTGTCTTGTCTTCAAAAGTAGTGGTGGTAAGACACTGTTTTGGGTTCGTGCGGATCGCTACCACTGTCTTGACCTTTAACCTACCGCCATGCAGTGCTTCATTTGTGTATAGTACCTATAGGGTACCACCGGTGAAATTACTAGTATAGAGACATTCTATCTTATTCCTTAGGTTTGGCAACGTCGTAGTTTTAGGATTGCAGTCTTGAGATTGTAGGCTTAAATATGGATACAAATATCTATGTGGTTACAGAATTATTAACAAGTTTTTAGAGTTGTTGGTAATTCTGTAGCTCTGCCTACCCCACTCTGGGAATAAAGGCGTGAGTTTATGTATGTATGTGTATGTAAATATCTATGGGTCACAGATCTCAGTTACCTTCAGGGGGGCATGGCTGCGTTTATCGCGTGACAAAACTGGGATATAACATCCGTCACTTTCTGACACGTAGGTATATACCTAAGTACGAGAGTGACGGATGCTTTATCCACATTTCATACTTGGCCCGCTGGTGGGTTGTGTGCTCATTTTATTTCTTCTTGCCATAAAAAAGTGACATTGAAAAAAAAATACCAAGTGCAAGTCGGACTCGCGCACGAAGGATTCCGCACCATTAAACGGCAAAAAATCACGTTTATTGTATGGAAGCCCGACTTAAATATGTATTTTATTCTGATTTAGTATTGGTTTTATAGCGGCCGCGGCAACAGAAATACATCATCTGTGAAAATTTCAACTGTCTAGCTATGAGATGCCTGGTGGCAGACCCTTTGGGTACGGAACCCTAAAAAAGTTTGATATACTCCTGACTGCTTTGACTGTTGACACTTTGACATTATTTATCGAATGCTTTTAAACTTTACTAAAGATTAACGTCATTAAGATCCAAATAACAAAAGCTACACTTGTATTCTGCTAAAAAAACAGCATCACACAAAGGGGTTTGGGTAAAAGCGTTGTCATTTGTAAAAGTCATACATTTTCAAGGTGAGCGGCCATTAGTAAAAGTGGTAAATTATGATAGAATAATTCAAAATAAACATGTTTTGTTATGTAATGTAATACTCTTTAGTGCATCGGAGCCGAGAATTTTTTTTATTCTTACCTGGGCGTACTTTTAATACCAACGACTGAACAATTAAATCTGAAATAACTCGGCTCCGATATTATTAAACGCCATAAATTATATATATCTATGTGAGTTTCAAGGTCCTCTAAATAACTATGAAAAAATATTTCGTGGCCGCTGAAAAAAAAATGACAATATTCTTCAAACAAATTTACCCCTTTAAATAAAAACCAGATTTCACTTAATTCAATTTTGTATAAGACCTCTTTCTCATTAAGCAGAAAAACTAATCGTCTTATAATAATATCAACAGAATACAATACAATGCAACCATACAAACCTTCAATTAAACTCAGATCTCTCATTCTGCCGTCGTCGTACTGTTTTTACTTCACTGGACACGTACGTTCCCGGTCGGATGTAGCTAATGCAAATTAGTTCCCCAACTAACCGCGGTCAGTTGTCGGGATTAGGATTCAGTTCTACCCCCAAAAACCATTACACATCCGCGTTACAATATCAGTAGTAAAACCAACCGTATTGCTAACAAGACACGGTCGGAACTGATCGAGCTTCTAAGTGCTAGGTAAGACCTTTTGGCAAATGAGGCCTCAGTTGCCTTGTTTTGGAATAGGACTTGCCCGGATAAATTATCATACTCGGTGTTAACAGGCATTGCAGGCGACAGGCGAAATGTTGCGAAATTTTAGAATTATGTCCAAAATTTCAAAGCATTCAATGTTTAAGGTGATATTATTCAAAATTCACTAACTTTTAGAAGCCTTTAATTTGGCAGTACATTATTTGAAGATCCAACAACGGTGTCCCCATTTTCTACCGTTCTTTTCTTTATCGAATGTATTATGTACCAAATTTTACGTGTGTATGATAGTAATAATAATATATGTGTAAAACCTAATGTCATGTAAAATTTTATACGTACATACACATACATTAAATCACGCCTGTTTCCCAGAGGGGTAGGCAGAGACCACTTCTTTCCACTTGCTACGATCCTGACAAATTTCTTTCGCTTCTTCCACATTCATACATCAAGTCATGCACGCACGTCGGTTTCGGGTACTTAAGATTCGGCCCTTTTCCAGTATTTCACCGATTTGACTCGAAAAAGTACGCCTAGAGCGGCCCCTTCCGACCCGTCCACTCACTATCGATCTGTATATCTCTTTCGTCAATCTTCTTTCATCCATCCTTTCCAAATGACCGAACCATCGAAGCATGCCCTTTTCAATCTTAGTCAATACATCTTCTTTAGGAATAGCTATTTCTAACTTTAAAATGCAACACTCACTCATTTTGAAATGTGTCCGTTTTGTATTCAATGAACGATATATGTGAAAAACATGTAAATATGTAAACTTTTATATTATTGTCAATAAATGATTGAATTGAATATAAAAGCTAAAATCGAATTAACAATCCCAACAGGAACTCCAGCAACACTTTAGAACCTCAAATGTTAGCACCCTTAGCAATTCATTTGATTCCGTGCCACCGCACTATCCCTCCCACACTATCTCTGGCCATAAATCTTTTAAAAAGAAAAACAAGTTAGATAGCGAAGGGCAATTACTTTTGGCCCAAATGGGCTGCAATGGCCCAAAATGGGCGAGTAGGCCTTAATGGGGCCTCAATACGTAAGGCCTATCTTCCCCGTTACGTGGTCATATTTTTTCTATGGGCACAGTTTGTTTTGGAACAGTGAAACAGGGTTTTTATTCCTCTTTATTCAGTCATTTTTGCTTCTTTTTTGTAATCAGATTGTTAACGTTATGATACTATAGCAAAACATTATGGGTTTTGGAAAAAAATGAAAATGATAATTGTGGTATTTTCCCACGTAAGCGGAATGATGAAGACAAAGAAACAAGATAACCTTAAACAAATTAGAATAGAGGCCCTCCTGAAACGAGTATTTGGAAATATGATGTGATAGATAAAGCAGCTCTCACCTTGTCAGCAGAACATACAACAGCGAAATTTTATGTGATGTATACTGAAGTCTATTTAAATTGTTTGCTTTTATGTAATTATTTTAAATTAATTATGCCATGTTCAAATTCAAATTTAAATTCAAATATTTTATTGCATGTCACATTAACATATTATATATATAGGTGGTAGATAATGGGAGGTTTGCATGTGACGCCCTGCAAGGGCACAGCAACATAGGATAGAGAGCAGCAGAGCTATACAACACAATACAACATATTAATATCTAATAATTATTATTTTCTAAAACTACTTATACTAATTGAACTACTACTACTACTACTACTTATACTTATATTAATGTTTGATTATTTATATACATTACATTTAAAAAAATGCGTTATTCTTTTAAGTTTTTGCTTATGAAAATACTAACAGAGGCATTCCGTCTTAGTGTTCAGGGTTGCCAACGCATTTGCGGTCTTAGGATTGCAGTCTTAAGATTGTTGTTTTGAGAATGGCAATGTGTTGTCACAGATCCCTCTTACCATCACGTGGCCTGTGTGCTCGTTCGCATTCTTATGCCACTAAAAAACCATGTTAAATCTCTGTGCATAAAATTCATGGCAGCCTTTGCTGCGCTATTCATAGCAACTTAAACATTCGTCATACTATACAATATAATACAATACAAAGCGCTTATAGTACACCAAACTAAAAAAAAAGAATTTTAGCTCTATTAAAATAATAGTACAGGTAAACAACAGGCGGTTTTATAGCTGATTAGCGATCTCCTCCAGGCAACCTTAGCAGGAATATGGTATCAAATTAAAAATGTTTTAAAGTAGCACTATGCCTTCACTTTAGTGACTAAAAGTCAGTCTTCTTCTTCTTGTATAATGACAATCTTGTATCAAAATATTTTATATAAAATATTACATCAACAATAATTATTTCACATTTTTTAAATACATGACATACTGTTGTAGCTCTACTGTGGCTCATATCTCACACATTGTCACCGTAATAAAAGCGAATGTGTCTATGAGTCTGTGAAGAATTTGTTTTAGATTTTACGAGGTTTTATCTAACCGATTGCAGGCCGGTTTATGTCGGTGCCGTGATTGAACACGGCTTGTGTATTTTACGGCCACACTAGATTTTTGTGGTCTTCGAGTGTTGGAGAAAGGAGACTACAGTTTGGTCGGACTTATTTATAACTAACTGTACAGTTTTGTAAACGTTTGGCAACTTGATTACGTTATGCGATAAGTGAAAGGAAAATTGAATTTTTTGAAAAGTATTCTTATATTCTTGAATTTTTTTATGGTGGGAATTGTCAAATCGTTGTGAGAAATATTTCTATGGCTGAACTAGAATATCATTGTCTTTGTTTGATTGTAAATTTTTAACACATAGATTTGGGACTACATGCGATATAAAAATTGTAGAACTTGACTTAACCTAATTATTTGACATATGGCTTTCCGTTATTGGTCAGACAACTGATTTTCCCATTCTACTTTACCTTTTTTAGTAGATTAACTGTTCTAAACGTTATAAAGCCATAACTGAGAGCATTAAAATCTCAAAAGTGGTAAAACCTTAGCAAGAATTGCATGAACCTGATACTAATTAAAAGTAATAAACGCTTAATCCGTCTCTTTAACTTTTCACAATTTGCTTGAGATCGCTCGAGCGCGCTCCAGACAGACAGACCGGTGGAGATCGGTTGAGACCGGTTGAGACCGGTTGAGACTGAATGAGACCGGTTAAAGTTTGGTTGTTAACTTTTATCTTGCACGCTCCATTGCGGGCGCTCGTCGCAAATACCGGAATGGTCCGTAAATACGGTTAATTTACCGGAAGATATGCAAACGTTTTTAATAACATAGGTTCCGTCGTAAAATGTCGTTTTGGTTCAATTTTATAGTATCTCAACATAGTGGTGATTATTATTTATGTTTTTAATATTTGAGTAGCTTTGTTTTATAATAATAAATTCTCTAATATATTGTACTGTATATATAATACTGTATAAATGAAATATTGTACTCATTTATAGCGAATAATATACATACAAACATACATTAAATCACGCCTGTTTCCCAGAGGGGTAGGCAGACACCACTTCTTTCCACTTGCTACGATCTTGACAAATTTATTTCGCTTCTTCCACATTCATACATCGAGTCATGCACGCACGTCGGTTTCGGGTACTTAAGATACTAGGCGTACTTTTTCGAGTCAAATCGGAGAAATACTGGAAAAGGGCGAATAATATATTTTAATGAAAGGGAAAAAAACAGATAAAACATATTATTTATATTTAGGTTTCGTACCGTACATACGGAACCCTAAACAAAACTGCAAGAGAATAATTTCATAGTCGTTAATGATAAAATGGAACGAGCACCTGCTTCTAGCAGATAAAACGGTTTAAATTAATGACGTGTATTACGAGACGGATTTAATTCAGCAAAGTTTCCTTCTATTTATAAAATAAAAGCTACAATGCTGCGATTTAGTACAACAACATAAAAATTAAATGACAATTTGACTAGAATTAATTGGACAGAATTTTCATTTTTTTTTACATTTTTTTTCTTCTTACAGTTTGATTTTGCTTATTTTTTAACCCTCGACGCAAAAACGGCGGGGTGTTAAAAGTTGACGTATCTGTGGGCTCTGTGTGTGTCTATCTGTATCATCGTAGCTCCCAGATGGATGAACCGATTTTTGTTTTTTGTTTGAAAGGTGAATAAGTCGGGAGTGTTCTTAGCTATGTTTGATGAAAATTGGTTCAAGATGGCCGCCGCCACAAAATGGTGGAATATAATATATTGTTGTTTATTAGTTATTAACCCCTTATTATTCATTTTACATCTTTAAAGAGACGTTGCTAGCTACGAGGGTCATGCCAAAAGAAATTAGATACTCCATGCTCATTTGTTTGATACTGGCCAGTTATACACCATAGTGAAGGCTGATTATATAGCTATAAATTTAAAAATGGAATACTCCGGAAATCTGCGTAATTATTTTTTAAATATTTTTTTTCTGATTGAATCTGAAGGGAATTTGCGGTTACAATGGAACTTAGTCGACGAGATTTTCGTGTTATGATTTACTATGACTTTAAAAAAGGTTTAAAGCCCCAAGAATGTTTTGAACTTTTAACCACGACTTTTGGTGAGTCTGCTTGTTCTCGTGCAACTGTTTTTAACTGGTTTGCTGAATTCAAAAGAGGGCGGGAGAGCTTTGAAGATGAGGCGAAGTCGGGGCGACCGCCAACCGCAGTTATTCAAGAAAATGTGCAAGCCGTGGAAAAAAATATCCGTGAGAACCGACGAATTACATACGTAGAGCTTGAACGAGATCTAGGCATTGGATCAGCAGCACTGCAAACCATAATTCATGGACAACTGTCCCTCCATAAGCGTTGTTTGAGATGGGTGCCGCATAAACTCAACGATTTGCAGAAAGAACGCCGCGTGGATTGGTGTAAATTTATGATAAATAAATTCGACGCTGGCGAGAAGAAAACTGTGTATGATATACTGACAGGTGACGAAACATGGCTGTATAACTACGATCCTGAAACAAAGCGGCAGTCAACGGTATGGTGCTTCGAAGATGAACCGACTCCAACAAAATGTCGCCGAGCACGAAGCACACAGAAACAAATGGTTGCCTCATTTTTCTGCAAGACAGGGCATATTGCGACTGTGGTGCTAGAGGATCAAAGAACTGTCAACTCAGAATGGTATGTGACAGTTTGTGCTCCACAAGTGTTGTCAGCTTGGTGTGACAAGCGGCCAAAGTCAGGAACCCAGCACCTGCTCTGGCACCACGACAACGCCGCCCCGCACACTTCTGCCCGAACACTCGACTATTTTAGTTCGAAAAATATCACTATACTCCCTCACCCACCATATTCTCCTGACCTGGCACCCTGTGACTTTTACCTGTTTCCGAAAATTAAAGAAAAATTAAAAGGAAGGCGATTTGAAACCAAAGAAGATGCCCTGGCTGCCTATAATTATGAAGTTTCTGAGGTACCCAAAGAAGAATGGTCATTGACATTTTCCAAGTGGTTTAGCCGAATGAAAAAGTGTATACGTGCTCACGGTGAATACTTCGAGAAAATAGATAGCAATAATAAAGAATAAACTTTGTAGTTTTTGAATATCTAATTTCTTTTGGCATGACCCTCGTATAGTCGTATTGTTAATTTGGAAAAGTTCGGAAACGTCGGCTAAGTAAACAAAATAATATAAAATAGGTACCCCAGCTACTTAGTGGTCCCCAACGTGGCGACGCTTGAATCAAAATATGAATACCTAGGTACTTATAATTACACTTATAGGGCCAATACTTATTATTTTTTACTTTTTAGAGGTTTTCTTTACGGACTGTTTTGAGTCGGGGGTTTTTTAAACTTTTAATTTATTATTTATCTCTTTATTATTATTTTATATTTGTAGTTCTTATAATGAATTCATTGAATAATTCACGCCACGTCACGCCACGCTACACCACGTAACTTGTAGGTTTTTATTTAACCCCCATAAAGCTCACCATATCACAAATAGTTTTTTTTTGTAAGAGGAAATTTGAATCTAACAGCAAGGCGATAAAATCCAATCGCTTTGGCTCTTAAATACCATTATTAATTTCGAAACAAATAAAAATGTGCTTTGTACTCATTAATAGTACATTGTGTATTAAGGGTGGTAAAGAAAGAATTACAAACGAGAGTCTGTTAGAAGCCCGAAGCCGAAGGCTGAGGGCTTTAATGACTCGAGCTTTGTATTTCCTTTACCACCCGTGTAACATACAATGTTTTTCATCACAATTGCGAGGAAATGAAATAAATTCAGACAAAAGATCATATTTTTAACTTATTAGCGGCAGACTACATCATTGTCTGTGACTTACCACAGATAACGTCAAACGTGTTCGGAGTCCGATTCTAGTGACATATGAGATCAATAGTTTATTATGCGAGATTGTTAGGAAATAGTATTCAACTGACATTTCATCTCGAATGAAACTTCATATCGAATGGCACAAGAATTGGGGTCCTGACGTATTGTGATAGTTTGAGTCCACGTATAATATTAAAAAAAAAAGCTATTACGCACTTTAGTTACGTAATGGTAAAAAAAGGCCCGCGGGTATTATTTTGGATTTATGGTCGATTTTTCTAGCATGTTAGGACACTATTTACGAGCAAGTGTGATGAAAAGCTATTTAAAAAAATGCGAATAATTAATTCTATTATTTTTCTCTGTATTGATGCACCTAAGTTTACGTCATAAAAAATAAAACTCGTTTTCAATTCACGCTCGCGCGCCGGCAGAAAACAGATTCGTCAAGAAACGTTATTTAATGTTTGTTGTGGGAACCATTAGCGCTCGTAAAGCACTCAGATTGGACAATTACGATCTGGAATATGTTTGCACTGGCACGGCTAAGTAGACATGATTAGTTCCTGAGATACAGGCGATTAACGGGTTTATACCTACTAAAAATCATCTAAGACAGCGCCAAATAACTTTAAATAGAAAATTGTTTCATACATGTTGATTTTTGAGATAGTTTTTTGTGTTTGTCGTTACGGCTTCGGAACCCTACACTGAGCATGGTCCGACATGCTCTTGCCCGGTTTTTTATGCTGACTTCAAATCAAATAGGGTTTGAATTCACGACTTTTTTTATTTTTGCCAATTTAAGGGTTAAAACCAACGCCGGGTCTCACGAAGTTAGCAATACAAAATGGAGTATAGCGTTTCATAGACTATAAACTTGACTATCAGTGCAAAGTTTCATCACTACCTGTTAAGCCATTTATGCGTGTCTGTAAACACTTATCCCAAATTTTGCTACTACGTTGAACATAGAAAATGCTTTTAAAAGGTGACGAAGTATCAAAAAATATCAGGAGGTCTCAACTCTTATTTTTTTTATGACATCCATCTCAAGGTTATTAACGTTGTAATTTATAAAGCCTACTTATAATTATATATTGTAATAAAACAAGCCCCAATTCCCCTTCCGCTATCACGCAAAGGGGTAACATTACCTAATTTCATATAAAGGTAAATTAATTTCTTGCTTATTTCCGAGCGAAATTTCACACGAGCGTATATTGTTTTACTAAATTTATTTGGCAAGTTGGCCCTACGGGTCGGGTCGTGAAATTACACCCTGCGAGACCTAAATCATTATCAAAGAGTATATCGTGAATTACTGTTCGGCCATGCGATATTGGCCTAGGGAATAATATTAGGTATAGGGCGGGAATTTACCTAAGTCGTGCAATGAATGGTCGGTGTAAGAGAAACGACTCTAGTTACTTTGACTATATGGTTAGTTTATTTGGTAGTGTCCCTGCCTATAGTCTGTGTCAATTGAAATTGCCAAAGATGTAAACACAACCAAACGAACAAATTACCATTATTTATCTTTAATCACGTGCTTTCAAAGATCAAGATCTTAGCAATGATTTATCCACTTGATCTTTACTTTCACATTAAGTTTCAGATTAAGTAACTATTCATTATACGTTATATTAATTAATAACCCGCTTAATGAATATTTGAGGTTATGTGTCAAACAGAACTAATTTGTTTACATCGTTAGCAATTTCAATTGGCACAGACTATAGGGCAAAAAGTTTTGAGATGAATGCGATTTTTTTATCCTGTCTTGTATGTTTTCTATGTATTTCTCTATTCAAGTATATTTATCATTACTTAGTGCCCACAGTGCCACCCTAGAGCTTAGATTGGGACTAGGTCAACTATTGTTGACCTCTCTCTTCTTATTTAAGTATATAAATTATGTTTACCGTTGTACAAAGCCCTTAGTATTAGCCTAGAGCCAAGTTTGGGGCTATGACAAATTGTTATGGGATCGTCCCCTGACATTGTCTCAAGATTTTAAAAATCACTTACAATAATCGGCTTCTACATTTTCTCTTGAACTCTATGAAACAACAAAAAGCTACTTTTATTTCCTTCTTTACGTACACTAGAGACCCGCCCTCGCTTCGCTTCGGTTTATGTGAGTATGATATATAGCCTGCCTTGATGAATGGGCTATTTAAGGGCTATTTAACACTGAAATAATTTTTCAAATCGAACCTGTAGTTCCTGAGATGAGCACGTTCAAGCAAACAAACAAACAATCAAACTCTTCAGCTTTATAATATTAGTATAGATAATCTCTAATGATTTCAAGTTTCCTCACTAAACAAAACACAAATGTATATCAATTCAATGCAACACCCAACCAATAACATAATCTAAATCCTCCTTAACCTTACGGTTAACCAAAGCTTTGCATATGGGAACGGCATCCCAAAAACAAGTCCATAAATCCCATATTTATACCTGCCTTTAAGGAAGCAGGAGGTCCCCATTTCCTCAATATATCCAGGGCACTCGTATTGAATTAATGCATACGCCCCAAAGACATCCGCAGTATGATATATCGCTAACTAGATTCCTGTCGGGATCATGTTAAGTATGTCTACATGTACTCGTATATAGGGTGTTTGTAAGGTTGTATGGATTTTAAACGTCATGTACAAATTGATCGACTTTGCCATGGTAAAAATAAAAGAGTAAGTTGTCTTAGGCCCATTAGGAGTTTCTGAAACGTATTGCTGTTAGACGCTAGGGTTGCGTCGATGCGCGTTGCTCGTTACTTTATACGCACGCAACCCAAGACGCGGCCCCAAATAAAACGGATTGGCGCGTCCTGTTGAGTTTGCTACCTTTGTTTGAAGACGAACTGTTAATATTGTGCCATTGGCTCTTAAAATACAACTTCTTCTTTACCCTTTATGTTTATAACTCTTCGTAGATCTCACCCAAGGTTTGCCACAAGGATCGGTACTGGGCCGCATGCTTCAATTAGTTCGGGAGGCTTATGTCCAGCCAGTGCACGTTTTTTGACTAAAATGATGATGATTAAGTACATAAATAATTTATATTGGAAATTTAAAATTAAAACGTTTAAATTTTAAAGTGGAATGTTTGTCCCAACGGAAGCCAAGCATTGAACTCACAGTCAGCTAAGTTAGGAAGGTTTCACAACAATCGTCAATAGAGGTATTTATCGTTTCTTTGTTTAGTGTGTTATTGTGAATATTTTGTTTCTTTCTTTATACAAACAAAGCCAAGTTATTTCTTGAAACAATGCCCATTAATCCCCAACTATGGGCGCAGCACAATGTTATCCAATCATATAGCAATAAATAAAGTGACCCGTGCCGAATTATTGCGATGTTTTCGCTCCTTTATGAACTCGTTCATAATTCAAATTGCGAGAATATACGAGCATTTTATTGTTTTTGCTGGGCTCGTATTTATTACTGATCGAGCGATTCGTTTTGGTTACTATTTGTCCTTGTGAAATTGCTGAGTCCGAAGCGTAGTGGAAACGGGGTAGTCGTGAAAAATTACTTTGTTAAGACAGACATAAAATGAAAATAAGAATATTGTCATTTTGCGGCTCTGACATTTTTGAGATGTAGACAACAAGCGATGTGGTAATTTTGCGAGTAGGTCATTTAGCGACCGAGTCATTCTACTAACTGAAATTGTCAACTAACTAAACATCACTTGAATGGTTTCATTTCCATAAAACCTTCCTTGACGACGCGCTGGCCTAGTTGGTAGTGACCCTGCCTACGAAGCTAGCGGTCCTGGGTTCAAATCCCGGTAAGGGCAGATATTAGTGTGATGAGCGCGAATATTTGTTCCTGAGTCAATGGGAGTTTTCTATATATTTAAGTATATATTTCTCTATATAAGTATTTATATCGTTGTCTAGTACCCATAATACAAGCCTTGAGCTTACATATAGTTTGGGACTAGGTCAATAATTGGTGTGACTGTCCCCTGATATTATTATTATATTATTATTATTCAAATTGGGAAAAATGGCCTCCATTATAACAACATGTTTACCAAATTACCTGTCGCGGAATATACTTTGTACTTCAGTAAATTCCTTTTGTTTTGGTCACAAAATCTAGAGAGCTACGACAAATCCTTATGAAATGAGCTTTTAAAACATTTTCAGCATTTTACTAGATCAACATTCTGTGGTCAACAAAAAAACTATATCAAACAACTTACTCCAAGGATTACTAACCCTACCTTAAAATCCGCCGCAGAACCGTATCTTTCAAAAGAGGTTCCGTCCCTTCCACTTAACAAATAAAAAAAATAAACAATTCAAACTGTTCCGCAGGACGCCCCCACTAAGAGCCCCATTTACTTGAAGTATGCCTCAATAAATAGCCGATGTACCCGACGGTTCATTTCTCAAATACCTACTGAACCCCGCGTTATATTTCAGCAGTAAAAAGATTCGGGGGTTTAAGGAAGGATTATAATTCTTGTAAGGATATCTTTATAGAAGATTTAAGGTTATTTATTGAGTGATTTTCCTGTTTAATGTCCTTCTTAAGACCGAAGGCAGCTGCGGTTTTGTTTTAGAAGAATATTCGGGTGACGGTTATTCTAAACTTCTCCCATGAAGATCTATCAAGCGCTTCCTTTGATGCAAAGGCCGACGTCTACCACTTTATTCATAGCTACTTAGGGTTTGCACAAACGGCAAACTGAAAAACATATTGTTTTTCATATCTTCAGTAGAGTGGTTTAACTTTTGGGAAAACCGCAACCGAAAAAAAAGAATATAAAGTCCATTCCAATACACTTGTCTTATTTAGTAAACACTATTATAACCTCAAAACGCTCCCTTTTTACCTAAAATAGCATTTTTCTCACAAAAAAAACATCCATGATGTAAAATCAGGAAAATGGTGTGCAAAATGTAGTCTCTAGTTGCTTTATTCAGCAGAAAACGTAGCTCTACATCTACTACAACACTTAGTTTAAACAAAGGGACAACGCCAAGTCCTAGAGATCTGCTAAAATCACACGCTGCTACCTTAGTACTTATACTTAGATGGGTTGTAGTGCAGCTGATATTGCGGATTCAAGCGGAGACAATTGTCTTATATACACATACATACTTACATGATGAAACTGCCACGTTATTGCAGTGCGTCGAGTACCTATGTTTGCGGAGGCGGGCGTTCCCGATTTTTTCACCATCATAAGGTCACGCATAGCGTCATTTCGAGATCGCATTCGGTCGTCCAATAACGAGATTCTCTGTTCCCTGTCCGATCGCATGGACTGCCGGATGCTCCGACACTGGCTAAAAGTGCACCTTGAGCCTAACAAAAAATAATTGTCAGTTTATTATAATAGTATTTAATTTTAATTTATTGTTTTATTTATATTAGTGAAATGTGGGTACACTTGCCTGAAATAAAATTATTATTATACCGTCACGCCTTCGTCCCAGAGTGGGGTAGGCAGAGTTACAGAATTATCAACAACTAACAACTTGTTGTTAATCCTATAACATTGTGCATAATAGGCTAAGATGTTTACCAGCGTATTAGTGACAGGTTGCAAGCCCATTGCCTAACAGTACTGCAAGCCTTTACTCCCTTAGTTGTCTCTTACGACTTCCACAGGAAGACATGGCGTTGCACTATTCTAAGCCGGCAACCACACGGCTAATATATCAATTGCAATTGGATAATAATAGCCACAGGGACCCGTTTCATAAAAACTTGTACAGTCAGCATCATAAATATGTATACATTAACAACGTTTCAGAAATATATATACAACTTTATTCCCTTGCAGTAGAGTCGTGTTTCCATATTTTTGAAAGTTTAACTGTATCCATGTCGAAGTCTCTTTTTAAAACATACTGTTGGAAAGAGAGTTCCGTTTATAATGTAAGCTATTATTTTATATGCAATAGGCCCCAGAGGTTAAGTTTCACGTTAGCTGTCAATTGAAACTCATTCTGCCCTCCTGAATAAAAAGGACGCAAGTGCAATGTGATGGTCAAAGCGAATTGAACCATGTACATTCCTTGAGAATTAAAGGTCACTAATATATTCGCCATTTTATGCTGATGCCCTTTTTTCTAATGAGGGCAGTATTGTCCACGGTATTTTGAGGAACTTTAGTCTGACGATGCATTTAGCCTGGTTGGTAGTGACCACTATAGTCTTTGCCAATTGAAATTAGCAAAGATGTAAACACAACCAAACAAACCAATTTACCATTATTACTCGGGTTAAATATTTAAGTTTATTTTAGTTTAAGTATGTTTTATAATTTTCTGACAAAAACGAATGTTATACAAAAATAGTCAAAATTTAAACCATACTTTAGCTAGTGTGGTTTTATGAATAAAGACGTATCGATATTTCAGGACAAGATATTAGAAATTCTAGAAAAATGTTCAGTGGACCAGAAGGTCAAGATCATTATCAAGCTAGCTACTGTACGACCTGTTCCCGCGACTTGGCTCTCGCTCGGATCTCCCTTTCTTTCTAGTCAGTAACTATAGAGACGCACTCAACGGCCAACTTGTGCTACCCATGCAGACCAGTCTATGCTGAAGCTATGTAAGCTCCCCACAACGATATTTCACCCTGTCAGGTCCCCAACCGACATTACAGCCAACAATGCGACGCTAACAATGTCGCCGTACAAAAACCAAGGATTGATGGATGCTTTCGATGTTTTCTATGTAAGTTAAGACTTTCAAAGGCCCTTTTTATTTTTTATATTTTTTCGAATAACGATTAAACATGGCACTTAAATCCGTAGCGTGATTTCTATAACCAAAATTCTTAAGCACGAAATTACAAAAACAAAACTTCGAAAACCAAAATTTCGATACTACAAATTCCTAAGGAAGCATGTTACAGTCGTAATGCCGTTTTAATCGAAAAGTGAAATTCTGTCGTAAAATATGCCTAATACCAATACTTTTAAACTCAACATTTCTAATGCTCAAAATACGTAAAAAACAGCTTGTAACTTGTAATAGAAATCCTAACTTTGCTTAGGATAGAAATAAAATAAAATAATCAGTTAGACATTTTAAACTTAGGTCAACTGGACTAAGGAAAAATGTCGTTAGGAATTATCAGTTTAGCACATTATTAGTCATATTGAACTTAGGTCAACTAAACGTATGATTTACGTCGTTAGGAATTTCATACATAAAAAAAAACCATTAGAAATTTTGCTACGGACCCAAATAAAACAAATATCGCAAGACAACCTCACACAAGTCCCTAATTTTGTTTCTTAAATGTTTCGTTTGTAAATTTTTGATAAATTAGTTATTTTGTCTTGAACCTTTAACTTAAATTTTCTGACTTAACCAAATTTTGCACTTGCCTGATAAAGGTCATCAAAAAGAACTGTCAGTAGACAAAAAAAAATAGCAGCCATAACACAAAGAGGAAATATTACAAGCAATTTTATTAGACGTGTGTAGTAGAATGTTCATACATCATTGTCTTCCTGAAAATATATCGCTATTTCACAGACACTCACCAAGCACTCTATTTCAGAACACACATATTTCTTAACATAAAGGATGTTTATTGTTTATAGAAACACGAAATAAACACAATTTCCGCGTATTGACAATGCAATCCCTACATAGAAACGCCATTTTCATTGACAGCAAGAAACTCTTGAGAATCCCGTATAAATTTTACCCGTAACGAAATAAAGTTTAATATAGCCTGAAAAATAAATTCAAGGTGCCTTTCGCTGGATATTACGTTAGAAATAGAACTTTATGCTTATTAAAGTAAAGAGCATTTTGATTCGCAGTCAGCACCAGGTGTGAAAGTACGGGTGCTAAACGCGTGCCA
The DNA here is from genome assembly GCA_963966035.1 of Acleris laterana. NCBI lineage: Eukaryota > Metazoa > Arthropoda > Insecta > Lepidoptera > Tortricidae > Acleris > Acleris laterana. The sequence continues at coordinate 1,301,204 of OZ014444.1, forward strand.
ATCTCAGCGGCAATATAAAATATGTCGGGTTTGAAAATAGAACGCTAAAGAAGTCGGTTAAAAAGCAATTTAATTTGTAAACAGCCAGTAATATTTTGAGGAAAACTGTATTTTTTATGAAATGTGAATATGAACATTAATTTCTTTATTATGATTTGTAATATTGCCGTTATTCTTCCTCGGTTCTAATTTTTAAATGTGCTTGTATTTGGTTAGAATAAAACTAAAATAGTGTTCTATTTAAACAGAGCATGTAGTTTATACTATTTAAGCAGTACAAGCTTTTATTTTACTTGCACTGTTCGTATGTATGTACGGTCGAGTTCATTATAATATATATACAATTTAGCACCTTGTCTATTTCATGTCATGTTCAAACTTCTGTAACGAATTATCACAGCAATTAAAGTGAGAAGTTACTAAAGTATATACATATTTATGAACTCGACTGTAATGTGAGTTGTCCTTCAAAATGTTCGCAAACCAATTTTGAACCAGTTCACGTTAATTTAATGGACTGAAATTTGGACCACATAATGTAAATCTGGTGACTAAATAGTATGGTATCAAAGAGCTGATGTGATGATGGGTTCGGAAGGTGGTGACAGGATTTCCGCTATATTTAACGTAGACCCTCCGTGTTGGGAATCTTTAGTTTGGTCTCGATAAGCAGATAATGACACTGCCAAAAAAAGTAAAGTTGGCAACAAAAGTTAACCCGAAAAAGGCTTTTTTGTCAGAAAATATTTAAAATATGGTAGAATACCAATATTAATTTGGCATCTAAAATACCAGTCATTTAGCACCTAGTCATTGTAGAATTACAGCCTCTATTTCCTGGGGGTATAGTTTACGGTTCTAAAAATTGGTGAGGTGCCAAAAATAGGGCAGTTTCGCTAATCGACAGTAGCTGGCGAAATCAATAATGTAGTTAGATTGTTTTTTCGTAATAAATTGCTCACAAAGTTTATGTTTCTTAATTGATAAAAAAAAAACACAATTTATTGCAGTCCAAATGCATAGCCTAAATTAAAAATCTATACAATTAAAGACACTGCAAATGTGGCGTTGGCACTGAACGACTAAATAGGGTTTCCACGTACATTACAGTGCGATAGCTCTGAAAAGGTGCTTCGGGTTTGTACTTGTCGTTCACTCGCTCTCATATGCTCTTATAAAGAGCGAGTAAGAGAGAAATACAAACCCGAAGCACATTTTAAGTGCTCACAGACTAATGTGTTAATTTGTGATGAATAGAAAGGTTTCAATTTATTTTGGTGACGAAACTCACATCAACGGCGATTTAAAATTAATGATCTAATGTGAGCCAAACAAAGCCTTACAAATACCTAGAAGACGTATTGCTTTGATGAATATTGTCATATTATTTGTATAACAGCTATCCTAATACCTATACAATTGAAAAAATCCGCATATAATGGCGCCCGTACTAACAAAGCTATAACTCTTAAACGGCTTACCTGATTTTCATTAATTCTACGCAAAAAAGGGTCCTAGTGAAAAAGTGTATAAGTCCTTTGATGATCAAGTGAAAAAGAGTTTAAGTCTAGTACTCCGTTCATGTATATACCCCTTTTTTGTAATGAGTTAAGTCAACTTGAATCCTTTTTCACTAGAACCCCAAAATCGTCCCGATTAAACTAACTATATTTTAATAGAAATAACGTCCAAATAGGTTTAACCGTTTGGGAGTAGTTGAAGCATTCTATACTCTATTGGTAACCGCATTCTATTTAAAATGCGTACAGCAGTCTAATGATACAGACAGCTATACACACACTCAGATATACGGACACACAAACACAGATACGCACGTCAAATATAGAACTACATTTTGCATAGGGCATTGAAAATCCCACAAACCCCATTTGACGTAAACCTTGTTGTTACCGTTGACCCCGATAGTAGCCAGTTGCACATATAATTTTAGAACGCGGGCCGGATATTACGTGCAGGCGAGTTAACACTATCTCTCTAATTTATTTGACGTACAAATTAGTGGTTGTATTTTCGCGCGGGTTACCGATTTGTTTCGGGTTTCCGGAACGCTGCTTATCAACGCGTGATTCATTTCACACCTGAAAAATACGGCTGGAATTAATGGCGCATTCTTCCCCGTGTAATTTGTCAAAGTCTAATTTTATTTTTTGAACGTGATATATTGCCTTTTGAATTGTGCGCGTCAAAAGTGTTTGCGGAAAGAAAATCATGCATTTTGTTTTGAAAATGTTGGACACTGGGAAATATTTGAGGGAGTTTTCATCTTTTAAATAGTGTTGATGTAAAAGAAAGCAATAATATTCTGGACCACTCAGGTCCAGAATATTATTGCTTTCTTTTACTTGCTCTCTTTGCTAAATATTTTGACAAACAAGAACAGTCAGAATGAAAACATTTACACGTATTAAGATAAGGCTATATGGATCTAGACCATATCTCTGAACTATGTGTGCACAGATAGGTGAGAGTGAGAATTATAATGCAACAAAGTTATTTTTCTCAAACATGCTCAGAAAGGGTGACCTTTCTTTTGAAAAACGAAGACGTGAAGTGCCTCATTTTCCTCCTAGGAGTAAAAATAAACGTATGAAAACACTTTCCGTCCATGTCCATATTATTTATATATATTGCATATAAAATCGAAAGGAACGAGAAAAAAATCCCGTATACCCAAAGTGTGCAGTGTGGGCCGGCGGCGGCGCGTTGTTCGTGAAGCTATCTTAACTAATATTCTCTCGGAATTTGTCAAAGGTTTTTAAAATTACTTATAATTATATGTATTTGTATAATTTCCTCGCATTGTTTGAGAAAAGCATTATATTTGCCTCGGCGGAGACCAGGATTTCCTGACTCGTATTTTAGCAAACCATCTCGTCAGAAAATCCCTTACTTTCCGCGCCTAGGCAATAATGTACTATTATCTGCTAAATATTCTTTAATAGTGAAGCAGTATTTTACATTCAATACCAGGATACCAGCATCGTGAAGCGATCTTATAACTGTACCTATAACCTAGTTAAATATATAAATCGCAGTCAATTAACGAACCCCATTAGACCCATTGGTCTATTCAGGCCCAATCGGAAGGGTTGGTCCCACAAAGGCCCATTCACACGTCTCGTGTGAATCTTACGATAAATCTTGCCCCAAGGGTAAATATTTAAGTCTTGGTGTGTGTAGGCGCCTTTAAGTGAGTTTATTGAGAGTTAATCGGGTTTATTGAAAAATAGATGTCTGTGTGAAATAGTTTTACTTTCATTTGGTAAAGCATAGAAATTGCGGTGTTAGAACATTCATGTTACCATCTTATTCATTAATCTACCGCCAAGCAACAGTGTTTGCATTGTTGTGTTCCAGTGTGGGGATAAGACAACCGGTGAAATTACTAGCATAGAGGCATACCATCTTATTCCTCAGGGTTGGAAACGCATTTAAGGTCTTGATATTGTAGTGCTAAGAATTCAAATGTCTATGGGTGTCAGATTTTACCACTAGCCCCCTATTTGCCGCCCTGACGATGACAGGTGACAGGTGACATTTCAATGTAAGTACATGGATTAGCTCAAGTATATGAATCCCAGTGATGTGAAAACTTGTTGACTCTGCAATGTATAACGAATTGTCACCTGTCACGTATCATTGTCAAGATGGTGAAATAGAGGGCACTGTGGCCTAAGTACTTGTGTGCTTTCTCGTTTGCCATAAAAAAGAGACTTAATGAACCCCTGTAATTAAAGCGATTCTCGTTTCAGAGCCGGAGCCACTCTAACTAGCGTTTCTATTCATTCCGTTTTTAAACCAATCGCGTCACTAGTAGATGACGGATACGAAGAGTCACGTGATCTACCAGTGACGCCATTGGTTTAAAAACCAAACGAAGAAATCTTGACTAGGGACTCTGACAACTGTTTAACTGTTCAACCGGTTTTTATTAAATCATCCGTGTTTAAGCTACAATGACACACATGTACCTATACGAGTACATTAGTATGGAAATAATTTTTAACACCCCTTTTTCAACACGAACACGAGAAATAATAAAAATATTCCAAAAATAGTTCACCAACTTGTTGAAACTTTAAACCCGATAATGCAGCCCGTCAGATAATCTCCATTCCAGCTTATACAGGATCGTTCCAGATTATTAACATGGAAACCTACAGGATGATTGCGAAGCCGCGGCAATTAACTTGTTGTGTAATGAGATACTCGTTCAAGTTTAATACGAATATTGTTGGTTCGTCAGTCGGGGCGTTGTGTTTTTCGTTTTAGAAATAGAAGGAATATTACCTATTCAGTAAAGTGACTCTGAATTTGATACTTTGAGTGTTAAAACGTGATGAAAGGAAAGCCTTGTCTAGTTATTATTGTTCATCTTTAACTCGATTAGGGTGTTGGACCAATGATGGAAAAAATATATCAAAATATCTAAAAATATTTATTTGCTAAAAGTGGGTAGGTGTACAAAGTAGGTCTTGAGTAATGAAATAGTTGCAGTCAACAAATGGATGGCGAAATGGTGCATGGAGGAAAATTGGTCGGAGGTTGTTGGTTACACGTGCAGAATTTTGTGATTTTTGCAATTCAAAGTTTTTTTGGTATTCTTTAGATCTAGTGTTTGTTTCGTAGTTGGTGGTGGTTGTGGTTAACCAGGTGAGTGTTTGTGAGTTTTGTGTTGTTTGCAATGAGCAATAAGGAGCCCCCTGATGGGGGCGGTAATTCAGACGATAATAGTGAAATGTCAATTGAGAATACACAGAGTGTTCTCTTGTCTGGTTCACGAAAGCGGAATAATGTTGTTTCGGACTATAATATTAACAAACGTGCCTCAGGCATGCCAGCCTCTGCTTCTGTGCAACACACATTCACCGTGCCTGAGTTTGCTCCGGGTTCCAAACTTAAATATAGCCCTTCAGACAAAGCCCCTTATGTCGTTCAGGTTTCAAAAACAATTGAGGACCCAGCTTCTGGATCCTCCATTCGCATTCTTAAGTTCGCACAATTATTACACAAGAACTTTGTCCGCGGCATCAAAAAAGATGGTATTAAAGCAAACGGTCGTAATCGTGTTACTGTGGAGTTTATTGACGCTAACTCGGCAAATGCTTTCCTTGACAATACAATTCTTTCCCAACAGGAATATACTGCTTCAGTCCCCACTTTCAGCATCACTAGGATGGGCTTAGTTAGAAATATCCCGACTGACTGGACTATGGAGGAACTAGTTGGTTCAATTGAATGCTCAGTGATAGACTGCAAAGTTATCAAGGCTCGCAGACTTAACAGAAAAACAGTAGTAGAAGATAAGACTTCCTGGACCCCTACTCAATCTGTAGCACTAACTTTTCTTGGTCAGATACTCCCAGAGAAAGTGTTTTGTTTTAATGCTTCACTTCCAGTTGAGCTTTATCACCTGCCAACGATCCAGTGCAACAAGTGCTGTCGTTTTGGTCATATAAAATCTGCATGCAGATCCAAGCCGCGCTGCTTCATATGCTCTCAGCCTCACGAGGGTGAAACTTGTTCTGTCCCTGATGAGAGGGCTTCATGCCTTTTCTGTTCAGGTTCTCATCGTGCCACTAACTCTGCCTGTCCTGAACATGCTAGACAAAAATCAATTAAAATAGTCATGTCTGAGGAACACATCCCCTACTCAGAGGCCACTCTGCGATTCCGCAATGTTCGCCGCTCTTTTGCGGATACCACTCGATCATCTTTGTCACCAGGCACTCAGACTTCCAGTCCGCATCTTTCCCAAACATCTACCCAGTATCACTCTCAGCAGTCCAACCAGCCAACCACATATGCCTCCCAATCCTATAGAAAAACTGTCCATATCCCTCGCCGGCATACCCCTTCTCTTGCCTCAGGGTACGACCAAGCTGCTCACAATAGTATTATAAAAGATCCTCAATCTTCACAAATGAATGGCTGTGCCCTCAATGGCGCTGAGACTGAAATTTCTCCCAATGATAATCTTATCAAAATTTTAGTAACTATGTTACTGAATCTCCTTTCAAAATTCTCCGATGCAATACCGAACAACGTCTTAGAATCACTAAATCAATTAACTACAATAATGTCCAATAATGGCCCATACAGCCATTCAGTGGAACTGTAGAAGTATCCGGCATAAAAAACACGATATTTCCTTCCTTATTAATAAATATAATCCTTTTATTATGGCCATCTCGGAGACATGGTTAAGACCCGGTTCCCTTTTTAGGGTGTCTGGCTATTCATGTCTCCGGGATGATAGTGATGATGGATGGGGCGGATCCGCCCTCCTCGTCAAACGTTCCCTTCCCTTCTCCTCTATCCCCCTCCCCCATCATTCATCAGGGTTATATGTTGTTGCTATTAAGACTCTTAACACTACATTTATTTCTTTGTATATTCCATATCCCAATTCTTCCCTTATTTCAGAACTTGATTCTATACTGTCTTCTCTTTCTGGCCCTTTAGTAGTGATGGGCGATTTTAATTGCCATCATACCATGTGGGGATGTATCTCTTGTGACTCTAACTCTCGTTATATTTTAGACTTGCTAGACAATGCAAATTTGTGTATGATGAATGATGGCTCCCCCACCAGAAGAACATCCCCTTTACAAAATCCTAGTGCAGTGGATTTGACAATGGTTTCCCCTAGTTTGGCTCCTCTTCTCGGATGGCAGGTGCTTTCTCAAGCGTTTGGCAGCGATCACCTTCCTCTTCTCATTACACTTCAGTCCAACGTACAAATTTTTTTGGCTCCTCTTTCCCCCCTCTTGAAATTTCGTTTGGACAAGGCTGATTGGCCCGAATTTTCTTTTCGGGTAGAGACTGAGACGAGGTTACTCCCCCCTATGTCTAATGAAAACTTTCTAGAGTTATATACAAAATTTGTCCAAATCTTGTCCATGTCTGCAGAAATTTCTATCCCTCTTAAAAATTCTTCTGATGGTAAGCTCTCATCTCCCCCGTGGTGGGATGCTGAATGTACGACAGCTATTAAAACCCGTAACAGAGCTGAAAAAATGTTCCTTGAAGATTTAAGTAGCACCCAAAATTTCTTACAATATCAATCCTCCAATGCTTCTTGCAAGAGAATACTATCTACCAAAAAAAGACTCGGCTGGACTCGTTTTTGCGAAAGCTTATCTCCTCGTACGCCTTCCTCTTTCGTCTGGAAGAATATAAAAAGATATCGCAGCTCGTTCTCGAATTCTAATTCAACTTTCAACGATCCTTCTGTATGGTTAGATTCCTTCCTAGACATTCTTGCGCCTCCGTATGTTCCATCGTACAACTGCCTCCCTTCTTCTCCTTCTCCACCATCATCAGACCGGATGGATCAGCCATTTTCCCTCTCTGAACTTACCTCGATATTGGAATCCTTGCATGATTCCTCTCCAGGCATTGACGGCATACCATATTCTTTTTTAAAAAAATGTCCTGTTTCAACATTAAATTTCTTTCTATCCCTCCTAAATAAGATCTACGATACGGGGTCTATTCCAGGAATATGGAAGCAACAAATTATCATCCCTATTTTAAAACCTGGTAAGGATCCCTCTAACCCCTATTCATATAGACCAATAGCACTTTCCTCTGTTTTGTCAAAGATTTTTGAGCACTTAGTTAAAAACAGGCTTGAATGGATACTGGAGAATCGGGGAATTTTAGCGAGATCTCAGTTTGGTTTCCGCAGAGGCATGGGCACCATGGACAACCTCAGTATTCTTGTCTCAGATATACGGCTAGCTTTCTCTAGGGGTCAGCACCTTGTGGGTGTTTTTCTTGATATTACTGCAGCTTATGACAACGTTCAGCTTCCGATACTCAGGCAGAAAATGCAACAGCTGAGTTTGCCAGTGAAGATGGTACACGTCATATGTAATCTTTTCATGGGTCGCTCTATGTCTATCCGCTTTCAGGACACAACTTTGTCCCCTAGAACGATTTGGAAAGGTTTGCCACAGGGCTCTGTCTTGAGCCCCATCTTATACAGTTTATACACGGCAGATCTGGAAAAGGTAGTCGATGGTTTCTGCGACGTCCTACAGTACGCGGACGATTTAGCCCTATATTATGCCTCTGAGTCCTTTTCAGATTGTTCGAACCGCTTAAACACTGCTCTCAGATATTTTGACGAATGGTTAGTAGATCATGGTTTAAACTTATCGCCTTCTAAAAGCTCTGTGGTTGTTTTCTCTAGAAAGAGATGGATCCCTGATGTTGACATTGTGGTGAACGAGGAAATCATACAGGCGAATGATAGTATTAAGTTTCTTGGTTTATATTTAGACTCCCATCTGACCGGTATCACCCACCTAAATTATATTAAAAACAAGTGTGAAAAAAACATAAATGTCTTGAGGACCCTCTCGGGCGCCTGGTGGGGAGCACACCCATATTCACAGAAGTTACTTTATAATGCAATCATACGGAGCCACTTCGATTATGGTGCATTTCTATTAGAACCTTAGAAGTTGGCTTTGTCAACATCCGACAAAATTCAGTCACGGTGTCTCCGTATTATTTGCGGGGCAATGAAATCTTCCCCCATAAATGCCCTGCAAGTGCAGTGCCTAGAGCCTCCTTTGAGACTCCGAAGACAATTTTTATCTGACCGTTTCTTCTTCAAGACTGCCCAATTTTCTAACCATCCTCTTCTGTCCCGTATAAATAATCTGTCTCGCTTAGTTTCCCTTTCCAAATACTGGTCCCACAAAGACACCCCTTGTCTGGTTAAAAGTTTTCATAAGCTTTCTGGGCTTCCCCCTATTCTCCAGTTCTCTTGTAATCCCTTGTTTTCCACTGACTTCAATGCCCTTGTATTTAAGCCAAATATTATGTTTTCCTTTGGTTTAAATAAAGGTATATCGAACGCTAATAACTTATTCAATAGGGCAATGGCTGAACAATGGGCAGATTGGACCATTATTTTTACGGACGCGTCAAGGTTGTCTAATGACGGATATGTAGGCTCAGCGGTGTGGATACCTCGTTATAAAATTGTCTTAAGCTTTAGATGTCCCCCCCAAACAACAGTATTTTCTGGTGAAGCAATTGCAATTTTTGAAGCCGTGTCTTATGTAGAATCACATAAAATAAATAAAGCTATTGTTTTCTCCGATTCTCTTAGCTGCCTTCAGGATATTTCAAAATATCCGCTTCGCTCCAAAGACAATCTTTATATAAACTTGAAGACTAGGGAAACCCTTTATAGATGTCACTCTTCGGGCATCCAGGTTACCTTGGCTTGGATTCCTGGTCACTCTGGCATTACCGGCAATGAGCAGGCTGACGCGTGCGCCAAACAGGCCATCGAAACTGGTTGTACTTCATATTCTGAATGTTTAGGGCGAGACATCCGTACCTCGGTTAAGTCCCATCTTAGAGTACGCTGGAGTGAAGAATGGAACATCTCTCGTTGCTCCAAAGGCAAGTATTACGGCAGTGTTCAACCCGACTTGCCAGTAAAACCCTGGTTTTTCAAATATCGTGATGCCAACAAGCGAGCAGTCTCCACGATAATACGATTGCGACTTGGTCACATTTGCTCACCTTCATTTTTAGCTAAGATCCGTGTCCGCGATCATTCATTATGTGAGTGCGGTCTGGAAGACGGTACGCCAGATCATATATTTTTTTATTGCCCTAGAAATCCGGTATCCTTATACGACATCCTTCCTAAGAGTATTCCCCGTCCAGTCAATGTTAGCTTCCTTCTAACTTGTGTTAACTCGTCTTTTGTGTATGTCCTTACAAAATTCATTACAGATTTTAATATAAAATTATAAATAACATTATCCTTTCCCTGTAGTTGTAATCACCCTTTTGAAAGTCGTAGATTTTAGTAATAATATGTAGTTTTAGAAGTAGTTAATTAACATTGTGCCGTCTCGTATTTTCAGGTAAACTAGATCAGAATCCGGAAATTTAGTCAACTCGCGGGACCTACCACTTTCACCGATCACGTGTACCTTCCAACCTTGACACTGGCAAGTTGTCCCATTGGACAGAAGCCATAATAAAAAAAAAAAAAAAAAAAAATGAAATAGTTTCATCCACTCTCTACCTTGATTCTTAGGTTAAGGTTTGTTTCAATAGAACTTGCCAACAATGTAAACAAAACATTCAATGAGATATCCATATTCTAGCACTATTTTATTCATTTAATGGTTTAGGATAATGATGTGGAAAGAATTGATTAAATAACACATGGATTTAGCAGTATTTGATGATGTAGAATGGAAATTAAAGACATTTTGAATACAAGGTTTGTTCACATTGTTGGCAAGTTCTATTGCAACCAACCTTACAGAAGATAAGGGTTATTATTTAATAGTCAAGTGTCTGTTACGGATGCCTTGAGCTAAAAGTGTCCAATATTGGTGCCGTCACCCTATAGAGTATAATATTACTTTATAGACTAGAGATTCGTGTTGTGTAATAAAAAGATTCAGAAATACGTTTTGATAATTAATTTCATTACCAGACTTTAATATTAATTACACATTGCTCATGAATTAAAAAAAACCTTGGTTGCCGGTTTAATGATTTATCAAATATTTAAAACTAGATTCAACCGTTTAATTTTACTACTAATATACGTGTAATGTAATTTGTGTTACGTACCTCCAATTCAATATAATTTCCGTAGATCATTTATCACCATGGATAAATGCAACCGATAATCCCGGTTCGCAGGATAATCCGTAGCTTAAACCTGTTGATGGTTTTAGATTATCACGAATAATTAAGTTTCATTTTATTCGGAAATGTATCCTTGTTATGACATACTAGCGACCCGCCCTCGCTTAGCTTCGTTTTATGTGAGTATGATATATAGCCTATAGACCTCCTCGATAAATGAGCTATCTAACAATGAAATAATTTTTCAAATCGGACCAGTAGTTCCTGAGATTAGCGCGTTCAAGCAAACAAACAAACAAACTCTTCAGCTTTATAATAATAGTATAGATGTATCTTTGTTATGATATATTTATTGGAAAAATTGTAATGGAAATTGCCCTTAATTGTATTCTTCTAGCAAAGACCTATGTCACTCTCAGTCTGCAAATTGGTAACCCACTTGCAATATGATCGACTGGCAGCAGACTCTAAGAATTAATGCTACATGTTGTATTGCTGCTACTGAATTTTAGATCTTATTCGTAAGTTTTAAGGGTTTCATTTCATGGCTAGTAAATTGCAAATATAACCTCCTCGCCCCGCGTAGGGTAGAAATTGTTCCTGGTATCCAAACCCGTAGGACACACGTAATTAACGCTGCCTCTGACATGTCTGAAGATTGCCCGAAGCGAGTAAAATGATTTATATAACAAGCCGAAATCCTGAGCATACTGTATACGTGTATCTTGTTTACATGTTGACATTATAAGGTAAACAAACGTTACGTCATCGTGTTATTGTAAAAGATTTATTTCTGGTAACGATGAGGAAAAGCAACAATTAATTTTTTTTTTTAATAAACTTTTTTTTTTCACAATGAGAAGGCACACGTGCGAGCACACAGGACACCAGCTCCCTAATTCACCATCTTGACATTGACATTTGACAGGTGACAATTTGGTGTACATTGCAAAGTTACTGGGTTTTATATAAGCTGCGCCATGTGCACTGAAATGTCACCTGTCACTTGTCATTGTCCGGATGGTGACATAGGAGGCTGATGAGATCGACCCGTACACATTTGAATTCTTAACACTATAATCTCAAAACTTTAATGGCGTGGCCAACCATAAGGACTAAGATGGAATGCATCTATAATTTCACCGGTTTATCCCCACATAGGAACACAACAATGTGAACACTAATGATTCACGGTAGGATAACCTCTCGTATGTCCTTTATAGTGCCAAGTACTGGTCTTTAAGTCTTAGTCGTGAGAGACGACTAAGGGAATAAAGGGTGTGTAATACTGTTAGGCGATGGGCTTGCAACCTGTCACTAATACACTGGTAAACATAATGCAAAATGTGATTACAGAATTATCAACAAGTTTCTAGAGTTGTTGGTAATTCTGTAGGTCTGCCTATCCCACTCTGGGAATAAAGGCGTCAGCTTATGTATGTGTATGTATGTACTAGTCTTTTCTATAATATAGTTCAAACAAAATCTCAAAAAATAAGATAGCCATCTGGACAGACCCTGTATAAGATCCTATAACCACATAAATGAGATTGTTTTTTTTTTAATAAACTTAAAAACCTTCTGAACTATAAACATCCCCCTATTAACAACCCCAGTCCTTTTTAACGTGCACCCAAAGTTATTTCTTCTAACTAGATTTAATTAACTCCCATATAAATGTACTAGAATAATAATTTCGTACACCAGCCAGTAATAATGCAATGAAAGCATAATTAAATACACTTATTTGCGAAAACGTAGCGTACGAGTTAACTTTGTACAAACCTGGGCGCGTTTGAAATAGAATTCATTACAACTTGGACATTGTGGTCGAATAATTTAAACTGTAAATTTATTTAAAGCTAGGGTCAATAGGCATCTTCTAAGTGAGAGAAGAGCGAATCATTTAAACCTATTATCGACCTAAAAAAGTTTGAAATAAAATGTTATTTACATAATATAGAGGTGGTTTTATTTTAAGATTAAAAATATGCGGGCACATAAAAAACAAACACAATCTTGACAACAACCTGTATTAGTAATAGAAGAGAAGAGAAATAATTTATTAATAGCAAACTCACATTTAAAACAGATGACAAGTAGAACAAAACATTTAACATGCCTTTGAAAAGGGCCCCTCTTAACTTTGTGTCGTAGCAAGCCGTGGCGCTGGTTTTCAGTGGGACCTGGGTAGTGATTCTCTGAACAACGACGGTCCAACGGACGAACGACTGAATGTCCACGCGGCGAGTTTAAGTAGTCCCGTCAGTGCGAACAAAACATATTTTAGCGCGTGCATTTTCAATTTAGCAGCATGGTTTCTGTCGATGTATCGAACGTATAAGGCTGCTTAATTGAAAATGCACGCGCTAAAATGTGTTTTGTTCGCTCTGACGGGACTATTTAAACTCGCTGCTGCGATTTCGCTTTTTGAGAGAATCACACCCCTGGACTTAAAAACTAGCTTAAATATCTAAAACAAAAAGCGATGACGACACAAACATCAGCGACAACTGATAGTGCTCACCCTTACTAGCAATCGATGTTTCTTTGTGTAAAAATAAACCCATTAAAAAAAATGCGTAGGGTGATGGAACCAGTAATGGACAAGGCACCAAATAATGGACCGTGATTCTTATTTTACAGAAGATAATCTCATTTGTTTTGCAACAGTCAGTTTAGGACCGTATGCAATTTCAATTAAGAATGAAGTGTCCATTACTGGTAGCTGTCAGCTAAAAGTGTCCATCATTGGTACCGTCACCATAACTCTCTTTTTTTTAAATTCAGTTTGAATGCTTAATATTCTTTTATGCTAAATTAAATAGTAACGAAAATAAAACCAAGCGTCAACCAAAGCAATTATAGTTATCTGATTAATTAGCGCTTTGCCACAATTTGGCAATAAAATATACTATTAACATAACCATCAATCTGTTCCATACATTATCCTTTACACTATAGAGTCCACATTCATTATATCAACTCGTACAATCAAATATACGTAAGTAGTCCAATTTCTGACTTTATTCCCGTAGTAATAAAGTTCAACTGGTAGCTTAGACAATCAAATTTATTATGAAATCCGGTTACTACATTGTTCCCCGAAGGGCTATTGTGGAAATATTTCAGCACAGCGCATGTAAATATTATGCTGACTGTACAGTCCAGGGGTGTTATTCTCTCAAAAACAACGGACGGTCGGACGAACGAGCGAAATCGCAGCGGCGAGTTTAAGTAGTCCCAACCAAACACATTTTAGCGCGTGCATTTTCAATTAAGCAGCCTTATACGTTCGATCCATCGGCAGAAACCATGCTGCTAAATTGAAAATGCACGCGCTAAAATATGTTTTGTTCGCACTAACGGGACTACCTAAACTCGCCGCTTGGACATTCACTCGTCCGTCCGTCCGACCGTCGTTGTTCAGAGAATCACTACCCTGACCTGAGCATTATCTACACATCCATCGCGTCAAACATATGTATAAATAAACCTTATTGTTAGTGGTATAGGGGCGTATATTTTTGGCTTTGACTGTATATTGTTGGGCTGTACCGACGCGAGTACAGGCCACTTCGTAAGTAAATACGAATATAATGCATTGTAGTTGGCTGTTTCCATATTTGAGTTATGAAATTGTATACAAAGCTGCAAGCAAACATTGATACAAAGTGTCGTCAAGACTATTTGAGAATTCTCCATAATGGCGTCCTTGTAGCGAATTCTTTAAAACGCACTTATAGGAGTGACCACCGGTCCACCTTACCTTTACCTACCGCCAGCAACAGTGTTCGCGTTGTTGTGCTGCGGTGTGTTAAGACGTTCAAGTAATTATTAGCATAGAGGCATTCCATCATAGTTCGCAGGGTTAGCAATGGTATTTGGATTGCAATCTTAAAAATTTAGTATTGAGAATTAAAAAAAAATGTTATTGGGTGGCCTGTGTGCGCAACTTCCTTCTCTCTAAGCTTTAAAAAAAAAATAGTAAATATTATCTGCGCAATACTCAACACTCTCTATTCATCATTCTTAATTCAAATTGGCTTACGGTACAAGCACACGGTGAACAATCAGGTTAACTTGAACGCAGCCCGTGGGGCCACTCTCCCCCCCTCCCCCTCCTTAAGACCGGACCGAAACTATCCGTTTAAATGCACGAATAGTTGTGCTTGCATTCCAGATTAGCGACCAGTAGCTAACGTACGACCACCTACGGTAAAGTGGTGGTTAGAAGCGAGCGGGTAGCGGGTTGGTAGCGCTTGTGAAAACGCTAGTCTGTTTTGTACATTGAGAATTGGTCTTTGTAAACGTTATTTAGTTTTTTTTTTATGAGAGAGTATTATGGCTTTGGGTTCCGCGATTAATTGTACAATGCTACCGTTTTCTTAATAGCGATCGGCAATCTTCGTTTTTCTGTGACACACGAGTCACAAGTATATGTCGGTAGTGAGTGCAAGAGTAATAGCGATAGTCAGCCGAAAGCTATAAGGAAGCTAGGATTACTGTATACGTACGTATTTTTCAGTGGCTTTTATGGGCCTGCAAATAGTGAGACTGGATTAACATTATGGGTCACAGGACACATAACCAGTCGGCAACGGATCGGCATCGCCTCGCCTCATTTATACAAGGCAAGGCGATGCCGTTACGGTGCTGATTAGTGTGCGTTGCAGTAGGGAGTTTCATACAAATGGTACTGAACGGCTCGAGTTGGTCCCTTTCCGAGTTGATATGTGTGCTGTGACCCTATAACGTGTCTCCCTATTACAAGTATAATCATACCTTTACCAAATAGACTTCAATCATACTGTAATTTAACAGAATATTACGTTTCATTTATTAAGAACTGTATTATAAAAGCGAGTGCATTTTTATAATGTGGTAAATGGACTATCGGAACAAACATTTTATTTTTTCTCGACTATTTAATCATTCGCTGAAGCGTGGATTATCCACTCGCCTAGTGTGAGGCGTGTCCTTACCTAAGGCCGGACTAGCCTCAGTTTGAGCTAACATTCATTATTAGCGGCGGTCGAGACCCAACTAAACTAATTACCACTAAACGTGCGCTAAAATAACTTTAGTTTTCACTTGGTCTCACAACGGCACTCAATACGGGATGTTTTAATTGGGCTATGTTTCAAGTTACACTTAAATGTTACCTAGGTATTTGTTGTTAACTAGGAGATTCAGCCTAATATTAATACGGGACGCAATTTATATTATTTGGAAGATCTTTATTACTTTATTTGTTCTAAGCACAATCTTTACTTATATTATAAAGCTGAAGAGTTTGTTTGTTTGTTTGAACGCGTTAATCTCAGGAACTACTGGTATGATTTGAAAAATATTTCAGTGTTAGATAGCCCATTTATTGAGGAAGGCTATGGCTATATATATCATACTCACATAAACCGAAGCGAAGCGAGGGCGGGTCGCTAGTAATTTATATATTGCATAGTTGTACACTATAAAACCCATTTCAGTTATAAGTGCGACAATTCAATCATTCTAATTTTTTCCTACAACTTGTTGCAAGAAGAACCAAAAAAAAAGTCACCCTTATAAGCTGTCATCTTAGTCATAGAAGTTGTATTTTTTTTAGATGTTTTTGTAACACGATGTTTGTTATAGCACTTATAATTGAACTGTTTTTTTTAGCAAACCTGACGTAATTAAAATATATATAATATAAATAATAAAATAAAAAGCCTTTTATTTCTTAATAAAAAAATATAATTAAAATATATTATAACTTTAAACAATAATTTTATCACTATTATAATAATGTTTTAGTTCAACTTTAAAAAATAACCTCACTTAAAACAAGTCTGGAGTCGGAAAGGCAAATTAATATTTTAAGCAAATCAGTTCAGGACTTAGCTCTGGTATTAAATCTGGTATCTTTACTGGTATTAAAAAGAAATCAAAACTTAGACCGTAGTTAACTTCGCAAGATAACTCAGAAATAATCCTCCTAAAACTTAAAGCGTTATACTTTTCTCAAACCGAACATTCTGTACCCTTACCATGAGTTACAATTAACGTACTCGATAGCGAGTCGAATGCTCTATCCTTCGCAGACCTCGCAAGTATTCTTATAGAGTGCAAGGGACAGAGCATTCGACTCGCTAGCGAATACGGTAATTGTAACCCATAGTAAGGGTACTGCACTCTTTTAAGATAATACGTATCTACAGTATGCTGTCAGTTTCATACTCGAAATTTATAGTCTTGAAAAGTGCTTTGTGAAATCTTAACCGAGAATTTTTCAGCTGAAAATAATCGTATTGATGCATTAGGGTACTTTACGTGACTATATTTTAGCTTTTAAATAAGCTTATTCTATAAATTATGGCGTTAAAGAGTTTAAGTGTGCAAAAGATTTGGTCAGTTGTAGGATATATCTGTCATTGTTCAAATGCTTGAGTTTTCGGGGCAAAACTGTTGTTTGAACTATTATTTATTTGCAAAGTAATGTGACATTTGGCTTCATTTTATTGCAAAAGAAAGATATTGTATATTGAATTTGGAAAAGTTTACCTAAAGCGTCCGATAACTCAAATCACATCCAAATTGTATAAAAAATCTATGAAAGTTTGTCAATGTACTTAGGTATATACTTTCAAAGTAAGTATAAACGACATAAATAAGTTCGGCATTGAATTAGGTCCGATTCTGAAAAAAATATAGGTCCTTATTCCTCTAACAACTAAAAAACTGCAAGTTTATGTTCAAAATAGCTGGATGATTGTAAAAAACTAACCGTATCAATGATCGGGGCAACGTTGCCCGCTGAATAGGCTAATAAAATGTAACAGCATTGTATTTTTTATCAGCCTGTAGAATCTGCATTCAAAGGGAAAAATGGGAAAAAATATCCGTGCATTTTAGAACTGGCTAGAATAATTCTGAAATGTGATTGAAATTGCGCCTACATATTTTGTTATAAGTAACTAAATATTTTATTAAGGCACAATATACTGCTGTTTTTTTAAGAGTTATGCATAAACTGCGATTAAACAATATTGCAATAGTGACACCGGATTTAAATTATCTAATTCTGGTTTCAGGGTTGAATTAGTTAAAAATTTAAAAAAATAACAACGCACCAAAATTATTCAAAACTAACTGTTGCTCACGACTCCGTCCGCGCAGAAAAATAACACATACTTAGCTAATGTTCATTAGGGATTATCGCTTTATCGATTTATCGCTTGTACAACGGGGAGTGCTCCGAGGAGCTGTTCGGATTAATTCCTGCCGCATCCATCGTAATCGCTTTCCATCAGGCGATCCGTCTGCTCGTTTGCCTTCCTATACCATAAAAAAAAAAAAAAAAAAAAAAGATTCTAATGGTAAAATAATTTTTCAAATCCGTCCATTCGTTTCGGAGACTATTCAATTCAAACAAACAAACAATCAAATCTTTCCTCTTTATAATATTAGTGTAGATGTACAGTAGTCTACTAACACAAAAAATTCAAGAATTTATAATCATATTTCTATGTGACCTTTTAGTACCAATAAAAATATAAGCCCAATTTACAAGCACGTTCTAATTTCCGTGGCCATTTATAATATCCGCCGCTAATTTCGGTGGCTTTATCATCAGTTTCGGTGTAATATTTCTCACATTATTTATGGGCGGGCCACTGCGACATCTTTAACGGCAAAAGACTCTCGTAATAGACTTTAAATTATTAATCTTTTTCGAAAAGCGGCGTAAGATATATGGGGCTATAAGGATGAAATATTGAGTAAGTTTTTTTTATAACGCAGTTTAAGATTCTGCGAGATTTATTGTTAGATAAAAGGGGGTATTTAATCCTACCAGCCCTTTATTGCACACACTTGAAGGCCTTATATGGCTGCGTTTATCGCGTGACAATGTTTGGATAAGGCATCCGTCACGTTCTGACACGTAAAGAAGTACGAGAGTGACGGATGCTTTGTCGACGCAGCCATACAAAGCCCGCTGCGGCTGGCGGAGTGATCTCATAAGGGTTCCGTTTTTTCCCTTTGAGGTACGGAACCCTAAAAATTGACAAGAAATGTAATCATATGACATTTTAGCTTATCAAAAAAGTTCGTATTTAGCTTCAGTTCCCACGGGAACCTTTTTTACGCCACGGAAAAGGCAAACGAGTAGACCTTATGACTGGTAAGTGATACCTGAGACCCATAAATATTTCCAATCCCGAGACTATAATCTCAGGATTTCAATCCTTAAGCGAGGTTTACACTTACAATAAAAATTGATGAAGTTAAATGCGGTCTTACTCTAACTTAAACGTGCAAAAAAGACACTAACATTGTGCGTCTTGCTCTAAAACTAAAGTTAAAAGGAGACAGCAATCAATTGCAATTTATATTGCCAGTCAAATTCTCGCTTTAGCGCAAAATTGAGAAATCAAGTTGAATACATCGTTTAATTATTCACTGCATTTGTACAAATTGCATGATCCCAAAGCCTCTGCGATTCGATTAGAATGCAACAAATGACAAATCCCAAATCACGACGACACGTGTGCTAACGCTCACTCGGTCTCATTTGCATAGTGCATAGTGCATTGCTGACCGTCAGTCCTGCGCCACAGAGTATTTGTGGTCTCTGGGAAGCCTGCCCATTGTATGTTGACCCGGAATTTCTAGCCGACTGTTTGCAACTGGAGATCAAGAGAGGCGTTGTTAGCAGAGTCTATTTGGTCTCCGCGTTTGAACGCAAGGCTCGGTGTTATAATAGAATGATTTGATAGAGAACTTGACACCAGTCAACGTGGCGTAAGGGAAGATAACTAGGGCTCTATTCTCGTATTGCTTCTGTCAAGTTGCCATCTTGTTTTCATGTCGATATATGTATTGTTGACGTTATGTCACTTTAACCGTCAAGTTTGTTCGATTTGGAAAAACATATTGCATTTGACGTATTATCAAGTATGTCAAGTAAATAAGAGCTACAAAACGTCAACGTTGTTCGTGATTTAAGCTGCGCCCACACCGGAGCTCAACGGTGCGTATATTATGGTGTCGTTGCGTAAACAAAAGACGGGGCCATAGTTGAAACATGGCGCTGTTTTTGACGCACCGTAGTATTCGCTCTAATAAGTCCATGGGAGTGTCTATAAGTAACTTGACATTGGCGAAATACACCGTAACAGGAGTGAAAGCCATTTCTTTTTTTTTTTAAGCTTTGACGACGCGCTGGCCTAGTGGGTAGTGACCCTGCCTACGAAGCTAGTGGTCCTGGGTTCGAATCCCGGTAAGGGCAGATATTTGTGTGATGAGCGCGAATATTTGTTCCTGAGTCATGGATGTTTTCTATGTATTTAAGTATATATTTCTTTATATAAGTATTTATATCGTTGTCTAGTACCCATAGAACAAGCCTAGAGCTTAGTTTGGGACTAGGTCAATTGGTGTGAGATTGTCCCTTAAAAAAAGAAAAAAAAGAAAGCTGCGGTGTGGTCGCATCTTTACCTTGTAGAATCTTGGTCTAGGGGCCTAATATGGCTGCGTCAGCTGTAACATCTGTCACTTTCCAACTCGTGTATATATGTACAGGAGTGACAGATGCTTTATTCAAATTTCATCACGCGATAAACGCAACTAAGTATAGGTACAGTCAACAGCATAAATAAGTGATCATTTATGTACCTTGTCACTTTAACGTCGTGTTTGAAATTTTATACAAAATTGTGAAACCATTCAAAGCGACAAGGTACATAAATGATCACTTATTTATGCTGTTGACTGTACTAGGCGCGCTGGATGCAATAAGAAATGGATTTTTTAACTGTTACTCGAAACAGTAGTTTCCTATACTCTTCATTTGTTCAAGCTATAAAACCAAAACTGCTTAGCAGAGTCACGGGATTTGGTTTGTTGCCTAATCAATTAGAGACTTAGGAAATACAAAAACATTTCGTTTTTAATTAAACGGCTGATTTCCTAGAATTTGGGTCATTTTACGAAGACCCTTTTTGTCTTTGTGATTTTACGTTGACTATGCTCGAAAGCGGGTTTCACAAAGGTTCAGTAGAAAAGCCATTCCATAAAAAAACGTGTCAATTTGAGAAAGTAATAAAAGCGTTTGAATCAATGTACAACAACCGTAATACGACTTTATCAGAGCTGTTACTGATCTGAACTCATCCTAACACGACCAGGTACGAGTTACAACACTATTATAGATCGGAGCCAGCCGTTTGGCAAAAATATATTTGCCAAATGTATCGTGTTCCAACTTTTCCATTTGCCAAACCAATTTCATATAAATATTTTCAGGATTCATTTCAGTCCATCGTGTAGAACCCTATAGGTTAGTTTTGTATAAAATCCTGAAATATTTACGGTGACAGAAAACAAAGTGGGTTGGCAAATGAAACAGTTGGGAAACGATATATTTGGGGAACATATTTCGCCGAAACAAAGGTAACCCATTATAGATACGCTACTGTATAACTAGAGACTGTGCTGCCGACAGCTCGTCTCACCGCTGCAAGGCATTATGCAATCCCTGCAAGAGAAGACGCGGCATGCAAATACAGTGCGCTTTAATCAATGCACGATCGAGCTGCTGCACTTAATATCGATAGCTATAGATCGACCTGGTTTATAGATCGTATCAGGTGAGTACAGTCGAGTTCATAAATATGTATTCACTTTAATCGCTGTGATAATTCATTAAATAGACAAGGTACTAAAGTGTACACATATTTTGACTCGACTGTACAGGGGCTGTATTCTACTCGGTAAAATCATATTGATTTTGGGGAGTGTTTTGTTTCATATTAATTTTTAGTCCGAATGTATTTGTTATTAATAATCATTTCAAGTACAATGTTTTTTATTGAAAGGGTTTTTATTCCAGGATTTTTAAAATATGTAGCTGGTAAATGAGGTTAGGTAAGGTAAGGTTAGTTTTATAAAAACCCTGAAATAAAAACCGGTCCAGTAAAACGTTCACGTTTACGATGATTATAATGCATTCGGACTAAGTACAATTTTTTAGGTGAGCCAATTGATTTTGGCAATGACGGCTGCAATTAGGTATCTACTATCCAGTGAATACGAGCTATTATAACGTTAAAAATACGATAATATGTAAAAATTAATATGGTTTTACAGAACAGAATTGTGAATAAACATACGACATCGTTTTGGATCGGAAAAGTTTGTATTCATCTTGCTTTATTTATTTTTATACGGAAAAACCACTAACTAACAATTTTAGGTTAGTACAATATTTCACTGCATAGCTTATGACAAATTTTAACAGAAAAAAACTCAAAGAAACTAAGAGTAAACGAGCAAAAAGAAAAACAGGACAAGACACGACTCTGCCCAAGAGAAATCAGTTACATTATTATTAGGATTAACGAATGAATGTGCGACGGAATGGGAAGCAAACGTTTTTTGACTAGAAGGCTTAATTGGTACAGTACAATTATCTCAATTAGCTTATCGATACGTAAGGTAAACGTCCGAGTGCTCGACATGTCAACAGAAAATATTTATAAGCGTAGTGATATTAATATGTTAATTTATACATTATACACAAATCATTTTCATATGATTTTGGAGGTGAGACCTTTACTTTTGTTAAATGGAATTTGTTTTATATGGTAACCATATGGAAATTTTTCAAAACGAAATGTAATGTTAGTCAATCGGATTGTATGAGTAAATGTCAGGTGCTTTTGCCGGCAGTCCTTTTGTTTATTGAATAATTGGCGTGTGAAATATCAAAGCAACAAACATTTCTCATCGCTAAAATGAGGTGGTGACAATAGTAATGTTAATATTACTTTGTTAATTGCAATTCGAAGTATGGGGACAAATACTGGTACAACGACGAGCACTTAGACATATACCTTACTAAAGCTGGGTGAGTAAAAAATAGTAATACGAACTTTCCTGACCACAAACAATATGGTATGTTTATTCACTAGCTTAGAGCCTGTAGTTTGATCAGTAGTTAAACTAACTAATTGTTAAATTTTGAAAAAGGAATTGAAAATTTGACACATTTCCTTGAGATAATTTCAAATTTTCGATTCCTTTTTCAAATTTTAACAATTAGTTTAACTACTGATCAAACAACAGGGCCTTAGTGCCTCTATTCCAAGTGGTAAATCCAATTCGTATTTGGCCAGGAGGCCTAATATAACTGCGTTTATCGCGTGTTAAATTTTGGATAAGGCATCCGTCACCTTCTGACAAATAAATAACTACACGTGTCAAAAAGTGACGGATGCTTTATCCACAGTTGACACGCGATATAGACGCAGCCATACTAGGCTCGCTGTTATGGTATTGTTCTTAACTCAACTGAAATAACTATCAAGTAAATAAGAGCTATCGTAACGTTGAAAAAAAAAAAAAAAAAAAACTGAAACACGTCAAAAACAATAAGGTTTGACTGTAGAATCTCAGCTCAAGGCACTATATTCTAATCGATAAAACCATTTTCAATAGGTACATCCGCACCAGTATCCGTGCTTAAGATGGCATGAAGTAATGGGACTTTAAGATGAGAGTTTTCAAGAGCACTACTCTTTGTGTAATAATTTCCAGGAAGATAAAAAAAATGCTTTAAATTCTTAGTAACTCTTGTCAGAGCATGCTACTTAGAAAAGGCCAGCCTGTTACCATTACTCTGCCTATAAAGATGTCAGGTACCTATCGTTTTTTCTTTGAAATCAATGCAATTTTCCGGAATAAAAAGTACCCGACACCATCTCCAGACTATAAATATTTCTTTACCTATCTCGATGGTCGTCAAACCGTTAAGACTGCGCCGAGCGTACGCCGGATGTACAGTGGCACCCTCATTACTATTATTGTGTTTTCTAATAAACTAAAATATTTTCTTGAAATTGGATGATATTTTTTTATACTACAAATGATAACACAACTTATAGAGTTATCAACTTAATGGAAAAAAGTGGCCACCTTTTCCCGTTAAGCTGACTACTCAAAGGGTAATTGTTATTAAAGTTTGTTACGTATCCCATAAATTGTGTTTTTACTTGCGCTACAAAAACGTATCGTTCTTTATTTAATTAGAAACCACAATAATAGTAATGAGGGCGCCACTGGACGCTCGACGTTTGCTCGGTGCAGTCTTAAGACCCAAGAAACAATCACTTCTACATTTATATTATGTACTTGTAGCAATGCTTCCAACTTTAACTGAATATTATAATATTCCCTAGAAACCGACGCTATAGCTGGTTACCCATCATAAAGGCTCCTCCACAATTCCTTTATCCCAAGAATTCCTTAAACATCGTTCTCAAAATACCATTTCCGTTCATAAATCAGCGGTCTTGCGAATATCTTTGACTATTCGGAATCACTTTCGTGCCATTGAAGGCTATATATCTTTGGCAAGGATTACGCGCGAATGTAGTCTGAATCACCTTAAAATCTAGGTGGGGCCTTCGGCTGTCCGGACCAAAATGAGGCCAATTCGTCATAGTGACAATGACAAAGCTGGGTGGGTCGAAGGGAGTTTAGAAATCGAGCGAATCGAGGATTCCCGTATCTAGATCGAGGGTGAATTGGGGTCCGATTACGTGATCAAGTTGGATCGGAAGTTTTTTGCTTTTTAAATGTTAATTTAATGTTAATGTTGTTGATGTTAAGACTGCACCGAGCAAACGTCGAGCGTCCAGTGGCGCCCTCACTACTATTATTGTGTTTTCTAATTAACGAAAGAATTTCCTTGCAATCAGACGATACGTTTTTGTAGCGCAAGTAAAAACACAATTTATGGGATACGCAACAAACTTTAATAACAATTACCCTTTGAGTAGTCAGCTTAATGGGAAAATGGGGCCACTTTTGTCCGTTAAGTTGATAACTTGAAGCTTAATTCTTATTAAACTATGTGATATACTCTATAAGTTGTGTTTTCATTTGTAGTACAAAAATCTACCGACCATTTTGAAGAAATCATAGTAATGAGGGCGCCACTGTACATCCGGCGTACGCTCGGCGCAGTCTTAATGTTGATGTGACCGACGTGCGTGCATGACTCGATGTAAGAATGTGGAATAAGCGAAAGAAATTTGTCAAGATCGTAGCTAGTGGAAAGAAGTGGTCTCTGCCTACCCCTCTGGGAAACAGGCGTGATTTAAAGTATGTGTGTATGTGTGATGTCCGTGGGGATCCGGTGCTATTAGTGCTACTTAAGGACATTTCGAAAAGGCTAATAGAAATAACCGGAGACCATAGAGCTGGTAGCTTACTCGGGTAACGCATGCATTGCTATACCTCTATAATATCCAAATAAATTTCGTTTTAATTTAATCGTATTTCGTTTAGTTATAAATAGATTTATTTTTGCTTTAATTAATTTTTTAATTTTCATAGTTTTAGTTTCAATTTTTACTTTGTTTTGTATTTATTGTTAATATTTCCTTGTAAATAATGAATTTAAATACAAAATAAGGTATCATTGTGTGAGTGCCGTCCTTTGAACCGATGTTCGAATAACCGAAAACCTGTTATTATTTTACACACTACTATACTTTCATTCACTCATTCAATCCATTGCCAGCTCTTGAGAATCGACCTGTATGTAAATAAACTCTTTATTGCACATAAACAATTAAGTAATGGCGGCCGAGTTTAAAGTATGTATGTATGTATGTATGTATGTAAACACTTTATTGTACACAAAAAAAAAACAGAAAATCTAATACAATACAGAGTTAGAATGTACAAAGGCGAACTTATCCCTTTAAACCTTTTTTTTACTTATCCTTTTTTGGTAAAGTAATACCATAATCTCTGATATCGTATTGTAAACGATACGGTAGCTCTTAGTTCTTTACAGTAATGGTGACCGAGCTAAAAATAATACCGTAACAGATCAAAAGTATGTTTTTGCCGACAAGTATAGAGCCATTGTTAGTACCTATATTATAACAAGATCAACATCTTATCAGTAATTAATTATATCCAAAAACTAGCGACCCGCCCTCGCTTAGCTTCGGTTTATGTGAGTATGATATATAGCCTATAGCCTTCCTCGATAAATGGGCTATCTAACACTGAAAGAGTTTTTCAAATCGGACCTGTCGTTCCTGAGATTAGCGCGTTCAAGCAAACAAACAAACGAAATTTTCAGCTTTATAATATTAGTATAGATTATTCCAATCGAAGTTATTGTTTATTATTACAAAAACTTAAATATTAAGTTAACTAGAAACGGGAAAGTTTGTGTTTGTGTGGACTCAGCCCGGAGGCTGTTTATCGAAACAGATAGGCCATTTGCAGAACGAATAGCGACTGCTACCCGATACGTCCGCCCCTAGGGGGTGAACAATCTGTTCATTTATTTATCTTTATTAGCTTTGTTCGGTAACTGACAAGGTGAGTGTAAAAAAAAAGTTCATATTAAGTACATTTTTAGGGTTTCGTAGCCAAATGGTGAAAATGGAAGCCTTATGGATTTCGCCGTGTGGTAGCCGGATTAGAATAGTGCCACTCCGTATCTTTCCGTGGATGTCGTAAAAGCCGACTAAGGTAATAAAGGCGTGTAGTACTGTTAGGCGATGGGCTTGCAATCTGTCATTAATACACTGGTAAACATCTTCGCCTAAGTGTGTAAAATGTGGTTACGGAATTATCAAAAAGTTTTTATATTTAGTTGCGGGTAATTCTGTAGCTCTGCCTACCCCACTCTGGGAATAAAGGCGTGAGTTTATGTATGTATGTATGGATTCGTAATGTCTGTGTGTCTGTCTGTCCGTCCGTATGTCTCAGATACTTTTTTCCGAAACTATACTGTTGAAACTTGGTAAGTAGATGTATTCTGTGAACCGCATTAAGATTTTCACACAAAAATAATGATGATGACATTGAGAATGCATTATTCACTTGCACTAGCTCAGTTTTCTGTACATCGTCCTCAGTTCCCAGTCCCCAGATCTGTCCCCAACCGTAAATAAGCCGCAGGTGGGTACCTAGAATCTATTTCTAGTCTAAATTACGTCTAGTGTTCAGTCCCGACGCCAGAGATAAATCGAGAGCAATGTGCATTTTATCTCTCAAATACGAGTAAACAGAGAAATTTGGTGGTGAAATTGAAATGTGTACAAGTCGTAAGTTTTGTGGAAAAAGTGTAAGAAAACTTTCTTTTGCATTGTTATTACATAAATTCTTTATGTCAGTGCTCGCCAAGCAGCAGTGTTCGTATTGTTGTGTTCCAGTGTGACTTGTTACTTAGCATAGACGCATTTCATCTTAGTCATCAGGGTTGGCAACGCAATGGCGGTCTTAAGATTGCTATCTTAAGATGGTAGTCTTGAGAATGAAAATTACCTACCTTGGGTAACAGATTCTACTTACCTACTATCAGCCTGTATGTTCGTTAGGCAACTCCGTGTCGTAAATAAATGGTAATTTAAGTTTTCCCTTTCCCTAATTGGTCCGAATGTTTGTTCAATAGCAAAAATAAGTGATCATTTATGTACTTACTTTAACGTTGTATTTGAAATGTTATCCATAATTGTGAAACGATTGACAGCGACAAGGTACAAAAATGATCACTTATTTATGCTGTTTACTGTACTACTAGTAGTTTTTATTGGTTACATGTACACGCGAAACCCTAATAGAATGGGGTCCTAGCACTTGACATATTTTTTCATACTCCAAGGACCTAGAATCTTGACAATGAACAAAGTTACATTCGACGCTGATACCATTATTTTTCTTTAGCCGCTCTCTTCTCAGCCGCGCCGGCATCGATGTTTACAAAATTGATTCTAAAACCCATCCCATGCCATTGCTTTGTCATTGACAAACATCTCGCTCAACTCGCTCAGTCCCTCTCTCTCTACTGTCGAGTCAACTGCAATATTGTCTTCCACAGTTTTTGCCCTGGCATTGGGAGCCCATAAATTCCCGCACTTAAAGAAACTGCAGCCGATTTGTTAGGACCATTTGGTGGGAGTGCTTACCAACCGTTATAAATGGCTAGTTTGAATTTTTATTGAATTCTCTTTGTTGTTGGTGAGCGGTTTCCCCTCTTCAATACGAGTAAATCAATTTTAATACACGTATTAGTATTTGATTGGATTGGTCGATGATTACTTTAATTCCAATTTACTTTTCGTTGTAATCAATTATTTCTTAATCGCTCAAAGGGTAACTAGAAGAGATCGCTTACAGAGATAAGTTCACCTTTGTACATCCGTGTTATATTTTTGTCTATTTTATAATTGTTATCTCTTTGGTTTGTACAGTCAGAGTAAGAATAGGTTCGTCACTTTTGGGCCTTAAGGCGTTGAAATAGAGTCGAATAGTGACGAGACTTTTTTTACTGCGACTATACAATAAAGTGTTTACATACATACCTTTGCCTGTGACTTGGTCTAGGTAGAGTGGTTTATCATTTTCCCTTAGGAAACTGTAAAATTTACTTGGTTAAAAGTACCCTATGTACATCTCTGAGTTCTGTTAAAATCCATTCGTTTTATTCATAAACGCGCAATAGCTAAAGTGGTCCTTGAAAATATACTCTGCCCTTATTTGTCATTATGCCATTTGAATTGGACAGAAAGAGACAATGAATACTTTAACTAAAATATTTTTAGTTTGCGTTTATGTCTAAAGATTCTGCCATTTAAAGTAGTCTCCTTGTCTATTTTCAAGTGTAAGAAAGGGAACGGGCTAAATGGATTTGTCAAACATGCTTTACTTGTTGATTGTGAAATAGGCGGTAACAATTATACCAAATGTTCGTGTTTCAATTAAAACTAAACGGCTGAACTTACTTGGAAGGAATATAACAGAAGCATTAGGTATCCTTTATCGACACATAGAAAACTTTTTACTTTAGCTGCCCAGAAAAAAAAACATAAACTACGCGGACGGAATCGCAGGCAAAAACTAGTACTTAACCCATCACGATAAAAGACACTTTGCACTGTCCCAACAAAGGTTTTCTTATCTTGATATAACTATACTCGTACCTATTCCCGCTGATCAAACTAATTCCATATCTGCCACCATAAATTACCATCCAAATTTGCCTGTCAAAAACTCCAAATTCAGCCATAAAGCATACCGCCTGCACTGAAACCAAGACCTTGTTAGTTACCCCGATGGCTTATATTCGTTTAATGTTCCTCACAGTCCAGCGTCTACGTGGTAATTTGGTATTTTCGTGTTATTTGGGAGCGAGAGAGTATGGTAATTAGATCGTGCTTAAGTTTAGAATCTAATGCGCTTCTCTGTTTACACTCTGCTGGAAACTGCACTAGATTTGACGGAGTATTATTTCATGCAGTGTTCATGCTTGAAATCATTTCTGGGTTGGAATAGGGGTAGCAAAGACAAAGGAAACTGAAGTGCAAATTATTGTTTTAAATTTTTCAAAGGTACAGTCACGAGATTAAATTTGGTACCCACCTTAGGTCCCAAGTCAATCTGACATTATACAACAATAAGGTTGAGTTTAAACGTTACAAATGACTTGACATCTCTAATGACATTGACGACTTCAAGCATATTTTACTTGAAACGGGTCCCAAATTAACGCTAGTGACCGTAATTTGCAGTATTGTAAATATAAATAAATGGAGGGAAATCACACATGGAACTTTAACTTAACATACATTAAATGTATAATGTAGAAAACATCCAAGATTCGGGAACAACTACTAATGCTTATCATAGAAAATATTTGCCCAATCAAGGAATTAAACTCAACACGATTCGTCAGCAGGGTCACCACATACTGCAAACTTCTTTGTCATTTCAGGTGACAAACATAACATTATTATTAAATACTTACCGTCATTCATTTTTTGTATATATTACTTTTTAAGATCAAAAAAATCCTAATAAATGTCTCATTATAATATTTTATACTCTTGAGTCGTTACATTTCAAGTCCAGGCTAGCTTGTAATAACTACCAAGAAATCCAAACATTATTTCAGCAAGTATCACGACTGAACAAACTTCCAACCATGTTTTATTTATAGGAACCATTTAGTCGAGTTGCCGCTAGAGCAACAGTGAATCATATTTTTAATACAACGCGGCTTTAGTTTCATTGGTTTCCTTACGAGCTCGGCCGCACGCCGCCATGGACCGTAAAGGTTATATGAATTTATTTTTATAAGCCTCTCTAACCCTGGCGCGAATGCGGTGCACCTACGACGATTTATGAAGAAATATTATTCCCTTAATATTGTATTTCGTATAAAACGCCTCTGGTACACAGCTGCAAGCTTACTCAAGCAGTCCTTTTGAGTCTTAGCACAATGTGGTAAGGCTACGTTTGCTGCGATGCATGTGAAAGAGGGATGGGTGCGGGGATTTGCCGAGGTATTTGAAATTTGTGAGTTTTCCCTCGGCTTGAGATTTATTTCGATGCTTATTGCGCTGAGTGCTGATTGAAGTGTTGTATGACGTATTTTCAAGTGGACAGCGCTGCTTGGATTTGAACAATATTGGCGTTTAACGAGGTATTGAACATTTCCTTTTACATACCTATATATTATACATGCACGCCTCTTTTTTTTTTTTTATGGCATAGAGAAGACAAACGGGCACACAGGCCACCTGATGGTAAGTGGAAACTGTGACCCATAGACATTTGCATTCACAAGACTGCCATGCAATCCTAAGACTGCAAATGCGTTGCCAACCCTGGGGACTAAGAAGGAATGCCTCTATGCTAGTCATTTCACCGGCTGTCTTATCCCCAAACCGGAACACAACAATGCGAACACTGCTGTTTGGCGGTAGGTTAATGGATAAGATGGTGGTAGCGATCCGGACGGACCCTGCATAAGGTCCTACCACCCGCACTCTTTCCTGTAGGGGTAGGCACTTCCTTCTACTTGCTACGATCCAGACAAATTTTCCTCGTTTCATCCACACTCATAAGTATCTTCATACACGTGCGTCGGTTTAGGGTACTCTTCTTTCTTCACTTGTTTGCATTCTTCATAACTTAATTACTGTTGAATGAAGAAAGCTAGCTAGGAACCTTCTCGATTGAATCAATCAATCCATCCGATTGGGAGCTATGACGCTACAGACAGAGACACGGGTAAATAGATATACGAACACACATACACAAATACACATTGACACTCGTTAAATTTATACCAATCTTTTTTTTCGATGGCAGGTAAAAAACAAACCCATAGAAAATAATTTAATAATTAAACATTTTAATTCTTCTGTTTTTTTATCTCTTTTTATTCTTCTGCAATAAAGAGTATAGATACATACATAGCTTGTCACAGGATGCCGGATCAGGTAAAGTCGCGGGATCCTGGATCAGGTACAGGAACGGGGATGGTAATAGGAAACACCAGGAGTCCAGGGCAGGGTTATTTATTAAAAAGGCCTCTAGTAGTTATAATAAAGAAATAAGGCACCTGAGGACAACAACAAAGGAAAACTTAGAATAAAATAAAACTGTGGTAAGATGAATTTAAAATGGTCTTAGATATAAAAGGTATAAACTTACAATAAGTGCCATAAACAGGGTTAACAGGGTTATTTAGATGAAGGAACTTTTGACTTGATTCATAACATTTTAATTACGATTGGAACTTGTTCATAGCTTGGAAACTCGTGAGCAACTGATCAGTCGTTGTGTCCAGGCGAACGTAGATTTTGAATGAACTCAAATTTAGAATTTTGATTAAAAATAGCCATTTAGGTGAATGCCAGAATCATTTTAACTGAACGAGGTGAAATATAAAAGAAAAGGTAGATACACCTCGTTACAAGCTATCACAAACATCAGTACATCGGGCACATAAAGTATACTGTCTATACAGTCCATGAGAACGACAAAGACTGAAATGTATTCGCTAGTTTTGTTCTTCTTGTAGTTTTTAATCCTGATAAAATATTTTAGCTACCGTCTTCCGGTTGCTAGATTTATAAGTTAAGTTTATAGTTTTCAAGAAAGTTTATAAAGTCTGTCTTTCCTCTTTGTAGTTTAGTTAAGTGTGTGTACTTGGATTGTAGCATTGTTTTGCCAGCGTACAATCAGTGCAATCTTTTAAGAGGCGCAAATGTCTTAAAACTAATGCTGAGATATTAATTACCTGTGCCACTGGTTTTCAAATTATTAGAAAACTACAGAGCCAAAACTGTTTAATGTAACGTTTCCAGCAACTGACAACCCTAAGCCTTGAACAATGTTGTAGACAGTTTAAAGGAGCGCTATAGGGCGCTTTACGTCATGCTATGATTTTAATAGCCAATTAAGAGCAGGCATTTTGACGCAGCGTGCAAATAGACGGTTCTGATTGGCTGTCGAAAACAGGCAGCATCGGTCAAGGGGTGTGCTTATTATTTGAATACGTTTATTAGGCATAATGTTTACATTGCATTTAGCATTTTTAACTGCGATACATTTTTATTTTTATTTTTAGCCAATTACAATAATTGACTATTCCTTAAAAAACAATATTTGAAACCACAGTGTTTTTTATTAATGCTTTATTTCGTTCGTTTTCTGTAGATGTAGGTAGTTGGTATCAAAATATTATAGTTTAAATGTTACTGTATCGTATAGAGATGGGTTCAGTTCAGTTCATTTAGTGTAGTGTATAGAACATCTTAATTCTTAACTTGAATATTAGTGTTCGTTGACGAAAATTGAACTAGCTTAGTTTCAGTGTAGGGTGACAATAATTTTCGAAACTTCGGGATTTATAATCAACTAGCTTCTGCCCGCGACTCCGTCCGCGTGGAACTCGCTTATATCGTAGCTCCATACAAATTTTCACTCTCTATTTTACCTCCTTAGGTGATGATTTTCGGGATAAAAACTATTTTATACCCTTTTCCGGGACTGAAACCATCTCTATAGCAAACATCTCAATCGGCTCAGTGGTAAAGAGGTAATATACAGACAGACAAACAGACACACTTTCGCATTTATAATATTAGTATGTATCCCCCAATGTTTCTTGTAAATACTTGTTTAAGAGGATAATGATATTTTGTTTCATATACACAACTTTTTTATTGAGGTAGAGTAGAGAATTTAAATATGATATTGCAAAAACATGGTTTATGATAGTTCAGTTTATTATACAGTGTGTCCCTGGATAAAGTGCACAAACGAATAGGGATGAAACTAGACACAATTTTATCGACAAAAAAAATAATAAAAAAAAATTACCACCTTTATTTATTTTTTTATGATTTTTAAAAAAAAGTCATAGTACGCAGAGGACCTCATCGGAACAAATCAAGATATTTTGGCTCCTGTGGGCTCTATTGATTTGAAACAAACGGAATTATAATCACAAAAGTTTATTTGTGTCAATGAAAATAGAAAAAAATGAGAAAAAATGACATAAACCCTAAAAATAATGACTTTTCCTATGAATTTTGTGTTTTTTTTTCTCGAATTTTTAGTATTTACTCGATTTACTCAAAATTATGCCCATCTTACCTCATGTTATTTTTACCAGTAATGGTTGTGTATCTCATTGCCTTTTATTTAAAAAAATAACCAAGTGTCTCGCACTATTACAAGATCCTTAATGAGCGGCCAAACAGAGACATTGCGTTTACACTTAATTAGGTAGCCGCTCAGGTTGAAACCCTTAATGGAGGATTAGGATTACATTTTGGGTTTCTTGCACAATTATAAGATTATTAATGAGTGGCCAAACAATGACATAATGATTACGCTTAATTAGGTTGTCGCCCAGGTAGATTATTGTCCTTACTCTTTATTGAATTTTATTTGGGGTGGGGCGGGGAATACATGTTAGGATTAGCATAAATAGTGAATAAGATAAGGTTTAGTTCATCAGTTACTTCGAATCATTCGTCGTTACTTATTCTCAGTTACAACTACTTCTACTATCAGGATTTCTTAAAATGCCCCGTTTAAGTGAGTTCACGCACAGAGATCTCGCCGACATCCACTTTTATTATGGAATGGCGAGAGGTAATGCCAGAGCTGCTCGTTTATTATACATGGCAGCATTCCCGAACAGGAGACCTGTACCGTCTGCTCGTAATTTTCAAGAACTTCACAGACGATTGTCGAATGGACTTCGATTGGATCGAGATCGCCGAGAACAAGCAGGAGTAGTGATTGATGGAGCTGTTGAGGAAGCCATACTAAGAAGTTTATTTGCTGATCCGACGACCAGTATTCGGCGGTTGGCCTTGCAGCATGGAGTTTCAAAATCATCGGTTTGGCGGATTTTTAAAAAAGAAGGTCTTCACCCATACCACTACCAACGAGTTCAACATCTACACGACGACGTAGACAGGGTACCAAGATGTGTGCTGTCTTCTTGGATTCTATTTCCTTTGGGGCACAATGAAACAGAGGGTATACAGCGTCCCTATCAACACAGAAGAGGAATTGCGTGGCAGAATTGTCCATTGTGTAAATTACATAAAAAATAACCCGGAAATGATACGTCGAGCAACTCAACAAATAGCAGTACGTGCAGGATTGTGTTTGCAAGAGCGGGGTGGGCATTTTGAACAGTTATTACATTAAATAAGTAATTATGAAATTCCATAATTCGTTTGATTTTATAATCCCATACCCAAAATGTAATCCTAATCCTCCATTAAGGGTTTCAACCTGAGCGGCTACCTAATTAAGTGTAAACGCAATGTCTTTGTTTGGCCGCTCATTAAGGATCTTGTAATTGTGCGAGACACTTGGTTATTTTTTTAAATAAAAGGCAATGAGATACACAACCATTACTGGTAAAAATAACATGAGGTAAGATGGGCATAATTTTGAGTAAATCGAGTAAATACTAAAAATTCGAGAAAAAAAAACACAAAATTCATAGGAAAAGTCATTATTTTTAGGGTTTATGTCATTTTTTCTCATTTTCTTCTATTTTCATTGACACAAATAAACTTTTGTGATTATAATTCCGTTTGTTTCAAATCAATAGAGCCCACAGGAGCCAAAATATCTTGATTTGTTCCGATGAGGTCCTCTGCGTACTATGACTTTTTTTTAAAAATCATAAAAAAATAAATAAAGGTGGTAATTTTTTTTTATTATTTTTTTTGTCGATAAAATTGTGTCTAGTTTCATCCCTATTCGTTTGTGCACTTTATCCAGGGACACACTGTATTGCCTTCAAATCAAGTGTATGTGCTTATTTAACGTGAAAAAAACGTTATTATTTTACTTATGTTGCATATAATAAAGCAGAACTTAAACGAAATAGCAAAAGCGAGAAAGGCACGTTAATTTTAAACTATGTAGCGACGTCACGTTTCAAAATGGCCGCCCAAACGGCAACTTGTCCCCGAGTAGTTCTGATGCGCGCGACGTGCTTCCACCGACGAGTTCAATAACGGATCATAATCTCGCCGAGACTCGTGTCAAATCGGATAAACTCAGATAAACTACGTCCGTTTACATGTTATGGTTTTAAATATTTATTTCATTTTGATTATTTTTCAGTTTTTTTGGAAAATATTGCATTTTTATTTAGTGTCTTAAACCCCCTTACTTATGCGATGCTTTGTCCTTATCTGTAATTGTGACATTTGCATCTGTCAGAAAGTGACAAAGCATGGCAAAAACTATCCCTAGCTTATTCCACGTTTATAAGTAAGGGGGTTAATGTTTAATGTTTGGTAGAGTCTATAGGTTAACCTCTGTATTTCCCCTACCACCACTCCACTTTTTTGTATTGAATTTCGCAACAAATTTAAATAACAAAAATTAATACTTTGAACATTCCTGGTACGCAAATGCCTGACAATCACAGCTAAGCCTTCATCGTAATCGCCGGTTTTTGAAAGCATTCAAACAAAAAACACAAGGCCCGTACGGTGCAGCGGTGAGAAATATCCAATTTGCCGCGTTTGCCCTCTAAATTGACGCCATTTTTTATTACGACCCCTGCCATGTTGCGCAGTGCTGCCACCGCAGCGGTTTTTTTTAGAAAAACGCCGACCGGCCCGACACGGAATGAGATCCGAGCGTCGGAAAAAGGTTAAAAAGGGTTCTCGATTATTTTCGAAAGCATGGACACATTAGAATGTCACCTGGCCGGAATTTTGAATAAACCATTACGTTGATTTCAATTTTAATTGTGGTTTTAGAATGGATTGAAACGTTGTGTGTAAATACGTAACACTGTGGTCAACATAATTAACATTTAAGTATGCACTTTTACTTTTAAAAAAG
The DNA here is from genome assembly GCA_963966035.1 of Acleris laterana. Taxonomy (NCBI): domain Eukaryota; kingdom Metazoa; phylum Arthropoda; class Insecta; order Lepidoptera; family Tortricidae; genus Acleris; species Acleris laterana. The sequence goes on from OZ014444.1 coordinate 1,337,069, forward strand.
TAACTTAAAATCATTGATCTGATATGGGCCATTAAACAGAATTTCATATTCACTCCTCTGTGTAATAATTATAACAAAATGAAAGCTAAAAACTCAACTGCCTAAAACGTTAAGCCCTTGTTTTATGCTAACTTCTACCAACGAATAATGTAACGACACATCTCTTGTCGAAATTAGGCTATCTGTTTACCTTTTACAAGGGAACAAAGAACTACTCATACACTCACATACATGCAGGTTTAAAACTTTACTCGCTCCTTCTTTGGCAGTCAGGGCCTTCAGTCACGCCTTCCCAAAGTGGGGTAGGCCGAATTACCAACAACTCTAAAAACTTGTTGTTAATTTTGCAACCACATTTTGCACAAACAGGTCAAGATGTTTACCACTGTATTAGTGACAGATTGCATGACTATCGCCTAACAATACAAGCCTTTATTCCCTTAGTCGCCTCTTACGACTTCCACAGGAAGACATGGATTGGTACTATTCTAAGCCGGCAACCACACAGCTTAGTTAAAACTGTTGTTATTACTTATTTATTAGAATAAGCTATAATCATTGTGAAAAAGCAATAAAGAATGGAATAGCATTCGGAATTATGGAAATTCAGAATTTTTATTTATTCAGAATGATGACTTTTTGGAATTATGTAGTAGTATACCAACCCCTTGTTCTTATAGCAAGTGATGTTGTTCATTCCAACCATGCTGGAGCCTGAACCGTCCTCGATATTTTCGCACCCTCCTCACGTACTGCCGTCTTTTATTGCATCATTAAACCTAAACATGTCTCACACAGTCCATCGGCGTATCCAATTGAACATATTGGCCATTTGTGTTTAGACCCTTTTGAGTTTAAACATTGACGGAGTATTGACGGGTTGAGTATTCGTAAATCAATTAGTGACATACGAGTATCTTACTGGATAGAATTTTACAAAAAGAAATTTTAGTGACTTTTTTCACAAATCACAGCTTCAATAAAAACTGATTTATGTAACAAAGAGTTGAGAACAATCATTTATGTCTATTTCTTTCTAGAAAAACAGAATTTAACATGGAGTTTATATGGCTGACCTGTTACATGACGTCATAGTGCACATCGGATCTCTTTGTCTAATGGCTGTCTTATTAGCAGTTTAAAATGATTCATGGCCGATTCAAATTTTCATTTCACATTTGGTGATCTCTTTTACGGTATTTTGATATTTTGTTTAAAAACGTGATTGAAAAAATCCATGCATGTTTGCTATTATTTACTTTGACAACATAGACAAATATTTGTAAAAGAAATAGTACATATACACGGTAAAATAGTGAGAAAGGAATGATTAATTCGACTGCAGTTTGCAGCTTGGCGAAGAATTTTATTGTTAAAAGTGTAATTTGTTATCGTAATTTCTCGGAGAGTTTTTATTCATTTTGCTTTCTTAGTACAACTACAACAAATAGTAGGTATAATCAATTATTTTAATAGGAGTTGGTATACTAGATTCAGATGATTGGGAAATAGAAAAAATACCCCGAAAGCACACTAGCTGCGCCATTATGACTAAAATAGTAGATTGTACAACAAGGCCATAAAACAAACCATTTTTTTCCGAGACTTATGGTATCCAACCGAGCCGGTAGGCGAGGTTGGATAATTAAGTCGAGGATAAAATGGGTTTTAAGACCGAGTTATACACTCTGCTTTTCATTTCGATTACGAGGAAATAAAACAGTGATAACTGATAATGTAAAAAAACTTTAATTAAAATGTCTGTTCAATAAGTTCTTTTGCATTTTTTTCCATGAGTGTGTTAGGTGTGAGCATTATTTCCTCTTCACTAGACGACATTTTAACTATATTCCATAACACAACAAGTTTTGCAAAGAAAATAACTAATTACCTAATAGTCCAAAACCTCTTTCCCGCCACTGTATTTCTGTCAAATTTTTTTTTTTTCTGTTTGCGATTTTTGACTTAGGTCGAACGCAATACTGCCAAGTTTATACCTACGTTGATTTTTTAATGTTCTTGTTAATAATGCTTGTTTTTAATAGTTTTAAATTTCTTTTTTGTTAGGTGCAACTACGATGCAAATATGAATAAAATTAAAGTAAATTTATTCAAATAACATGTTTATTTAATGTAGTCACCTCGTCTGTCTGGCTGTAGGGCTTAATTGTCTTAGTCTAGATGACGACAACCATTTATGCACTAGTGCATAAAATGCGATTTTATGCAGCCTATACCCAGCATAAAGAAGGACTTTACGAGCATGAGAAGTGAAAAGGTTATTGGTAAGCATTGCAATATCATTTTCTACTCTGTAAAAACATTTCGTTTCGTTATCGTGGCTTCGACTTCGTTATGATAACGATGATCATTGCACGTGTGTCGTGGTGTCTGGTTATATGAACAGAGATAAGAGTTAATTCTTTTGAAAGTTTCGACGTGTAAAGAGATAATTACGCGCTAGGGCCATATTAGCTCTCACTTTGTTTCATAATTCCATTATAACTTCAGAGTAAAATAGACACAGAATTCGAACTGTCAACTTAATCGCTTCGACGTCACTTATATTTATTTAAACAGCCAATAAAGACCAAAGCAAACAAATTGATTAAAATACTAATGTCGAGTGAAATAAAACCCACATCGGGTGCGTACCACGCCACGTAGTTAATTTGCACGGATTACTTCCAGTCTGCGGAGTGCGTAAATTGACGCTCAATCATTTACTGACGAGTTGAACGTGTCCGGGCTACTTCAATCGCAGTGAGGAAAAAAAACAATGACATTCTGTTTTTGAATTTGTTTAAATATAGAATGTCATTGTTCCAATATTTAAATGTTTACTGGCTAACGAGCTAGCCAGCCAGTAACTAGTCTTATAGTGCAATTACACGTTCAATTTTTCGAGTAATGATTACCCGTCATCAGTACGGACGTATCATTCTATAACATGAAATTTTTTAGTAAGACAGCTATTTTGGCCGTTTAAAAAGGCCCGTATAACACCTTTATGGTAGTTCTTCATGCAAATACATGCTCGATTGGTAGAAAGACCCCATGCAAGGTCCGTCTGGATCGCTACCACCATCTTATTCTTAGACCTATGTGTTTTTGCATTTGTTGAGTTCACAGAGACGTAACATTTTAGTCCTTAGGTCCTCTTTCCTTCTAAGTTACATGTTATTTAATTGTTTTTAACTCAACCAGAGGGGCTATTGTCTAACGCACTCGCAATCGCAATCGTTTTCATTTTGAAAATCGAAGGCTTTTTTGCGTACAAAATGAAAACAAATGGTCCACTTTGAAGTCGATTGCAATTGCGATTGGCGTTAGGCAATAGGCCAGCAGTAATTACTTACTCGTAAGTAAATAAGAGCTATAGTAACGTTGACAATACAAAGGTGGTTTATGAGCATGTTTGCGTAGTTCATGGTATAAAGGAACTGACCACGAACTGACAAAATTTCATCAAACAGCCATGCTCACTTATTTTCTATTTTAGATTAAATCAAGCAATTTTCCAGTAAACCTGTAAATTGATCTAATAACTCTAAAAGTTGGAAGGGCTACCAAATTTAATACTTAAGTATTGCTAACAAACAAAATTCTTAGCCATCCAATCAAATCGCTTAAAACAACTCCATTATCAAACAATCCTATTACCACAGCACAGATTATATTTAAACTCACAGAAGACAGTTGATTAAAGCGGGCAATGAAACTTCGGGACTCTCCACTTAGCATTTCATTATCCGAAACCGCCATATTGAACGATTATTACACCACCGGGATAAGTAGGCCTCGTCCCACTCAGGACTCTCATGTTCCCCATGAACACTCAAGTTAGAAGGATTATCAAGGTCGTCTGTAAGCCAATTAGCAATCAAGCGTGGACTCTCTTTCACAGGCGAGAGGGTCGATAATCGAATCAGCGCTAAATAGTTTAGAAATTCAATTATAGTTTATTCGCGCCAGCCGAACGGTTTTAATAGTTCGAATTTTAAAATTAATGAGCGGAAAGTTCTGCAGATATTTTAAAGCCACAATGACCCATGTTTTTATAATTGGTTTTGCAATTCCAGGATTTAACGTGATAGCAACTAGTGCCATGATCGCTTGTAATATTAAAGTGGAGTTGAATCGTTTCGGTTTTGTGGTACAATGTTTTCAGTTTTGGCGCGAGTTGCGTCGTGACGTTTCGTAATGGATGTTTTAATTAAACCTCTTGGTGATGCTTTTCTTAAGGTTAATTTAGTTAAAGTTTGTGTTGGTTGGAAAACGAACTCCAGTTTAAAATGGGTTTGTTTACTTTGAAATCCGTGTGGAAAACGTATTTAATTGTGAGTCATTTTGTTAAATTTGACGAGGGGTTTTGCCTTGTTGGTAGTGACCCTGCCTACGAAGCTAGCGGTCCCGGGTTTGATCCCGGTGAGGTAAAATATACTTTTTAATAGCGCAAGTATTTTGTGTCTAGTCTTGAATAAATATATCTTTAGCCTTAACCTTAACTTGATACGAGTAGAAGGTTTATTTGTGTAAAAAATATCAATTCATTTTATTTAATCTTTGTGACAACCCTGAATCCTAAGCATTGCGAAACATGCCTTCCCAAATAATACCCTCCTGTAGTATTTCTCCTTTCAACCATTAACATTAGTCTCGCTTTGTTTCAGCAGAAGCACCCCCATGTGATATTTGAGGCGCGAACGAAGGCAAACAAGGGCTGTGCCAACAAGCTCGAGTACCGGCCGAAAAGTCGCAGGACCAAGCACGTGTCTTTCGTTGAGGCGCCTATTGCTGATGACACTATGGCTATTATGTAAGTACCTATCATCTTTTGGTTTTACTCTAGTTGTTTACCGTGAGCGCTCAAGTCTATTAGCACTGGGCCTTTAGTTCCCATAAAGTGCTGATTACGACTGGCATTTTTTGACATGATATCCCTAGGGTTGCTCCTCGGGTTGTTTCTCGAAATTCCCGTAAAGGCGTATTTAGGAGATCACGGTCACTGATCCATACTTAATTATTCCGTGTCATGTGAAAGACCGATACGAAGAGTTTGTGACTATCCTATTCATATACTTCTAAATTATCAATATTTCTATATAATTATGAATTTGTAATCGCATTGTCGAAAACAGCAATATACCTACGGGGATGAAAAACTGATCCGTCGAGTTGTCATCTTCGGGAAAATTTGTTTTCTACCCGAGTACAAACTAATACGAGAAGTAAAATAAATGTCTTTCTCTCGGAGTGTACAAAAACGTGACAAAAAAAAGGTTTGACGGCTGTAACTGCAATATTCTCAAGTGGCAAACATCTCATTTTATGAAGCCTTTTTTTAGTCAGGCAGTTCTGTTTTTTTAGGCTGGTATACTAATTTAGAAAATGAAAGTGCCCTTTATATGTAATACATACCAAGAGCTTCTACACTCATCTTGAGCGCATATGGCGCGCAGTGCGGTGAATGGGCAGCTCCCAGGGTTTGCGGTTGAACGCAGACGTGTGTGTGGACGAGCCAGATTTAAGGAACAAGTTCACTACAAAATTATCATACTATTTTTAACAACGGTGAAATGAACAAAATAAACTTTACGATTTTATAGATGTAACGAAATTATCCCGTGGATTTATTATTAAAAATTCAACATATTAAATATACAAGAGAATGACTAGAAATTGCTCATTATTTGAGTTGAGACAACCGAAATTAATTATTTTAGCACTCTAAAATGGGCTTTACAATTAATTAACAAAGCGTTTTCATCTTGGTAAAGGCTGCTTGTATAAAACTAAAGCATTTCTAATAAGCACGCTCAGTAGTATCTACTACCATTAGGGTTAGGTTCGTAAGGACTAGATTACAAAACGACTATGTAAGCAAAACGATTTTGTTTCATAAGATCTTGGTTGAAAAACGTCTAATTGTGTCAATCGTCCTATAGTAGAACGCCTGGGTTGAAGATTGGACTTTATTCTATAACGCTTTGTTTTTATACCAAAATTACCCAAATAACAAAATTACCCCAGCAGAACGCACTGATAGTAAAACGACTAGGTAGGCAAAGACTTTTTGCTTACTAGGACGTAGTACAAAAAGGCGTTTTGTTTAGTTGGTCGTTGTGCAACAACGACGATTTGCTTACATAGTCGTTTTGCAATCTAGTCCTTACGAACCTGACCCCTACCATACTGTATGAACAGTTTAGTAATACTGAAGCTGGGCCTCTATTCCAGGTGTTAAAACCGGGCAAGAGCATGTCGGACCATGCTCAGTGTAGGGTTCCGAAGCCGTAACGACAAACACAAAAAACTATCTCAAAAATCAACATGTATGAAACAATTTTCTATTTAAAGTTATTTGGCGCTGTCTTAGATGATTTTTAGTAGGTATAAACCCGTTACTCGCCTGTATCTCAGGAACTAATCATGTCTACTTAGCCGTGATAGTTTTCCTTTAAAATTCGTTATATGCGCTTTCGTTGAAGATTTTTTTCAGATTTTTAGTACTTGTAGTTTTGGCTGTAGGGGGGGGGGGGACACTTGACTCTAACAAAAAATAGCGCTTTAAAGCTTAATATTTCATAAACGGATCCCTTAATCGAAAAATTGTTTGCATAAACCCGCAATATTTTTGAAAGACCTATCCAACGACACCCCACACTATGGGGTAGGCAAGAAAAAAAAAAGACATCCCCACGTTACGTGTAGGGGAGGTGCATTAAAAAAAAATATTTTTCAAAATTTTATTTTACTACTTTGTTGGCGTGACTAATATGTACATTCATGCCAAATTACAGCTTTCTAGTACTATGAGTCTCTGAGCTAGACTGGGGACGGACGGACGGACGGACGGACGGACGGACATGGCGAAACTATAAGGGTTCCTAGTTTGACTACGGAACCCTAAAAACCATGTCGTCTTTAACCTGCTATGGAACGCGGCCTCCATTACCTGTCAAGTGACTTATTACCATTTTAACGTTGACAATACGATATCAAATCAAAGACAATAATAGTTTTTATCGTCGAAATTAGAGGCACTGGGGCCCTAATATGGCTGGGTTTATCGCGTGATAAAGTTTGGATAAGGCATCCGTTACCTTCTAACACGTAAGTACGAGAGTGACGGGTGCTTTATCCACATTTGACACGCGATATAGACGCAGCCATACTAGCCCCGCTGATATATTCTGAATTAAGACTGCGCCGAGCAAACGCTGGGCGTCCAGTGGCGCCCTCATTACTATTATTGTGTTTTCTAATTAACTAAAGAATTTCCTTGGAATCAGACGACGACGAGACGATTTGCGGGTGGTAGGACCTTGTGCAGGGTCCGTCCGGATCGCTACCACCATCCTATCCATTAACCTACCGCCAAACAGCAGTGTTCGCATTGTTGTGTTCCGGTTTGGGGATAAGACAGCCGGTGAAATGACTAGCATAGAGGCATTCCATTTTAGCCTCAGGGTTGGCAACGCATTTGCAGTCTTAGGATTGCATTGCAGTCTTGTGATTGCGAATGTCTATGGGTCACAGTTTCCACTTTCCATCAGGTGGCCTGTGTGCTCGATTGTCTACTCGATGCCATAAAAAAAAAAAAAAGACGAAATGTTTTTGTTGTGTAAAACCACAATTTATGGGATACGTAACAAACTTTAATAACAATTACCCTTTGAGTAATCAGCTTAACGGGAAAAGGTGGCCACTTTTTTCCGTTAATAACTCGAAGGTGAATTGTTATTAAACTATATCGTCCCCTTACTTCTAGAACCGCTTAACTGCATGAAGTATAGTTTTGAGAAAAACGCATTTAAAGGTTTGAGGGTTTAAATGTCTAGTTAAACCCAATTCTAAGTAAATGATATTATAGATTTTATAAGGAGAGGTTATTAGTAATCAAAACTGTAAGTAAAAAAATAGTATAATCTTTAAACAAATGGTTTAAATTGAGGCTTTTGTAAAAAAAGTGGTGCAGATAAGCGGTTTTTGCTGTAGAGTCAATTTATTCGTATCTTTTAAACTAATAGGCTTCGGCAGTATTAATTCAAAGTTTAACTTTCTTACTTATATAAGTTTCACTTTGGACTAGAAAAATATTGGGAATTGTGATTAATTATGCAGTTATCTTAGTTTATATTACAGTCACGAGTCAGTTAGTTGGTTTTGGCTGTAGAGAATATGATATTTCAGAATTAAGTGCACTTAAAATGCTAATATGTTACTAGTATGTTTTGTACTGTAACTTATTTTACCGACTGCCCCGTCTCTACAAGATATAGCGGTATGTTTTGTAAAGTTTGCACTATTCAAAACTTAAAACTATTCGTTTACAAAATTTCATCGAATTATGTTTACTAATAAGGCGTTTATTAGATAAAAAGCAACATTGAGACAAACATTGGTGTTGACTGGAGAAATTAGTGGGTAAAACTAAAATAAACGTCACATAGGTTTAAAAAATTGTTTATTAGGGTTATAAAAACACGTAGGAGTAAACAAAAAAAAAAAGGGTACTCGCTCGGATCCATCAAATTATCGGCCTATCGCTTTAACATCCTTGTTCTCCAAGATAATGGAACATGTTATTAATCGTCAGCTGCTGAGGTATCTGGAGGATAATCAGCTATTAAGTGACCACCAATATGGCTTCCGCCGTGGGCGTTCAGCTGGTGATCTTTTAGTTTACCTCACTTATTGTTGGGCTGAGTCCGTGGAGAGCAAGGGCGAGGCATTGGCCGTTAGTTTGGATGTAGCGAAGGCCTTTGATCGGGTTTGGCACAAAGCACTTTTGTCGAAGCTGCCTTCTTATGGGCTCCCAGAGAGTTTCTGCAAATGGGCAGCCAGTTTTCTTACGGGGAGGAGCATCCAAATAACAGTTGATGGCTCATGCTCGAAACTCATGCCCGTGAATTCTGGTGTACCGCAAGGCTGTGTATTGTCCCCTACGCTGTTTCTTCTGCATATCAACGATATGTTGCAGATTAGTAACATTCATTGCTATGCAGATGATAGCACTAGTCACACGCGCTACTTTGGCCGGAGTAATCTCTCTTGAGCCGACACCGAAGACTGCCGAGCAAAGCTTGTGTCTGAAACTGAGTCATCGCCTGGTCCAATTTAACCCCACTAAGACATAATTGTGCGTGTTACCAGCCAAGAAAAGCCCTTTCGTCAAAACACCTCAGTTCGAAGGCACTTCCCTCGCCATCAAGCCAAGTATCGGAACCCTGGGCGTTGACATTTCTCATGACGTTAAGTTCCGTAGTCATTTAGAAGATAAAGCCTAATTGGCTTCCAGGAGGCTTGGCGTGCTTAGTAGAGCAAGACGGTACTTCACAGCTGACCACTGCCTCCAACTTTATAAGGCTCAGGTTCGGCCGCATATGGAGTACTGTTCTCATCTCTGGGCTGGGGCACCCCAATACCTCCTTCTTCCACTTGACCGGATACAACGCAGAGCGGTTCGAATCGTCAACGACCCAGCGCTCTCCGTCCGATTGGATTCCCTCTCTATCCGAAGGGACGTCAGTTCACTTTGCGTGCTGTATAGGCTTTACAACGGGGAGTGTTCTGATGAATTATTTGGACTTTTGCCGGCCGCAGAGTTCTACCACCGAACTACTCGTCGCAATGCCAGGTTCCATCAACATCACCTTGATGAAGGGCGTTCTTCCACCGTGCGTTTCACTAGGCACTTTTTGCCTCGTACAGTGAAACTGTGGAATGAGCTCCCTTCGGCGGTATTTCCCACCAGTTATGACATGGGTGCCTTCAAGAAAAGAGCTTACATCTCCCTTATTGGCCGGCAACGCACCGACAACTCTTCTTGAGCTGATGGTGTTTATGGGCGGTGGTGTTTACTTCCCATCAGGTAACCTACACCCCTCCCACTGATATAAAAAAAAAAGTTATTCTTCGTCACTGCTAGTGTCGGCTGCGGCTCTGGATTACAGTTATCTGAAACATACTCGTAATACTAGCTTTAAGTTATGTACTTAAACTTACATCCCTTTTCTGTACACATTGTATTTTCTTTTTTCATTTTGTGCAATAAATAATTTTAATACATACACTGTACAATAACTAATTCTTTACCCTAAAAAGTTTTTCCTAAAAAATTCATTTTGCTGACACTTTATTGTTGCCGACTGTACTTGTACTATTGATAACAAACTCGCTATTGAAAGACGACTCAAACGAATCCAAACTCTATGGACCTACTATAAACCGTTGAGGAGTTCTGATGGCCACCTTCCGTCTCGATCACCATACCAGCTCGTTGGTACCATAATATTATTGTATTGTCATCGGCATCACACTAACATGCAAAATTTCAAGTATCTCCAACAACGAAAAGTAAGTTAAAATCGTCTTCCAAGATTTATTTAAGTAAGTACCTACCTACATAGTTTAAAATTGAGTCAATCAAAAACTTACCTACTCAAAATTGTTTTGTATACTTAAATTATGAAACTAAGACATTTAAAATTGAAATAGGTAGTATTGAATTTAGTTAAGTGACATACCTATTTACTGGTAAGTATGTAGGTAGGAACGTGTTATAATCCGCGGCAAACAGTTAAGAAGTAGGTAGTTGTAATACCTACCTAAATTGTTTTCACATTCGACTTACATCCTTTGGTTGATTTGTCCGTGACTTGGCGACTCATTGACACCAGAAGATAGCTTGTTGTCATCATCTATAACGAAAACTTTTTTGTTTAGGTATGTTGGGGTCAACGCCCCGCGCGATTTGCCGTAATTAATATGTTCAACATGCAAATTCGTTGTCTTAAATGACATTGACTAAAATAGTTCGCCTTATTTAGCTTTAATATTGTTCTCGTGATTTACCTAACCAATCAATTTTAACATAATTACTTAATAGAAACAGTCATTTTTACTTACCTTTATGCAAACCACTGTTTCCAAGCACCAAGCTTAACATTTTTTTTGTACGGGAATTCATGTTTTAACTTGTCATCACTGTTATTAGGTAAATATTACATGCGTGCACGCAATCGGCGTCGACACTTGCAAACAGGTGAGACGCGACTAAGCGCCGCGCCGCGCGGTAAGTGCCGCGTTAAGCGGTTTTTGCTGTATCGGATTCTACCGGCGAAAGCAAAAAAGATGCAAACAAAACACATTATAATATGTTTTTGTTGTTTTTGCTGATTAATATTTTAGACTTTTGAGTAATTAGGAAGTGGAAAAACATATTATCGATTGATTTGAATGTTTTTGTAGATGGCAAAATAAACGTTTATATCTTATGGTTAGCACCAAAAAGCTACTACACATGTTTAGTATCTTATTAGAGTAACTAAATTGTATTTTATTTAAACATGAAACCTGCTAAAACCACTTTAATGAGGACAAAATGTTTTTCTTCTTAAAAATTTAATAATATCGATTATAACAACCATTTAGTAGCTTTTGCTTGTTCAATATTAAAAAAATCGCCGTTAAACTACTTTAAGCAAGAGGCTATCTCAGGAACGGAGCATGGTATTAAAAAACGGGTTTTACCAACACGTAGATATTGGAAAGTACTTTCTAACGATGTTCGTAACTTGATTTTGCCTAAAAGGTACTTTAAGCGGTTCTAGAAGTAAGGGGACGATATGATATACTTACTCTATAAGTTGTGTTTTTACTTGCACTACAAAAACATTTCGTCCAATTTCAAGAAAATACTTAAGTTTATTAGAAAACACAATAAAAGTTATGAGGGCGCCACTGTACATCCGGCGTACGCTCGGCGCAGTCTTGACATTCTCAAATCAACATTAGCCGACGTTGCACCACTTCGATTCTCACAAGAACAAATTCTCTTTCAAGCTACTTCGTATCGCAACCACCTCTCTCAAATATATTTATTCTTTAAGTTCTCCGTAACTAAAAAGAAATTTAAAATCCCATTAAAAAATCATGCACGAGCGCACATACTCAGTGAATCTTGTAAAGTTGAAACTTTAATACAATTTAACTATTCCCGACTCGCGACCAACTTCTACTTGAACAAACAAACACTATATCAAAATAGTTGGCGATAAAAAACGCAAAAATAACGCTGCAGTCTAGTTACGATATTAAATCACGGACTTGTCCTGGCAACTTTTGAATAATGCAGTGTACCAACTTGGAGGCAAAAAGTAGTTTTATCCGGAGACGGTGCTGTAAGTTGGTATACTTTCTAGTTTCTAGTGCTGAATAAAATGGAAAGAGAGATTATTCTGTTTGACAGACAGACTTAGTGCTTTTCTCTACTACTGCGAGGGGTTTTTTATTAAATATTTACATAATTAGTATGAAAACGGCTTGCCACAAAATTGATGTGTTCTGACCCTTAACTAGACCAAAAATGATCATATTTCTGATCAGTGTTGAGAAAAAGTATTTTTAAATAAATTACTTGAAAAAGGTAATCTTCCATAGAAACTACAGGGAACAATGTCACAAGATACTTTATTGCTAATTAAATACCTACTCGTACCTATATACATAGAAAACATCTAATTGAGTCAAGAATAAATCGTAATACACAAATAGAACGCGGGAACACTGGCTTGCGGTATCTACGAAAACGTCAATACTTCAAAAGAATCACCCCTTTATTGTAATTATAAGAACTGCCCTCATTGTGTAACGAACAAGAAATTGTACGGGTCTTTCTCAGTGATTAAGCATTTAATTCAATGAAGTCTTATAAATTTCACATTGTTCTAATTCTGAGCAGTTACTTTTAATTCCTCTGAGCGTATTGAAATAAGCTACAAAGCATAATTCGTGACAGTAGCAGGACTAACTGAAGGAACACCAGTTTATTATCCTACTTAAAATATGAATGCAAAAGTTGATTAGAGCATTTTTTTTTAATTTTTATTAATGGCTTTCATTCCTGTTAAGGTGTATTTCGCCAATGTCAAGTCATTTATAGACACTCCCATGGACGACAATTGTTCGGTAAAAGAGAATTTTCTCCAATGGACTAAACAGAAACACTCTTTAATAAACTCTTGGCTCAGAGGCAAATCAATAGATACGTCAAAGTAAACGTCAAACCATAAACACTGTTATTTTTGACACATCTTGGGACAAGTTTTACAGTTGAGATTAGTTTATGGCCTCAAGATGCCTTTATAAACGGACAATTAAAACAGACCCCACATACCAGCCTATTGACTATTTTCCCAACAGAAAAACACAAATCATATCACCAATCAAACACCACCCGTCAAGTAAAAGAACGCACTCACGAAACAACCGGCAGGTCGTTACCAATAGCCGCCCGACCCGACACTTATACCACATAAATCATCCGGTCGCACCCAATTTGTCGGCGCCAACTGATGAAAAGGCCTTAAGGGGCCTAAGGTTGCCCCAATATTGCGAAGGATTCGGTTATTCGCTCAACGGTATTGCGGTGTTTAAAATCGTGCGGTGAAAGGTTTGAGTAAATAAAGTCTAAGCCACACGTGTGAGAGCTTATAGCTTATTTCCCTGTGTCTAGGTGAGTTTTAGCTTGAAAAAAGAGTTCAGGAAACGTAAGGTTACATACATAGTACATACATACATACATACATACATTAAATCACGCCTGTTTCCCAGAGGGGTAGGCAGAGACCACTTCTTTCCACTTGCTACGATCTTGACAAATTTCTTTCGCTTCTTCCACATTCATACATCGAGTGTAAGGAGTGTGTGCGTAAGGTTAGTTGGGAATAAAACAGGAAACTGTCCAAATTTAATTTAAAAACATACATTGGTCACCTCTAAGAGCTTGCTTTTGCTGTACTTAATTTAGTCTCACCGAGTTAGACTCCTTAGTTAAGTTTTAATAATGTGCAACATAAGAACGGTCAGAAACAAAAATATTCCTGAATGAAATACTTTTTTACTGAAATCTATTACGATTTAACTTTAGAATGTTGCGTTGCTTTAACATTGTTCTGAGGCCGTAGCCAGATGCAAACGCTAATAACGTTTCTATTTGCTATCAAATCGAAATGTCTGGAGATGACATAAGCGTTCAATTGATCAGCGTACGTCAACCCTTCGAAAATCGCATTCAAGGCGTTATACATCTTGACTCGACAAGACCTCCTGTAGTGGCCAATCCATTTCTCTCACTGCACGTATACAGTAATAGATAAAAAGATAAAAAAAGATAAAAGATATTTATTCAGTAAGTAGGCCGCACGGGCACTTTTACACGTCATGAATCTACCAGCGCTTCCCAAGAGGAGACCACTGCCGAGAAGAAACGCCGCAAGAAACTCAGCAGTCAGTCATTTTTTAAACAAGTTACAATGGTACTACTTAATCTAGCATTAAATAAAGCAATAAATATTAAATTAAATATAATATCAAATAGCATGCGTAGTTCAGCAGGAAAACATGTCAAAAATATTACGAGAGAGAAGGGGGGAGGGGGGGAAGAGAGGAGAGAAAGAAAAAACACAGGACAACCAAATAAAAGTTTGATATGCTTTCCCACATCAACGGTGTCCCCTAGACAAACAACTTTGCAATTTTACAAATTATGAATGACTAAGTTTCGGGTTTAGGCCAAGCATTTTTATCTGTTAGATAGTCCTCGACCCTATAGTACGCTTTAGATTCGTCGGTTTGTTGAAATGGAAGCGACCGATACCAACGAGGCATCTGTCGAAACTCCTGCCTTGCTTGCCATTGTGGCAGAAGCCTAAGGCACATAGGGAATGGCATGGCGGTGTCATCGGTGCAAATAACAGAGCGCATGAAGCGGCTATTCCGATTACAGGGATGTTGACGTGCATCCAAGTAAGGGCCATTTATAGACTGTCCGGTGTCCCTCTTATTCAAAAACGTGCAATAGCTAAAGTATGCTTGAAATATGCTACGTCCTTATGTGTCATGTCATTTCATTTTTTTTTTTTTTTTTTTTTTTTTTTTTATGGCATAGAGATGGCAAACGAGCACACAGGCCACCTGATGGTAAGCGGAAACTGTGACCCATAGACATTCGCATTCACAAGACTGCAGAGCAATCCTAAGACTGCAAATGCGTCAAACAGAATGACAGAATGGGACAAAGTATACTACCCCAACTGATGAATCAGCATCTGTTTCTGGAAAAGTATTTTTACCGATCACGTGTAACTTCCAACCTTGACACTGGCAGAATTGTCCCTCTGGACAGTAGCCATTTAACAAAGAATTGAACTTGAAGTATACTGTAGCTTAAATAGGATTGTAGTGAGTTCTGAATAAGGTGTACATCTGTGTGCCAATATGTGCTGGCAAGCGACACTACGTAAAAATAATTATGACTAGGGAGAAAAATATTCAAATAACTTGCTCAGTTAAAAAAATCCTTATGGACAGTATAAAAATTATTTTACAGAAAAGATAAAACTTAAGCATAAATGTGACTTTAGTCCATTCGCGTTAAGAATGCAGTAAATCATCATTGTCCACCGGCCTATACACGCCCCCTCACCAATCGGGTCGCTCAAAATTAGACTATAGCAACTCGTACGACATACCCTTATGCTAAAGTAGAACATCAAATTTTTCATCACGCAGTAAATGATATATAAGTCATAATTCAAAAAATTACCCTTTACTTTTATGTAAACTCTTAATTTCTCATCAAACAAAAACACATTACACAGGTAAATATTCAAACAAAAAAATCGAGTACAAAGGCGAACTTATTTTAAGGGATTCCAGCTTACCATTGAGTTAATTGTCCAAGAAGAACCTTATGACAAACAAACATTCATATTATAATTTTCCAAAGACTGGAAAAATCAGGGGTAACTTCGATTTTACCCCACATTTTTGATCACGTAGTAAATGATACATAAGTCGTAACTCAAAAAATGACCCTTTATTTTTATGTAAACTCTTCATTTTTCATCAAACAAAAACACATAACACGGGTAAATATTCAAACAAAAAAATCTAGTACAAAGGCGAACTTCTTTCAAGGGATTCCATCTTACCATTGAGTTAATGATACAAGAAGAACCTGATAAACAAACATTCATATTATTCATTTTCCAGTTTCTAGTCGGGGGTAACTTCGACTTTACCCCCAACCTGTTCCAAAGTTCAAAGGCACCTCTAAACTCCTTTTTAACCAATCCACGAACCGATCGCTCCGCGACACAGATAAGAAAAGCGCTTTATCCATTCCATTACGCTTTGATGGTCCCCGGAGACCGTAATGATGGCTGCCACGCAAACTGTCGTCCTGAGCTAATGATTTGATTTCGTAAGTTAATGAACGTTTTAGAGGTTTATTGGGAAAGTTAATGAACAGGTGAAGGGCTTTGGGTGACCTCTGTCTGTTCATAGTAAGAAAGACGCTCTGTCTTTTTACAAGCTTTTATTTCTTTAACGTATTGTGTACAAAACCCAGTAACAGATTTTAATCACCTTCTCTATAATTCCAAAGAAGCTTTTTAAATTCTAAACCGTATTTTTTAATCAACGCTTTTTTTGGTATTTCTTAGAGTTATTAAAATTGGGTAAAGATATTTATTCAAGAACGTTGCCGCACGGGCACCTTAACACGTCAAAAATCTACCAGCGCTTCGTAAGAGACAACTGCTGAGAAGAAACGCCGCAAGAAACGGGCTTACATAACTTATTATAAGTGTAGCAATTATATTATACATTTCATTTAAAATAGGCTACAGCTACAATTTGGTATGTGGTACGTATATTCAAATGTAATGAAATTTCGTGCCCGAGCACACAGAATAATTTGACATTTGACTGAAATGCGCGCGAGTCATGTTTTTAACCCATCCAGGGCCTTTTTTCCTAATACCTACACGAAATGGATTAGAGATGGAATTCGCATTTTAACGTAACGTTATTCGAAAAACTATTTCACGGAAAAGGGTTTAAAACCTAATTTAGTTTTTGAAAATACTTATCTCTTTCATTTATTTTGTCAAGGAAGTAAGTACAACTTGACCTTTGTTTGAGTTTCTTTTTCAATTTCAAAGACGAATAACTTTGGAAGGAGTTTTTTTATGCTCGTCTATTTCCGATTTCGATTTTGTTCCTAGTACTTGCCCCACACACCATCTAAAATAAATAGGTAATTAAGATACACGTATCTTGTATCTTAATAGGTCATTAAGGTACAAGATACCAACAGTGTTATTAGGAGGAGTGTGTTAATTACATTTTTGAACACGATTAGGTATATTGTAGTCAATAGATTAAAACAGGGTTTGTACGATACCATTTTTTTACAATTCATTTTTTTTAAAGTTATGTTTTCTTTAAAATACAGTTTACTCAGAGATCTTGTTTTTCATAATATCTACAACATATTAAAAAATGTAAAAATTGTTCCTACTAGGTGTATGCGGAGAGTATGGAATGCAAATAACCGGTTATAACCGGTTTTTAACCAGTTATTTTCATACTTAAAACTGTTAATAATGGGTTAAATTGTATTTCTTATTGGAGAGAAACTGCGAGTTCATAATAAGAGATTAATAATTTTCGTTGGCCTTTTAAACAGACTTTCATAAAAAAGTATTAAAGAGACACCCACACAAATGAATAGAACGATCTCTTATGGTTCATTCTATTTTCAATAACTGACAGTTTGAAATAGAATTTGTCTATGTCAGTGAGACGTTATGTGATAACTTCATTCAATATATGTCGATATTTTAAAAGGTTTGAGGTCGTTTTCGATTATGTTAAATAAATACCAGTGCCTTACTCAACACTTATAATACCAGAGTAACGTTATTGCGAGTAAGCTTAAAGTGCCGTGAACCGTATTAAGCGTCGTTCGGGTTAAAAACCAATTTTCCCGAAAGTTACAACTTGATAGATCGATATTTTGACCCCGTAAAACTCCACATTGCAAATATGTTTACACTATATAGAAATATTGCTAGTTTCATAGTTTAGAATGTTGTGCTGATACTGTCACGATAACCATAAAAAATATAACACTATCGTCTTTATGACATGTACAGTCAAGGGCAAAAATATGTATACACTTGTCACTTTAACCACTGTGACAGTTCATATATATCTAGCAGTTCAAATATGACGAAAATAGACAAGGTACTAAAGTGTATACATATTTTTGCCCTTGACTGTAAAGTCGAGGAAATTGATTCCTAGTCCACTATGGACAATGTCAAAGTGACGTAATCAATCAAAACTTAAGAGACTTCTTATGATTTTATTTAAAGTGTCACTTTGACATAGTCCAAAGTGGTCCAGTGGACAAGGTACAATAACAGCAAATAAGCTACTACCACTTTAAAACACGTAGATAATCCAAAATTTACCATACAACAATTTAATAAAGTCATTAGCCATTAGAATTCCCGGGGCGGAGAAAACCCAGCGACTTAAACGTGGAACTCCCTCGGGTCCATAATTACAGCCCAAACAACATTAGAAGCGTATCGCAATGCTTCAAGTCGCAGACGTCACTAGTCACTACTGACAAATCCCCTCGAATCACGCACCGGCTTCGGGCGTCCCCGCCGGTCCTCGGGCGTGCTCGGGAAAAATAGTCCCAGCAGGGATTAAATTTGCAGAATAAATTATCCGACAGTTTGCTTTTGGTTTTTCCGAACAAGATGGTCTAAACAAATGTACCGTGGCATTGAGATGGGAAATCCGTGAGTAAACAGGACGGGGATTGTTGTTTTTCCTTTGCAAGTACCGATTGAACACTTACGTGCGCTGACGTTGTCCCAATCGAACAGGGGAGAGAGAGAAAATAACAGAGCTGTATAACTACTATAGTTTTGTTCCTTCGTGTCTAAAGTCGCCGTCAATAGAAGTTGTGAACGATGTAAACAAATTAGTACTGTTTGACACATAACCTCAAATACTCACCAAGCGTGCTTTTATTTAAAAATAACGTAAAATGAATATTTATTTCATCTTAAACTTAATATGAAAATAAAGAGTAGTGTAAAAATCATTGCAAAGACCTCACTATGGTGAATTGGTTCGATTGACTTTGTTTACATCTTTTGCAAGTTCTATTGACGGTGACCTTACTGAACTCTACTGAACTGAACTGCTTTAGTAAATCATGGTAACCCCCCGGATTTATTTACGTGGGGAAGAAATGCGGGCTGAGTCTGTTGAACAAGAGGTATTTGAATAAACTATGAAAAATTACTGCGATAAGAAACTGGAAATCTTTAGTAAAAATTAAATGATTTTAGGTTTAGCTCTGGACTATTTCTTGCAAACGGGACCAATATATGAAATTTCATAAGCTGAAAAAGATTGACGTAAACTGCGTCCCTATTTTTTGCTTCTCACATTGATAGGTAATATTAACCGAGTGCTCTGTTTATAACTGTATAATACTAGGCACATTTTGGCATGTTTTAAGCGCTTATAAAATCAATGTAAAAAATAGAGACCACACACACACCCTGTTCTTTATTCGGTTGATAAATAACATAGGTATAGATTCAAAAACAAACAAAACAACTGAGCATTTGTCGGCCAAAACGGCTACACATACATTTCATCTTATTCTCCTGAAGATTTCCTATCTAAACACATGGTTTATTTGCCCCAAACTACATAATAAATAAAAAATTCTGAATGTTTTTTACTGCCAAAATTTTAGCAAATCGAAGCATACCCATCCTACTTACCTACCACCGCATGGCCTGTGTGCTTGGTTGCCTTCTCCATGGGGCTTATATGGCTGCATTTATCGCGTGAGAATATGTAGATAAAACCTCCGTCACTTTTTGACACGTTGTATACAGTGTGATACCGGCATGCGGGCATTTATTAAAACTGGCTATAATATTTTACTTTAGCAATTGTTTGTAAGTATTACCAATTAAAAATCAATTAAAATAACTTTACAATTAATTTTCTTAGATACTATCAATTTTTAATGTAGTGCATGTGCTGCGTGTTCATCGTTATCAGTATCGCTGTTGTTTAGTACAAGGCATGTCGTGGTACGGGGTTAAATCATAATAATCAAACTATCAATCGATTGTCATTTACACTTGTCAAATTGCTGTGCTTTACATTGCTGGCAATTACAATTTTCTTAGAAAGTTAACAAAGCGTGAAATTTTGTTTATTAATTAAATTAATGTTATAGTTACGTTACAAATATACGTTATTTTAACCAACTTAAAAAAGCCAGGGTGCTGGTATAAGTACGAGTATGAGAGTGACGGATGCTTTATCCAAATTTTGTCTCACGATAAACGCAACGATACGCCCGCATCTCATAAAAAAAACACGAAGATAAACCAGCCTCCTTTCCTAACTATACCTCTTTTCTCAGACAGTCGGATAAAAAGATGGTTTATTCAGCAGCTTTAGACGTAGTCTGTAATCAACGAGATCCGTCCCGAGACATTATTATCAAAGGGATTGCGAACATCGCTTACCAGAATATTGGATCCGCCCGTGAGCCACTAAGTGGAAAAAGAATTGCAGTTGAATCTCAAATAAGCGAGCCTTGACAAGCATAGGACTTCCAAAAACTAAAATAGCGTAAAGAATTAACGTAACCAACGTGCAGCTCCTAAAGGTACGCTGTACACACTATAGGGTTTCATCGGATAGGACTGCGTGGCCAATCTACAGAACTTGTTACTTACGCTAAATGTGGACAGTGTAAATCATGCGTTTGGGATGGGTCGCATTGCGACAGTAGGTTTTTTTTTTATAGAATGTTGAGAAATTAATGATTATCTACTCCTATCACTATCACAAACCAAATAAAATGTCATGTGCGCTGTGTGTGCTGACGTGGATTTCGGAGAAGGAACTGCATCTGTTTCTATATAATTGTATACAAAACTCACGTAAAATGTTTCATTTAAGTAATATTTTTATTTCGTGGACCAAGTACTACACAACTATCGATATACTTATCGATAAAAAAAAAATTGTTACAGTAGCGAGATTCCGACAGTTTATTGTTTTGCCGCGAAAAATCCAGGCTCTGCTAATTGGGATTATTCATATTTTTACAATTACTCCAATTCGAAAACCATTTCGAGGAATAGGGTTATAAAGCCGTTCTGAATTATTAAGTTTTCGAAATATTTATCTATTTTGGATATTTCAACAAAAATATAGTTAACCTTTGTTTGACTTTCGTTTTCGCCTTGAAGCCCTCCTGGGTATATCTTACGGGTTAGGCGAAAACAGCTTGAAATAGTATGTTTTAATACACTATTACAATCCCTTTTTTTCATTGGATATCATTTAATTGCTGTTATTTATTAGAAAATGCCATCCCAAATTTAAAATAATCATGTCATCCATCAAATGTCTGCTAAAGATATTAAAACAAAACTATTGGGTCAAAAACAAAATTAATGAAATTGGTGTCTTTTTCCTATTCTTTCAAATTAGAAAGTAAAAACCGTGGGTTAGATTTTTTGGTCAATCCCAATTACTATCCTACAGAGCTACCTTTGTACGCATATTTGCTTCTGGCACATGAATGGATTCTAATGTGTTTCACAGAGTATTCAAGTATATGTATTTGACATAATTTAAGTAATATGTATAGGTAGTTGTCTAGTACCCATACTACAAGCCTAGAGCGAAATTTTCAAATAAAAAAAGGTTGCATCTGATGAATATCAAATAAGAGCTTGGTGCGGCTTTCACAGCGATTCAATTTTGTGCGTCAAACATTTTTTTGCGTTCCAGGGATTAAAAAAAAACGATCTATGTATGTTTTTTCCAAATCCCTTTGATAAATCATTTGCCGGCGCAACGCGAGCAACTGAGCACGTAACAACGCTATCGGCGTGGGTACAGTCAGCCAGCGAACTTTTTTAATAACTCCCTGACGTTTGTTGGTAAATAGTTCTCGTCCCGTCCAACTTTACTACGTTTCACTTAGTTCGGATGAAACTGTTCTATCGTGACATTAGATGTGTTAAAAATTGCTTTTAATCTTTTATTTTTACATGCTACTAGCTTCTGCCCACGACTTCGTCCGCGTATAAGGATTAATTCATTCAATTACGCGGGAACATGGTTTTTGTTGCGACTACTTTCATTCGAAATATCATCGATATTCCGTTTTGGAGTTACAGAGTAAGAAACATTACAGACACCACTTACAAACTTTTGCATAATAATGTTCGTCTACTCACTCTTACACCCGTATTTATAGTCAAGAAAAGTAATTACTTGAGTAAAAGTAATGACTTAAGCAACGATTTTTTTATGACTTTTTACACTACTAATACTCAAGTAATTACTTTTCTTCACTATAAACACGGGTGTTAAAATCTATTCTTTGTCTTAAATCCAATAATTATTTAACAGGAGACCTAAATTTCTCTTTCTCTTCTTCTTTTATTTCTCTTTCTCTTCTTCTTTTATTTCTCTTTCTCTTCTTCTTTTATTTAGTCTTCGTTCTTTGGCTAAGCTACTTATACCCGTATTTATAGTCAAGAAAAGTAATTACTTGAGTAAAAGTAATGACTAAAGTAACGATTTTTATATGACTTTTGACACTACTAATACTCAAGTAATTACTTTTCTTGACTATAAATACGGGTGTTAGACATTTCGTCTCCTCAGCTTCCTTATTTTATGGACTTTGTAGGATTATTCAGGGGTTAGGTTATTTTTGTATAATTAATAATTATTATATGACGAAATGAATTGATGAATATTGAGTATGTGTGATTTTGTTATTGTGCGAAAACTCAGAGAAAGTATCATTCCGGTAACCACACCGTTCTTTCGCAGAGAAAGATCGCCCCGCTCAAAGGAAGCCGACTGGCGCTGGTGGAAAGACGCTGGTCTCCGCGAGCTGAAGCGGCGCAGGCGCGACGTCCGGGAGACCACCAAGTACATCGAGACAGCGCTCGTCATCGACCGCGCCATGTTCGAGCGGCGCAACGGCAGCACCCGCGCTGAAGTCGTCCATGACGCCATCCAAGTTGCCAACATCGCTGACCTCGTAAGTACAGCCAAAGTCTTTGTGACCCTTAGGTCCAAAGTCAATCTGACATTCTACATTCCTAAAAGTTCCAAATGACAAATGATGTCTCTAAGGATATTGGCCACTTCAAGTATATTTTTATTGAAATGGGTCCCAAATGTGGCCCTTCCGACCCTTCTACTCACTTTCGCTCTCTTCTTTCGTCAATCTTCTTTCATCTATCCTTTCCAAATGACGGAACCATCGAAGCATGCCCTTTTCAATCTTAACTAGTCACTACATCTTCTTTTAATTGTTTTTTTTCATTTTATAAAACAGCGTGTCAACAACATAGCTCCAAGATTAATCATGTTTTTTCGCAATTTCTTCTCTTGTCTAGGCTATGTTACTAGGTAAAACCATATTGCTTTTGACATGTTATCGTATTGTCCAACGGTTTTTTATTATTATTGAGAATGGGTTTGCGCTTGACTAACTCATGCCCTTGGACGACGAAGATTTTGCTGACGATGGAGAGACCTCACCCGTTATCGTCGCTCTTATTGACTTGACAGTAATGCCGGCCGATAGCAAAGTGGGTTACCGATTAGAATACCATCAAAATTTTAAATTCAAAATTCAAAATATTTATTCAGTAAATAGGCCACATGAGGGCTCTTTTACACGTCGGTAATATAGGGTGAGTCTACCAGCGCTTCGGACAAGACCATCATTGCGGAGAAACCCAAGTAGTACCTACTCCTTTTTGACTTTTGGAACGTCATAACATTATGAAATCGAATCAAATCGAGATCCCCCCTCATAAGTATCAAGAATGCACAAGTACAAGATTTCAAACCAATACTAAATGCACTACGACTAAGCGACTAAGAGAATAAAGGCCTCAAGTACCGTCAACTGGGGTTACTTTGATTTACGGGGTAACATTGCCCACCCCAAAAACTAGTTTTAATATTCAATTATTCTATTACATGTTTCATCAGGAGCAAGCTACTTATATAGTTATACAATTATTTAAATAATTTAAGAAGATTACCACTAAAATAGTGGTCGTTTTAAGGGTGAGCAATGTTACCCCGTAAATCAAAGTAACCCCAGTTAACCGGTACCTGTTAGACGATAGGCTTGCACCTTTGTTACTAAATACACTAGTACAAGTTATTTATTATTATAATTTGAGATGAGAAACACCCGAAGTTATCGTTGTTTTAGGCCAAATTTACTGGCTTGCCCCGCGTGGTTACTGGGTTAGAATAGTGCCACTATATGTCCTCCCATGGATGTCGTAAGAGACGACTAAGGGAATTAAGGCTGAGGTAGTACTGTTAGGCGATGGGCTTGCAACCTGTCACTAATACACTGGTAATCATCTTTTAGCCTCATTGTGCAAAATGTGGTTTCGGAATTATCAACCAATTTTTTAAAGTTGTTGATAATTCTGTAGCTCTGCCTACACTACTCTGAGATATGTTTTTTGATCGTGGTTATTAGTAATAAATAATTATAAAAATAATGGATTTTTCACCAAAACATAGCTACATAAAGTCCGTTTTTGCTTACGCAGTGAAAACGGTAAGAAACCCATCATTCTATGGAATATAAGTTTCGCCCAAACTTCCCCACTGGGTCGTAGTTGTCGATGATCGATCGATCAACCTTGCGAGCTGAAGTGGACTTTGTTCCCGGACCGTTGAGTGGTTATTGGCTTGCTTGAGTGCTGGCGAGGGGAAGTGCGCTTTTGTCAGTTCTGAAAAGGCGGTATGTTGGTTTTAAAAATTGACGTAACGATTGAATATACAAAATGGAGCGATTTTGAATCTTAACCTCCTGAGGTTTTTTGTACTAATAGTAGTACATAAGACGGCCGTTGAAATAAAGGTCTACCCCCTTACTTATAAACGTCGAATAAGCGTGGAGTACTTGGAAGCTTGAAATGCCATGCTTTGTCCTTATCTGTAATTGTGACATTTGCATCTGACAGAAAGTGACAAAGCATGGCATAAACTATTTCAAGCTTATTCCACTTTTATAAGTAAGGGGGTTAGTGTCAAGGAAGTAAAGTGCAATTTCTTTTGTTTTTATGGCTAATGATAAAATTAGAAAATTGACTTTATTCCATTAATTATAGATACATATTCCATTGGCAAATTTCGTTGTATGGTGGGCCTTAGGGCCTGTTGTTTGATCAGTAGTTAAAGTAACTAATTATTAAAATTCGAAAACAGAATCGAAAATTTGAAGGAATCTCAAGAAAATGTGTCAAATTTTCTATTCCTTTTTCGAATTTTAACAATTAGTTTAACTACTGATCAAACAACACACCCTTAGGAGGTTAAAATAACTTTAGGTAAGTAGAAAATCGTGCTGCTTTATTTATAACTAGCGACCCGCCCTCGCTTCGCTTCGGTCTATGTGAGTTTTCTGTAACACCCGTACATAAACCAGAATCTATTATACATATAAACCTTCCTCTTGAATCACTCTATCTATTAAAAAAACCCGCATCAAAATCCGTTGCGTTGTTTTAAAGATCTAAGCATACATAGGGACAGACAGCGAGAAGCGACTTTGTTTTATACTATGTAGTGACGTTGAAAACTTGAAAGTGATGCCAAAAAAATACGAGGGTTTTTTGCAAGCTTTTTAAAGGCTTATGAACACTTTTCTTCAAGAGTATAAAATGTTTTGAAAACAATCATTCTTATACATTTTTTTTACGTGTAAAGGTGTTACTAAATAAACATCTTTTACATTATTATCTTTTTTTATTGGACAAAAAACACGTTTCTAGAACAAAATTTAAATATCTAATACGCCTACTCTACTTTTTTCCTTATTACATAAAAGTACAAAAATTCACATCTCAAAACTGTTATCCAAAACAGAGTCAACCTTACCGAGACATTAACAACGTTAAAAACAGTTCTATAAAAGATCTGCCTATTTGTCCAAGAATGGAGCCTTATAACCTAAAACCATAAAGATGACTTTTTATGACC
This sequence comes from Acleris laterana, assembly GCA_963966035.1. Taxonomy (NCBI): domain Eukaryota; kingdom Metazoa; phylum Arthropoda; class Insecta; order Lepidoptera; family Tortricidae; genus Acleris; species Acleris laterana. Next base: position 1,363,034 of record OZ014444.1, read on the forward strand.
CCAAAAGTGTCATCACAGCCATAACGTGTAGGAGTGTACGGTCAGAGGCCTCCATTTGTAGCGAGCCATAACCCTTGAGCTGAGAGAGGGAGGCAATTGCTGAGGGAAAGAAAGAGTTAAAAGGTCGTTTATTCCGTACTAGAGGACGCCCGCGACTTTGTACGCGTATCTACCTCCTATTTTAACCCCTTAGGGCAGGGGTCGCCAAACTACGGCCCGCGGAAAGATTATCACCACAGCCATTCATCGATCTCGATTCGATGTTTTGACAGGACAGGATTAGCGTGTGGTCTGTACGCTTTGGACACTGGTGGCTCGATTTTATAAAGCTACAAATAACTAGTAAGGTAAAAGCACCTATTATGGACAAGGCTCCAGTGATGAACATTATAATTTTTTTAAATGAAAACATGTCAATACTAAACATTTTATTCTAATAGTAGTAATCCTGAATAATTTAATATAATCTAATTGTAGCACTAAAAGCATTATCAATCTCAGAGACATATATTTATGGAATTGTTCATCACTGGAGCACTGTCCATAATAGGAGCTTTTACCTTAATTAGTTTTATAAAACCCGCCCCTCATGGTAATTGAACATAATTATAGCCACTCATGAACATAATCAACACTAAGTCCATTCCTTATGCGTTATCTAGGTACCCCCTGAACACTAAGACTACTTAACTAATACTAATGTGGGCAATACTTACTGATGACCAACCATTGAAACAAAGTCTTGGCCCGCACGAATTTATATTAAGTGCAGTGTGGCCTTGAGTCAAAAAGTTTGAAGACCCCTGCCTTAGGGGATAAAATTCCAATAATCCCTTCATAGTGCACCCCTTGGATATGTAAGGAATATTCCCTCAAATTTGTAATTCCTAGATGCAGCGGTTTCGGTTGTTCGTTGAGCGATCTTCTATATGGACTGGCTATAGATACTCACGTGAACTGGAAAACTCATATAAAAAAGATTAGAAGTAAAATATCACAATTCGCTTATGCGCTCCGTGAAGTTAAAAGATCAACCGACTTCGAAACTGCACTCGTCACCTACTATGCCTATGCGTACGCCTGGTTCAGCTACGGCGTCATCCTTTGGGGAAATAGCACCGATGCGCCAGCTCTCTTTACACTACAAAAAAAACTTGTCCGCATCCTAGTTAATATAGAAAATACAGAAAGCTGTAAACCCCACTTCCAGGAAAATAAACTACTTACCCTACCGTGCATATATATTTTTGAGATGTGTAAGTTTGTTAGGAAATATCCTGAATACTACAAAAAACGAGAAGACTTACCCACAACCCATTTCCTGCGACACAGAGATAGATTAATGTTACCTGCATCAAAACTGAAGATGTGCTCTGACGGAACTTATATAATGTCTATAAAAATATATAATAAATTACCGAATAATATAAAAACTGAAAAAAACGAAAACAAATTTATAAAACTCTTAAAGGAACTTCTCATAAGAAAAAGTTATTATACTATAAATACGTACTTGGAAGACAAACTGTAATTTAAACTAAAACCTATACCTACATTGAAATAACAAACAGTGACATTAATAAATTCTATAAATAAATATCAGATAAAGTACCTACATTGGAAAGATAAGTTAGAGATAAATACAAAAATATGATAATAATATAAGTACAGAATTAATGATCATTATACATATATAACACATAATAGGATTAAATAATACAAAATAATTACAACAGATATTTAAGTTTAATTACTTAGTTCTAATTAAATTTGACATAATTTAATTTAAATTATATACCTTATGTGCAATATAATTATTAAGTACAATGTAGAATTATTGAGCTAAAGCCCTCTCTTAATCTTAATGTTGCTGTGCCCAACAGGGTCCATAATTAAGTTATAATAATTATATTTATTACTGTAATAGCTTAAGTTAGCCTGTCAACTGCCAACACATTGTGGAATGCAATAAACGTTTGAGTATTTGAGTATTTGAGTATATTTGAAACTAGCGTCCCGCTCTCACTTCGCTTCGGTTTATATGAGATTTCTATAACACCCGTACATTAATGAGAATTTGAAAGTGAGTGGACGGGTCGGAAGGAGCCGCCCTAGGCGTACTTTTTCGAGTCAAATCGGAGAAATACTGGAAAAGGGCCGAATCTTTAAGTACCCGAAACCGCCGTGCGTGCGTGACTCGATGTATGAATGTGGAAGAAGCGAAAGAAATCTGTCAAGGTCGTAGCAAATGGAAAGTAGTGGTCTCTGCCTACCCCTCTGGGAAACAGGCGTGATTTAATGTATGTATGTATGTATGTGTTAAAACCCTCCTTTACCTATTAATGAAAACCGCATTAAAATCCGTTGCGCAGTTTAGAAGACCTAAGCGAACAGACGGTGGACTTTTTAGATTTTTTCTTGTTTGGTTTTGGTTTATCTTTTATACAATAAAATGTTTACACACATTAAGTCAAGCTGACATTTTTATCAATGATAGGTTTATCTAAACGAATTGATACGATCAATTATTAGGAATTATAAAAAAATAATCGAGTGCCGTATCTATCTTAACTAATCATCAAAACATATTGTTTTAAACACAAATACGCAACCACAAAAACTCACGCGCACACACAAAATATTCCGTTTTAATAGTTAATTTTGCTACCTCAATACGTACAGTCAACCAATTTGATTTCTAGGCCACTTTGGACTATGTTAAAGTGACGTTGTCAAAACCAAACGTAAGAGACTCCCTATGATTTGGTTTACAACGTCACGTTGACAAAGTCCATAGTGGCCTAGGAATCAAATTGGTTGACTGTACTTACTATGAATTCCCCAAAGTTACATACAATTTGCACGTTCAATTAAATGCAATTTAAACATTTCAATTAAAAATGGTAGGAGATTTCCAATAAACTCATTAACATTCATTACGAACCGAGGATTAAAGACTATCGGGCCAGTAGCACTTTTAAAAACTTCGGCTAGAAAACCTGGATTTCAAAGCGTTAGTTTTATTTTTTCAATCCTTGCCCTGCGTTCCGTGGAGTTTGCGGCGCAAGTAATAAGTTCGTAGCGACTTTAGTTTGCGCTAGTTAGTTATTTTTATAGATAAACAACGTTGAGTAAGATAAATTAAGTTTGATGAGCGATTCTAATTTGACCTGTTGGTATAGTCGTAGTAGGAGTACGAAATCAACCCTCTATTTCACGCTCCTGACAATGACAGCTGACAGGTGACATTTTAGTATACACTAGCGACCGCCCTCGCTTCGCTTCGGTTTATTTGAGTTTTCTATAACACACGTACATAAAACAAAATTTATTATACATAAAAACCTTCCTCTTGAATCACTCTATCTACTAAAAAAAACCGCATCAAAATCCGTTGCGTAGTTTTAAAGATCTAAGCATACATAGGGACAGACAGCGGGAAGCGACTTTGTTTTATACTATGTAGTGATGGCGCAGCTTATATCAAACCCAGTGATGAATTAGCGTGATAACTTTTCGATGTAAACCGAACTGTCACAGGGGGCAGGAGTCAAAAATTAATTGATGCTATCTTAATAAACCTCCTAGGAAATAATTGAATTCACAAAAACAAAAGCGGTAGTAGCTCCCTTTTACCTACTCCAGTTTATTTTATAAAATCAAGTTTCTTTTTTATCCTCGAAATAATAACAACGTTTTTTTTCTGCACAACGAGTTCTTCTATGCCCCTTTAAAGTAATTTATATAAAAAATATTCTGTTGATTCAATAGAGTTGTTGACAGGTTAAACCGCTGACGTAATTAACCGTTGCACTGGCGCGTAGTTTTCGATTGAATGCGGTTTGATAATAATGGGGTTTACAATGTCCTCGTTACTCTGATGCTTGCAAAGGAATGTTGATTTATGTTTTATTTATAAGCTATTTATGCATTTATGTGGTTTTCAATCTATTTGTACTTTTCATTCACCAATGATTTGTTCAGAACCTATTTACTCCTATAACGGAAATAGATTAATACTCAATACTGACTATGATAATTGCATTCACAATCAGAGTCGGATTATCCATTAGGCAGTGTAGGCAACTGCCTAGGGGCCCACCGGAAAAACATTTATTTTAGGATGCAAGGAAAGCATAAAGGGCCCCCAGAATTGCATTGCCTATAGGCCCCGACTAGGGAATGTCATTTAATCGGTTATGAACCGTTTTAGTATGAAAATAACCGGTTTTGACCGGTTTTAACCAGTTATTTGCATTCCTTAGCCGCGATATGGTTAATGCCGCTCTGTTGACTTCTACAAATATTATTATCGATAAATATTGTAAAGTGATAAACATAGTTAGGTAATGAAAGAAAATAGCACTCAAAAATAATTAAAAATATTATAAACATTGTTGTACTTGTTTAACAATAGTTTTAACTTTTGAACCCCCGACGCAAAAAAGGGGATGTTACATGTTTGACCGCTATGTGTGTATACGTGCGTGTGTGTGTCTGTCTGTGACACCGTAAGTAGGTCTTAAACGGGTGAACTGATTAAGATGCGTTTTTTTTATTTGAAAGCAGGTTTTCTAGCGGTGGTGCTTTCCTAGGTTTCATGGAAATCTGGTGGTTCGTTAAGGATGTTATAAACTCTGAAATAAAAAGTCACCATTATATCGGAGGTTTTTATCTATATAATTGGATTTAACGAAAGAACGTGAAAAAGACAGTGACACATCAGTCATGGAGTAGCAATTCTCATTCATCCTGTGAAATTCTGAAAACACCTGTCGAATTCTGGTATTAAAAGTATTTACTATCAGACCATTGGAACCTTGACCCACCATAGAACTGTGTCACAGAGAAGTTATGATTCAAGTCATAAGAAGTGTCAAACAAATTGTTTTATAATGTCACTGTGACACCGTTCTATGGTGGGTCAGGGTTCCATTGGGCTGATAGTACCTATCCAATGTCCATGGACGTATGTACCTACATGACATGGATGTCAATGTAACAAACTAACCATCGATTTTACCAAACTAGAATAAGACCTACTCCGAGATTAGTCAATACAAATTCGGCGTTTAATTTAGGTATAGGTAGGACCTTATTCACGTTTGGTCGAATCCGCCATAAGTAGGTACAGTTAACCAATTTGATTCCTAGGCCACTATGGACTTTGTCAACGTAATGTTGTAAGCCAAATCATATGAAGTCTCTTACGTTTTGGTTGACAACGTCAGTTTAACATAGTCCAAAGTGGCCTAGAAATCAAATTGGTTGACTGTACATACGCCAAGTTTATGGAAATCCGTAAAAAAGTTTGAACGTTAAAACGGAACAGAAAAACAAACAATAGCACTTTTAAACAATGTCTTTACTAAAGTTACTAACCGCCTATAACATATCAAACATAAATAAGAATTATTTTTACAATCGCTTGTCGTTTGTACCTTGTCTATGATACGCTCACGTATGCCCATACCTACTCACGTGCCTGGCGAATACCCCTTTCGTATTCACTGGATTTTTACCAGCCTTAGTCCATTTTATCTATTCTATAGACATAACATAACGTACTAAACTATGCCAGGCAATTATAGAGCTTTATAACTTAGAGTAAAGTGAATTTTTGTCAACTGAATGTTTCCTGTTTATTTATTTGATCTTTCATAAGCTAAAGATTAACCCTTCTTATTCATACACGTACAATCAACCTATTTTAGTTAAAGTCATTGAGTTTATTGAGATTTAGGTATCAAAACAATCCTTTCAAAACGTGTTTCAAAGTTATCAAAACATTGATTTAAATCAAAGATATTAAATACGTTTAAGGTCTTTTGCTTTCAATATGTATACAATACAATATAATATTCTTTAGATATTGCATACCACAGAGAGTTACAATTTGAAACAAGTAATAACAATTTTATGTACATGGCAAAACAGCATGCGGTCTTATTGTTACATAGAACTCTCTTCCATACAACCTTGATAATAGAAGACACGTCCAAAAATCGTTGCCTTTATGAAAGAGTGCGGCATCTCAAAATGAGTCGCTGTTGCAATTTAAATTCAGAACACTTTCTATTTAAAGTTTTCTTTACAACGTCATCATTTTTTGAGTTGTAGCAGTATTGTATAAAGGCAGCGAAATGTAGGTAATTATACTTACGGTTACGTATGAGAACACCTAAAATGAATAAGCCTAATGTGTCATAATCCCTAAAGGTTCATAATACCTAATGGTCTTTTTTAATTAAAACCGTAATTTTTTCAGGATTGTTATAAAACTAACCTAACCTAACCTAATGAGTACTATGCAATGGCTTTTTAAAAAATCCTGAAAAGTTTTCGGTTTCCGTAAAATATACCATTAGGTATTAATAATAATAATAATAATTTATTTCAGATAAGCAATCCATATTATGTTAGTAACAACTTAAAAAACTATATGATTAGTACTGTGATTTACAAAACCTTATTATGAACCTTTAGGTATTATGATACATTAGGCTTATTAATTTTAGGCGTTCTGATACGTAACCGTGTCCCTTTGATACTGTCGATTTGGTACATTTCTACTCGTCGTTACATAATACGACCCGAGTATGGTTACAACACTGATATCAGAGTTAAAACATACCTTTGAAGAAACTCGAAAGATTTAAAATCACCCCTCAAAATACCTCTCTTATCAACTTTCCCCATATAACTTCATAGCTCTTATTCCTACAGACACACAGTTCAAAATAACGAACAATTCCCATTCAAACAGCCCTCATTTTGTGACATTATCGCTTTACAAAGTAAACCCATACCCATTCAGCTATTGTGTTCTTTGAGAGTTCAAGCGGAAAAGAATCCTACCCTAACTCGCGCAAAGTAGACATTGCAACGACCTTTTCATTCTAACTTTTTAAATTAACTGACGCGCTGATGGAATCACTGATTGGAATAAAAAATACCGGACAGGAGCAAGTCTGACTATGCTCAGTGAAAGGTTCCGAAGCTGTTACATACCTACATAAAAACTATGTCTATAATTATCACTACATAGTATAAAACAAAGTCGCTTCTCGCTGTCTGTCCCTATGTATGCTTAGATCTTTAAATCAACGCAACGGATTTTGATGCGGGTTTTTTTAATAGATAGAGTGATTCAAGAGGAAGGTTTATATGTATAATAGATTCTGGTTTATGTACTCGTACGGGTGTTACAGAAAACTCACATAGACAGAAGCGAAGCGAGGGCGGGTCGCTAGTTAAGTATAAACTAATTCTCTATTTAAAGTTATTTGGTGCTGTCTTACCCCTTACTTATAAACGTGGAATAAGCTTGGAATAGTTTATTCCATGCTTTATCCTTATCTGTAATTGTGGCATTTTCATCTAACATAAAGTGACGGTAAAATGTGTTTTGTTCGCACTGACGGGACTACTTAAACTCGCCGCTTGGACATTCACTCGTCCGTCCGTCCGACCGTCGTTGTTCAGAGAATCACTACCCAGCATATTCAATCCTCACCCATTAGTTATACGGTCGCATTTACTATAGGAGTTTTGTCTGAGATACCGCCATTTGTCTTATAGCAATGTAATTAATTTTCGCGACGCGCTGGTAAATTTACTATTTCTAAATTTTAGTCCTAATCTTGTTTTTTTTTTCATAACCGCCTTTTTCTCCTTTGGTTCCGTTTGTATTTTTTTATCATACCGAGTATAGGAATTGCCTGATTCCGGGAATTGAATAGGTTTCATGTAAGAATCGAGTTTCCGATGCTGGCTGGAAAAGGTCGGTTCTGGCTCGATATTAATATTATGCAACAGAAACGATATGAGAAACTTGGTGTTCCAAGGTTATGTGATATCTATGTAGCCGCCTTTAAATATATCAGAACAGATAACACAAATATTTAGCTTTGTTTTCCCTTAGTTAATGGCTTGTACTCCTTGTTTTGACAATGTATTTTTCGCCAATGTCAAGTTTTAGACAATTACCATGGACTTATTAGTTAGAGAAACAAGTTGCTCATCTCTCTCCCTGTCTCTTATTGAATATCGGTTTTTTATAATTAATTTGATTAGATATGGGATCCCAGGTCCCACACATCATCAGATGGCTTGAGTGCTCGTCAGACTTCGCCATCATATTAATATAAAATAGGACGTTCAAAGTTTGATGCGGGTAAACCTATTCATAACACATTCATCCCTGCGTAACACAGCTAAAATAACTCCTCAACTCACGCTATTACAGCTACCTGTACGTACATACATAACAAAGGCTAATAATACCCTGCATTATCTGCAACTCCGCGTCTCAAACCTGTGTTGAACTTAGTACATTACCTTACTTATGACTGCAGGTTACTTATGAGAAGTTCCTCGTTATCTGTACAAAGTTTGTGCCGATGCCCTTTAAATGTGTTCGAGGTGTACATTGTACTCGACATCAAAAGGGTTGATTGTACAATTTGAACAGGGGAATAATAAATGATTAAAGCGAGTGGAGCTGCCGTTGGCGGCTCCTCGACGTTGGGAAATATGGAGCTGAGACACTGACCGTGATGGCTTCTTTCCTCGTAGATTTACGGAGATTTAGGCTTGCTGCTGGACCGGCGCGGCGCGGTTAGCGCGGCAACGCGCGTCTCCAACGGCGTTAAAGAACTCACTTTCACGTTCACAACACTAAATCACTGGGTCGGTGCACTAGTAATTGAGTCTAGGGAGTCTAGGTACCTAGATATCACGGTTTTAAGGCGAATATGGGCGGAGAACGGTGATGCGCGCGCGGCTCGCTCATTTAACTTGACAAGACTCCTTTGCAGTGTGTAGTTCCGCTTCTATCCGCGGCGCGGCGCCAGCATCGCCGTCAAAGAGCCGACACGTCCCGGTTTACGCGGGAACATCCTGGGGGCCCGCGGGTGGCCCTCCATCTTGAGCTGAATCTAACGGTAACCTGGCTATCTTGAACACAGGTCTCCGTAAGCTTCCGTGGGTTGTGTCTAAATCCACAACTCGGATCACTCCATCCTTCCCAGGTAATGTGCGGGTGATTCTTCCCAGTCTCCATTGCAGCGGTGGGAGATTGTCTTCCTTGATCAGGACGAGCTCGCCTACTTGAGGAGGGGAAGAGGGAGACAGCCACTTGGAGCGAGTTTGAAGGGTATGGAGGTAGGACCTGGTCCACAGAGTCCAAAAGCGCTGAGAAAGTGCTTGGATAAGCTGAAATCGTCTAAGTGCGGATAATGGCCTATCATCAAGTGACAGTTCGGGCAGAGCAATAAGCGGACGACCTATAATAAAGTGTCCAGCTGTCAGTGAGTCAAAGTCCGAAGGGTCGGCCGAAAGTGGGCAGAGAGGTCTCGAGTTGAGTACGGCTTCGATTCGAGTCAAAAGTGTGTAAAATTCCTCAAACGTGAGGTGTTGTTCACCAATCACACGATAGAGCAATTGTTTCGTAGATTTTACGTTTATCTCGTGCAGAGTGCCAAACCACGGTCCTTTAGGAGGATTGAGCAACCAGGTTATGTGCTGATTAGCAAGTTTGTGCGTAATTTCATCATTACTTGAAGCGAGAAAGTTCTGAACTTCAATGAGCTGATTCCTAGCGCCTACGTAATTTGTGCCGCAATCTGAGCGAATGAGAACCGGAGTACCGCGACGCGAGACAAAACGCTGCAAGGTTGCAAAAAATGCTTCTGTGCTGAGTGCTGAGACTGGTTCCAAATGAACTGCCTTCGTTGAGAGGCAAACGAATATACAAAAGTACGCCTTCAAGAGTTTAGCGTTCCGTAACGTACTAGATTTAACGAGGAAAGGACCGGCAAAGTCAGTTGTGACCTGGCTAAATACGGGCTGAGGTGTGACCCTATCTGCTGGTAGATCAGCCATGAACGGGGCTACAGGCTGAGCGCGGCATCGAAAACATTGAATACATTTGAAAACGCGGTGTCGGATAACGCGGCGGGCTGAAAGTATCCAGAATTGCTGGCGTAAAATAGCGTGTAAAGTGTCAGCGCCAGGATGGCAGTGTACTTTGTGATAATGGTCTATGATGAGGTCTACAAGTGGGCTAGAGCTGGGTAAAATGAGTGGGTGCTGAGCATCGTACCTAACTGGTGCATGAGAAAGGCGACCACCGACTCTCAAGAGTTGATCCTTAATAAAGGGCGAGAGGCGTTGAAGTCTGACAGTGCAGATCTTGTCAGTCTGGAGACGTTGAATATCCTCTGCAAACTCATTCTGCTGAACAGAGCGGACCCAATGGAAGAGAGCGTCCCTACGTTCTCCCACCGTACGAGGGCCAGAACGTCTTGCCTTTAGGCTGTGCTGACAATTGTAAATGAATCGTTTTATGCAAGCTGTCACTCCGACAAGCTTATCGAGAGAGCTAAAGCGAGTGAGTAAATCTATGTCTAAGTCTGGGATTGCTATATGAGCTAGTACCTTCCTGGGCTTAAGACCTGGTAGAGCATGATGGCCTAGAGCTGGAGGCATCTTGGGCCAAGTGTCTTGAGGTTCTTTGAGCCATTTAGGCGACCACCATAGTTCATGAGCAGAAAGTGATTGAGCGGACCATCCTCTACTTGCACAGTCTGCAGGGTTGAGATTCGTGGGAACATGTCTCCACGTGGAGCTGGTGGGACTATATGTTATTTTGGCCACACGGTTGGCCTCGAATGTCTGGAGTCGATGAGGGGGCGTGTTGAGCCATGCTATAACTATGGTGCTATCTGACCAACAAATATGTTGGTCTATGCTGATGTGGGCTGACAGTTTAGCTGATACACGGATCATGAGCTGTGATAAAAGAGCAGCAGCTGAGAGCTCTAGTTTTGGGATCGTTTGGCGATTCTTAATGGGAGCCACCTTTGATTTGGCAATAATCAAATGCACATTGACATGTCCATTTGCATCGAGTTCATGTAGGTAAGTGACAGCGGCATACCCAGCCTCCGAAGCGTCTGCGAACCCGTGGAGTGAGTAAACAGACGAGTTTTTATTTGAGCAGATGTGTCGAGGTAGGCGGAGGCCTGAGAGCTGAGGAAGGTCCTCTGAAATGTGCTGCCACTCTGTGTGAGCATCATCGGGAATGGGCTCGTCCCATCCCAGTTTCAGAAGCCATAACTTCTGTAAGAGAAGCTTTGCGCGGAAGATGACTCGTGTAACCCACCCGTTGGGGTCATAAAGTGATGCTACTGTGCTGAGAATAGAGCGCTTGGTGACTTGGGTCAGTGAGGGGAGAGAGATGCGATAAGTAAATTCATCCGATTGAGGGATCCATTGGATGCCTAGCACCTTAATAGAATTCGGATCTGGGCTGATGTCAAAGTCCTTAGGCATGTCACATTGGTCATCTGGAAACCGTTCAAGGAGCTGGGGAGAGTTTGAGGTCCATTTCCTGAGCTGAAAGCCACCTAGGGCAAGTAAGTTAATCAACTCGGTTTGGAGAGCCTGAGCCGACTCCACGGAGTCATGACCACAGAGTATATCGTCGACAAAAACTGAATTGCGGAGGACCTGAGCAGCATGCGGATAGCGATGATCTGCGTCATCAGCCAATTGGAGCAGAGTGCGGATGGCATGGTACGGGCTAGACCGTAACCCATACGTGACAGTGTTTAGCGCATATGTGAGCAGAGGCTGGTCAGGTGACGACCGCCAGAGAATGAGTTGATACTGTCTTTGATGTGGGTGGATGAGTATGTTTCTAAACATCATTCTGATGTCTGTGCTGAAAACTATAGGATGGGCTCTAAAAGACATGATAATATCAACGATATCTTGCTGAAGGGCTGGACCTGTGTGTAGGCAATCATTTATACTGACACCATTTGAGCTTTTACAACTACCATCAAAAACAGTGCGTAACTTATCCGAGCCTGCCTTGAATATGCCATGATGGGGGATATAAAAGTGAGGTTTATGAGCAAAGGTGTTTGGGTGACATAGTGACATATGGCCCAAGTTGAGGTATTCTGCCATGAAGTCAACATATTTAGAGCGGAGGAGCGGATTTGCTTGTAGCTTCTTTTCAAGATTGAGAAACCTACGTAGCGCGATAGCGTGAGTGTTGCCTAAGGTAGGCGCATTTGGTAGAAAGGGCAATGTCACCATATATCGGCCTGATGGTTCTCGAGTGGTAGTAGTGCGGTAAATTTCCTCACACTGCTCTTGTAAAGGACTGGTCTCTATATGAGGTTGGGGTTCTTCTGACTCCCAGAACCTCTCAAGGTTCTTGCAAATTTCGTGGGTAGATATGTCAGATTCTGGGTGTGAGCTGATACCGTGAGCTAAGTTGGACTGGCTCGCCGGTGTTGAATACAAGTCTTCAATGGGTCCTATCAGTGCGAAGTCAAAAATCGTGCCGAAGGCTATAGGCTTCCCGGGGCCTAACGAGACCTTAGTCCCGTCCAGAACTTGGCCGAGGATATCGGAACCTAACAAGAGATCAATCGGAGCTGGAGTATGGTATTCCTGGTCTGCCAAGGGGATCGATGGCTGATCTCCCATTCTGGCAATTTGTGCTACCTTTTGCATTGGGAGATAACCACTTACATCTTTTAAAATATGCGCTGTTGTCGTTATCATAGGTGTCTCACTGTGTGTTGGTCGACATACTATTGTGATTGATGCTTTTGAGTCTTGTGTGTGTTGGTTGCCTACTCCTACGATTTTGAGTGATGTTGAATTTTGCGGTAGATTTAATCTTCGAGCCATGCGCTGAGTAATAAGTGTTAGCATACTGCCGCAATCTAATAAGGCTCGAGCAGTATGCAAGTTGCCATGCGCGTCTGCTAGCTTTAGCGAGACGGTTGGCAGTAATACGGGCGTATTTGTGCTGAGTTTTTCCCCGCTTTGTGTGGGATTGTAAATATTTGTGTGTAATTTATTATGTGCTGATAACGCTGGCATCAATGAATGGGATGACTGTGTATGTGCTGAGGGTGAATGTGTGGGCGGATCTGTTTCACCTTCCGAATGCTCCGTGATAGTAGGTAGTCACAGTTGCTGACCACCTTCACGAGTCTTAGTGGGCGTCCATGATTGAGTGGGTGGGGTCGGTTGTTGAGCTGAAGTCGACTGGGCGGCGTGATTTTGGGGTGGCCTTTGCGGCCCGGGTCGATTCTGGGCGGGGCGTTGCCTGGGCTGATCCCGTAAATGTGGGGGAAGAAGATGAGATGACGTGTGTATGGGAGAACAGGCTCCAGGCCGATGAAGAGAGGTGTGGTGGTTAGGATTCCCACACTCCCTACACGCTCGCGTGGACTTGCACTCGTTCTCATAGTGAGGTCCGAGGCAGCGTCGACAACGGTCGTGGGCTTGGACAAAGTCCCATCGACCTTGAATAGGCTGATTATTAAATTCTGGGCAAGCTATTAGTTTGTGCCCGTTACTTTTGCAGTAGGGGCAATATAATGTTGAAGTAGGGGGGGTATGGGATGTTTGGGCCGAATAAACTTGCCTTTGCTGAGTTGGTGGTGGCGACAGATAATCTGGACGAGACCGTGTCGGGGCTATGGGGCGGAACTGTTGGCAGCCGGGCTGACGAAAACCTCGTAGAGGCTGTGAGGTAGGAGACTGCCTACGGGAAGAGCTGGCGTGCGGCTGGGCTTGAGTAAGTTGGGCCGGTGCTGGGTTGGACCACTCGGTCTCCACACAGCGCGCGTGCTCCTCCAGGAAAGAAACTAAATTTTTGATGGTGGGCAGAGTAGTGCGCGATCCGTATTTTCGCTCAAAAAGGGTGCGGAGTTCGCCTTTGAGTTTTCGTACTACGATTGACACGAACACATAGTCGCTATCAGACATAGGTAAATCCAGATTACTGAGCGCGCTTTGCGCTGAAATGAGGGGGGTTAAGAAGAGCGTGCGGATACTTGAGCGCGTATGAATATTCGGGAGGCTCAGAATGATGTCCACAAACCGGTCGATCAATACACGACGGTTCTCGTACCGTTTGGTGAGAATGTCCAAGGCCACGGCAAAATTCTCGTTGGTTATCTTCAGGTGGGACACCATGCTAAGCGACTCGCCGGATAGGCACGAGAAAAGGTAATGGAGCTTAACAGCGTCCGAGAGAGTAACCATGTCATTGGTGAGGCTTTTGAAAATGGCAATGAAGGAAGGCCAATCTTCAACCTGGGAGCTGAACTTGGGCAGCGCGATTTTGGGTAGTACGGAAGTGGGCGTACTTAAAGTGGAGGGCTGAGCTTGCGGAGCGCGAACTTGAGGCATCGCGTAAATTTTTTCCCGCGACACTAATATGTCAATATGTGCTTCCATGGCCTTAGTGTGGCTTTCGGTGTACGTGGCCTCTGATTTGTCGTCCAGATCTTCATCGTCTAAAATTTCATAGAAGACGTCATCCAGTTTGGTCTTGGTGTCCTCTAATCTCGAGAATCGAGCATTGAACTCCTCGACTGAATATTTTGATAGGTCGTTGGCAACAAGTGCCTGCCCAATATCACGGAGTTGTAAAATGGCCTTCAGTGCCTCGCGAAAGATCGCAGCTTGCGACTTGGAAGGCATTGTAAGTTGTTTTTTTTTTTTTTTTTTAAATTATGACAAGTCAATAATTCAAATTATTTGGGTGTGTAAACCTAGGGTTACACTATGTTATGTATTGTGCTGATGTGATGTGTATGAACACGGCCTACTGTTCAAACGTAATGTGATTCTAAATTAAAATTTATTAATATTAATATTCCGACACCATTAATTAATATCAATCAATGACAAGCCTATGTTTTATAAATAAAAGTGCAAAACGCGGAATGCTGAATAATCCGTACAGTAATTAATGTAACAATGTATTTAACTCGAAGCGCGTAGAAAAAGTTTTATTTAATATTATGAGTGCAACTGTCAAGCCAAACTGCACCGTATTACTATGCGCGCGATAGTCTATAAACTTGGCTGGGCCGAGCAAACAATCAATAGTACTTAGCGAAATGACCGGGACCTGCGACGCTACAAGTCGCGGGTTCGATTCCCGGTAAGGACAATAATTTATTTTTTGTTTTTAATTAAAATAAAGCAAAATGAAATGGGGGCTGAGATTATAGCATCAACCTAGTAGCCTAGGTAGCAATCTAGTATACTAATTAACTTTTTACGTTTATTCCTACGTAACATTTGTTTACCGTAAACAACTATTTTATTTTTTATGAAAGTGCTGTCTCAAGTAATGATGAAAGTTCGACAATGTTAGGTATAGGTATGATAATGATAACTGGTCACTTAGTATTGGTTAGGCGCGTCTTACGACTCACACACGAATGACTGTTCTGGGCCGAAATAAACTCGCATATGTACTAACAATAACTTTGTAATTAGTAATTACGCAAACCAAATAACGTTTCTAAGTACTTAATTGTAAGTTAAATCACTAATGGGAATGAAATGATTTGTCGGTATGGGTACCTATTGGTATGTGTTATGCTATGGGCACGATGACGAAGTCTTTGTTCAAGTACTTATTAAAGCTACCTACGGTGCGTGTTTATTTATATTGAATTTCGTAGGTAGATGATATCTGAGCGGCCGGCGGTGAGCGGAAAGCAAACGATTATAGTTAGTTTCGTTATTCTATTCTATACTAGTATGTTAAATAGGTATAGTTATAGAATCGTTTATTGTTTTTAGGAACTACGTTGGTATTAGGATTAATACCTATTGGTATTGGTAACTACAAGATGTTTGCGTACCTATGTACCGAAAAATGGGAATGAGAGTAGTAAATATTAATACCTATAGGTTGGGGCTGAGTACTTAGGCTATGAAGGCCATAAGCGGGCGCGATTATAAGTGGACTGTATAATGGAGGGAGGTTATGAGCGTTCCTGTACAAAGACTTGGTATGCTCGCTTATATCTAATAAATAATATTGGGCTGAGTGTTGAGCGTGGCAACGCAACGGGCTGATTTAAAACCAACTCGTATGATGAGATGAAAGGCAAATTAAGAGAAGTGGCTGTAGGTATAGGTTTGTGGGGGATATTGAGCTGAGCTGATTCAAGTAGGTTCGAAGGTCCAAAATGTAGGTTCGAAGGATCAAAATGGAGCTGCCGTTGGCGGCTCCTCGACGTTGGGAAAAATGGAGCTGAGACACTGACCGTGATGGCTTCTTTCCTCGTAGATTTACGGAGATTTAGGCTTGCTGCTGGACCGGCGCGGCGCGGTTAGCGCGGCAACGCGCGTCTCCAACGGCGTTAAAGCACTCACTTTCACGTTCACTACACTAAGTCACTGGGTCGGTGCACTAGTAATTGAGTCTAGGGAGTCTAGGTACCTAGATATCACGGTTTTAAGGCGAATATGGGCGGAGAACGGTGATGCGCGCGCGGCTCGCTCATTTAACTTGACAAGACTCCTTTGCAGTGTGTAGTTCCGCTTCTATCCGCGGCGCGGCGCCAGCATCGCCGTCAAAGAGCCGACACGTCCCGGTTTACGCGGGAACAGCGAGATCAAAGAATGGGCAAACGAATTTGCCGTGAAATTCTTTAAGTACTCATAATGACGGCTTTGACTATGCAAGTTTATTAAGACTGCGCCGAGCAAACGCCGAGCGTCCAGTGGCGCCCTCATTACTTTTATTGGGTTTTCTAATTAACTAAAGAATTTCGTTGGAACCAAACAAAATGTGTTTGTAGCGCAAGTATAAACACAATTTATGGGATACGTAACAAATTTTAACAACAATTACCCTTTGAGTAGTCAGCTTAACGGGAAAAGGTGGCCACTTTTTTTCGTTAAGTTAATAACTCGAAGGTGAATTGTTATTAAAGTTTGTTACGTATCTCATAAATTGTGTTTATACTTGCGCTACAAACACATTTTGTTTGGTTCCAACGAAATTCTTTAGTTAATTAGAAAACCCAATAAAAGTGATGAGGGCGCCACTGTACATCCGGCGGCGTACGCTCGGCGTAGTCTTAAGATTCAGAAGACGCTACTGTTTTGTTTTCTGGCCATCCATTTTTAAGGTACCGATTAATTAATGTACTTTTTTTGATAAATAGGAAAAACAACAGCAGGTACATCTATACTAATATTATAAAGCAGAAGAGTTTGCTTGTTTGCTTGAACCCGCTAATCTCAGGAAATACTGGTCCGAATTGAAAAACTATTTCAGTGTTAGATAGCCCATTTATCGAGGAAGGCTATAGGCTATATAATTATCATACTCACATAAACCGTAGCGAAAAGAGGGCGGGTCGTAAGTTTAAATAAAAGCATAAGACCCATAAAGCCAATTCAGTTGGTAAATATCCAACTCCAATGTCCTTGAAACTTGTATACCAAATTTCAAGGACATATTGGACTTAACTTTAACTTAAATGCATAACCCGATGCTCTTACGGTGAAGGAAAAAGATTGTGAGGAAACCTGCACATTAGACCAACTAAGTGTGTACGAGGGTACCTAATTGTACAAAAGATCCTAATGGGTCGAAGTGTATCCAAAAACTGTAAGAAAAGAAGCACTAATCTCATCATAAGACCCCGCTATCAAGCGGGCACTTTGGTGGCTATCTAACGTTAGTAATGTGCAATACAACCATTTATGCCTCGACGTTGTAGCTATATATGAAAACTCCAATATTTTGTCTTTGAAAATTGTTCAGTTTCCCTGGCTTAGCAGCCACCAATCTGCCCGCTTGATAAAAGGGTCTACTCATCATCGGTTTTCCCCCCCATTTACACATACTTTACCTTCCCCAGTACTTCCGCACGCTGAGCACCAGGGTGTCCCTGGTCTACATCGAGTCCTGGCAGGGCGGGGACCAGGCCGACATCGAGAAGAAACAGGACATCACACGCGCCATCCTCAAGTTCAACGACTATACCGCGAGGAAACTCTTCAAGATAGAGAAGGACACCACGCAGCTGCTTACGTGAGTACCTACTTACTGTAAAATGCCGTTTGACGGAAATATGTTTGTAAAAAAATATCGCTCCATTTGCCGTCCCAATATTTTGCCTGTAATTGAAAATATTTCAGGATTGAATTCAGTACCATTGTCTAGAACCCTATAGGTAAGGCTAGGATAGTTTTTATAAAATCTTGAATTATTTACGGTTATAGACAACAAAGCGGGTTGGCAAATGAAACGGTTGGCAAACTATACAATTTGGCAAACGTATTTCGCCGAAATAAAGGTAACCCACCTTCTTACAGTACTACCAGTTTCGATAGCGATCGCCAATCTTGGTTTTTCTATGAAGCGCGTGCGACAAAATATACTGTCAGTTTAGAGTGGTAGAATGATAGCGATAGCCAGCCGATAGTGAAAAGCTGTGTGCACTGAGGCCCATTTTTTAAAATCAAAGTCCAAAGTTACGTTAGCACCATCCCTTTCGTTCGATTTAGTCTCGAGTGACGAGTGACAGGGACGCGGCTCCCGAAATTTCAAATTTAATGTTTTGTGGTAAGAACCCTTAATTATAAGGGTACCTACGGTTATTACTATTTGAATACGGGAAGAATTGCGATTTGCTTGTGTTTCACGTTATTTTAAAATTCTAATATTTAAAAAAGGTACACTGTGTTATATATATATGGATATTTTTTCTGATATAGGCGTAAGTAAAGCGATAAAAGTATTTTTTTGTTATTAATTACAAACTTACTTCTTAGTGTAAATAACTCGAAAATTGAGTTCAAACTATCAGAACCAAACATGATTCGACTCGGAAAAATATAAATTGGATCTAACCTTACCTTATAAGCTTTTAATTATCTTCGAACACCGCAAACGTTATCAGAATCGACTTTTTCGAACCAATTTGCGAATTTAAAAAGGATTATCGGTTTTCGCTTGGATCATACAGACATACAGACGGAGTTATTCCAAAACTTTTCCCACTCGAGAAAACCTCTTAAATATAAGTCTGCTATAAAATACTATCGACGAGACGAATCCCAAACTCATCGAGTAAATCTCTTTATTATTTCACGAGACGGATAAAAAGTGTCTGTCTGCATTGAACAAGTTTTGACACCCGTCACAGTTTATCTTGCTAGGTGACAAGAAAAAAAACTCGGCGGTAATCGACTTTGACGTCTCATCGCGTCGTCGTTATTTGATTTTCCTTTGAGTCAAGGCGGCCCTGGGATTTAAAAAACCTATTATAATACAGTGCTATAACTGCACAGTATTATTAAAGTGTCAATAATGAACAAGATGATCGCTATTGAATTCACTTCATTGTTTTTTTTTATTATAAAGAAACCTTTCAAAAATCTTTAATGAATGAATTAATGAATGAATGAAGTGTCTGCTGTACGGAACAGGGTTATGTTTTCAAAATGACGGTCGTTTTTCCAATCTGTGAGTTCTTGAAGGTCAATAATATCGAACGACCCGTGATAATACGCAATTAAATTATTCGTCTGGGGCCTTCAAAGGCACGACGATGTAGCCACTATTCATTCGGGCAGAAAATCTTTCCAACAAATCGGATTAAGGCCATGAATTTATTTAACTCAGAATACCTTATTTCGGAAATCTGCTTACGAAACCCTTTCGCTTTGAGGCGAAATTGCAAGATAGACAGAAGTTCGCGCTAAACAGCTCGAAATTAATCTCTGAAACGAAACGAGTAGACTTTAATTCGTGCGATAAACGAATCTGCTTGAAAGATGAAAGGAGCTTTGCCAGCCCCGCAAATTATGAAACGAATGCAGATGCAATCTCGACTGTGGAACGGTAAATTACGGTCGAGTTTCGGGGGTTTGATCATTTGAAAGTTGGGCTGGGAATTGGATACGATTTATCGTGTATCCGCGATGCACTGAAAAAACAAATGGGTTGATTTTACTAAGTTTTATGGTCAAAATAGGACTTACACGTGAGTTTGGTTGAGTTAACCAGGAAAAAGGTAGAAGCAACCTTTTCAATGTGTTGTTTTTACTAAGGTTAGGTGTTACTTCAACGAAACTCATGGGTAGGTCCTAAAATTTTGTAAAATCAACCCATTCGGTTTTTCAGTGTGTCGACGCTTATCGCGGCAATTTTAACAAATTCGGAGTTAGATGTGTGACGTCGATAGGAGCTTCTGGTAGGGGACGATTCTGACATAAATTAGAGCCAGATCGAGTCGATATCGAACGTATGACACTGCTGATGGATGTGCTTGAGGTAAAGTTGCTGTGTTGCTAGCTAAACTAATTTGGTCGTCAGCAAACTAATATGTAACAATGTACATTGTTTCCGTGAATGAACACGAGTATATAAACCTTATTAGAGTTCCATAGGTAGTCAAAATGCAAAACGGAGCCCTATTACCTAACACTCTGCTGTCTGTCCGTAATCACGGGATCTAGCTCGTTAACAGGATACATACTTGGGATTTGGTTAATACATGAAAATCATTAAACTTATTCAGAATACATGAATTGTAAGAATATTTGGATGATAGCCTTTCAATAACCTACGCATGAACGGCTGCAGAAAAGCCAACCGACCTCTCCCCTTCTCCTCAGGGTTGGCAGTTTTGAGATATATGGGTCTGTGGTAGGGAATGCAAATAACCGGTTAAAACCGGTTTTAACCAGTTATTTTCCCACAAAAACGGTTAATAACCGATTAAATTGCATTCCCTATGTGTGAGGTAACGTGTTGATGGTGTAAGTGTGTAAGTGCTATTCGTTTCACCACATAGACACCATTCCACGCCGAAATAAACCGGAATGGCAAATCTAACTTCCCCGTACCTGATTCAGGAGCAATCCAACTTGCCCGGTATCAAGAGTTGCAAACTTCGATATCTGTTATAATTTGCAAGCATTTGTCGCTGTTCGTTACCAACTTTGAGGTCTTTATTAACGCTTGGTTAAATAAAATAGAGTTATGTTGTGATTTCGCAAGGTGAAGTTTAAGTAGCTTCCTGTATTTGTGAAAACTTGGCGAATATGATGTTTCGCTGAGGACGGGGACTATTACCAGAGAAGACAGGGCGTTTAAGACTGCGCCGAGCGTACGCCAGATGTACAGTGGCGCCCTCGTTACAATTAATGTCTTTTCAAATAAACTAAAGTTTTTTTTTTAAATTGGTCGTTAGGTTTTTGTACTCCAAACGAAAACACAACTTATAGGCTATATCACATAGTTTAATGTCAATTCACCTTCGAGTTATCAACTTAACGGAAAAAAGTGGCCACCTTTTCCCGTTAAGCTGACTACTCAAAGGGTAATTGTTATTAATAGTATATTGTGTATTAAGGGTGGTAAAGAAAGAATTACAAACGAGAGTCTGTTAGAAGCCCGAAGCCGTAGGCTGAGGGCTTTAATGACTCGAGCTTTGTATTTCCTTTACCACCCGTGTAACATACAATGTTTTTCATCACAATTGCGAGGAAATGAAATAAAATCAGACAAAAGATCATATTTTTAACTTATTAGCGGCAGACTACATCATTGTCTGTGACTTACCATAGATAATGTCAAACGTGTTCGGAGTCCGATTCTAGTGACATATGAGATCAATAGTTTATTATGCGAGATTGTTAGGAAATAGTATTCAACTGACATTTCATCTCGAATGAAACTTCATATCGAATGGCACAAGAATTGGGGTCCTGACGTATTGTGATAGTTTGAGTCCACGTATAACATTTAAAAAAAAAGCTATTACGCACTTAAGTAACGTAATGGTAAAAAAACCGGGCAAGAGCATGTCGGACCATGCTCAGTATAGGGTTCCGACACCGTAACGACAAACACAAAAAACTATCTCAAAAATCAACATGTATGAACCAATTTTCTATTTAAAGTTATTTGGCGCTGTCTTAGATGATTTTTAGTAGGTATAAACCCGTTAGTCGCCTGTATCTCAGGAACTAATTAAGTCTACTTAGTAATGATTCTTTTTCTTATAAATTCGTATAGGGTAAAGTCACTAGTGGTCAGCCAGAGACCTTTAGTCGGCCTCTGCCTATACTTTGTATCAGTGGAAAGAGTACGAAAGATATATTTCCCATTTTTCGCACTCATAGAAGGTCGACTACTGGTCTCTGGCGGACCACTGGTGACTTTACCCTATAATATCTCAAACAAGAGCCAAGTTTTTAAGTGTGAGATCAGTATACCTATGTAGGTAGTTAGGTATCTAAACTGCTTCAAACCGACTTTAAATTACAATAAAAGTTAAATCTTTTATATAGTAATTAATAGAAATTGAAAAAAAAACAAGGTCCAGTAAATAGAATTTTAAGTTTTCCAAACGATAGGTACTCAACTCAAATCAATAATCTAATCGAAAATTTGTAAACTTTCAGATCGCAAATCGCAAACTTGTAGGTAGCATTCCGGGGCACGTCCAAACAGCATCTAGGCGCTCGCGCTTATGAGCGCGGCTGTCGCTCGATTTGTTGCTTGGACAGTTTGACTCCCCCCGCGCGTCCTGCACGCCCCGTTAACAATTTTTTCTATCAAAGTTATCATAGGCGATTTTGATAGGTATAAACACTTTAGTCGCCTGTATCTCAGGAACTAATCATGTCTACTTAGCCGTGATAGTTTTCCTTTAAAATGCGTTATATGCGCTTTCGTTGAAGATATTTTTCAGATTTTTAGTATTTGTAGTTTTGGCTGTAGGGGGGGGGGACACTTGACTCTAACAAAAAATAGCGCTTTAAAGCTTAATATTTCATAAACGGATCCCTTAATCGAAAAATTGATTGCATAAACCCGCAATATTTTTGAAAGACCTATCCAACGACACCCCACACTATGGGGTAGGCAAGAAAAAAAAAAGGCATCCCCACGTTACGTGTAGGTGAGGTGCATTAAAAAAAAATATTTTTCAAAATTTCATTTTACCACTTTGTTGGCGTGACTAATATGTATATTCATGCCAAATTACAGCTTTCTAGTACTACGAGTCTCTGAGCTAGACTGGGGACGGACGGACGGACGGACGGACGGACATGGCGAAACTATAAGGGTTCCTAGTTTGACTACGGAACCCTAAAAAAGGCCCGCGGGTATTATTTTGGATTAACGGTCGATTTTTCTAGCATGTTAGGACACTATTTACGAGCAAGTGTGATGAAAAGTTTGTTACGTATCCCATAAATTGTGATTTTACTTGCGCTACAAATACGTATAGTCTGATTGCAAGGACATTCTTTAGTTAATTAGAAAACACAATAATAGTAATGAGGGCGCCGCGGGACGCTCGTCGTTTGCTCGGTGCAGCCTTAATCGATGTGATATGAACAGTAGTTTTGGAAATACATGCCTAAGCTACGACGCGTATCTCGTAAGGCCCAAGTCGAATTTCGTTAGTTCGGAAAATAATCTTGTGTCAGTCAACTAGAGTCAAAAGTCACTTTGAAAAATGTCCTAAATTTAGGACGTTGTTGAACCTTACGAGGTTAACCAGGGAGTTGATCTTGCCTACAAAAGTAGCGGTCCAGTTTTTAATTTGAGGTAAGAGGCAAATGTTTTTGTGATGGGCGAGA
Source organism: Acleris laterana (assembly GCA_963966035.1). Lineage (NCBI taxonomy): Eukaryota > Metazoa > Arthropoda > Insecta > Lepidoptera > Tortricidae > Acleris > Acleris laterana. The sequence continues at coordinate 1,386,497 of OZ014444.1, forward strand.
GCATTTTGCGGCCTAGCCTATAACGTCCCACTGCTGGGCACAGGCCTCTCCTGTTGATCTCCATGAGTCCCTATTTGGGGCCTCTTTATATTCTCTTACATATGCCAACCCTCATGAGGCACTTTATAGTTTTTTTAAATATCTTCTGAACAAATTTGCCAGTTCCGCGCCGCTTCCGTTCCCGTGACGTCACAACAATGACGTGCCACAAACTTTACCCATTCCTCAACAACTCACACGTCACTCGTTGCTTTATTTCCCGAGTTTTCTTTGTCTTATGTATGCCGTTATTGTTCGTACGTAGCTGTGGCTTTAATGGGACAAGGTTGTAAATTATGAGTTCGTTAATCATTCATGGTACTTTGGCTCAGTCAAAGGCGTGGTAATTACAGGCTAAGTTGTGTGTGAATTTTTAAGCTCTTGTTCTTGCATGGACAAGTATTTAAAGATGTATAATGGTTCTGCCAAGAAAAGGAAAATGTTAGGCTGCGGACCTTCAGATACTTATTTTAGCCTTGGTTAGCAAACAACTCTCGTTTCGCTCCAGTTTAAAAAAAAAAGTAGTGGTTGGAGTGAATTGTTGCTTTTACCATTTTGAACGCCTCTTCCAGAGATTACACACCATACAAACATACAAAGGGCCAAATCAAAAGCACCCGAAACCGCCGTACGTGCATGAAGAGATTGATGAAATGTAGAGGAAGCGAAAATTGTGTGTTTAGATCGGTGCACCTGGCGTTCCATAATCTCTGCCTACCCCATTGGGAGACAGGCGTGAAGGTATGTATGTATGTATGTACAAACAAACAAACATCTGTCATTATATATGTCTTAAGCCAGAGAGAGTACTAAGTAATAGACGCTGTATACCAGCTGCTGCTTTTACTTTACGTACTTACAAAATATCAATTCTCAAATGGATAGTTAATATTTACTGTCGCATTGTTTGCGCGAGGATGCTATTAGTGAAGTACATGCGGCGGAACGAGACAGATGATACGCTTTCAAGTATTTTGAGGGGTATTTGAACTATATAGTTTTGATGCGTAGAACACAGTTTTAGAAAACAGTAGGATATTTAATAAAAAATATTTAATTTGAGTACATATCTATCTTGATAAATATATTTGTAATAGTTCAGTAATGTTTTACCAAATCATCATTTGTCAAAGGTTTACCCTTGAATCACGGAGATTCATAGAATATTTTACTTCGCCAAATTTTCATCTCATCGCCAGGTGTTTAGACGTGCAGGGGGCCTAATATGGCTGTGTATATCGCGTGATAAATTTTGGATAAGGCATCCGTCACCTTCTGACAAGTAAATAAATACACGTGTCAAAAAGTGAGGGATGCTTTATCCACAGTTGACACGCGATATAGACGCAGCCATACTAGGCCCGCTGGAGTTGTAATTTTTCGGTGGTTTAAGCTAAAAACAATAAGGTTTCAGCAAAAATTAGCATTCATTAAAGTGATAAATTCGATCAAATGACGGTCGGTGATTGAAGCCCCTTTGGCAAACTATATTATTTTACATTCATTTCACAAAGAGATAGTTCCCGCTGTACTATTTTACAATGTATGTGGTCAAAAGTCTAACCTAATCTAACTAGTTTTATAAACCCATGATATAAGTAATAGTTTAAGGGCAGAGACGTTTTTGCGAACTAAAGTTAGTAAAATGATACATTTGTTAAACCTACTTTTGGTCAAATCGAAAGGGGTCCAATTTAATATAAATAAAATCGATTGCCACATGTATGACGGAGCATTACTCGAGGACCGCTGGGACGATTTGGCTGTTTTTTTTACATGCCAAACAGAAGAACTCTACTTTATATTATAAATCTGGAAGTTTGTAAAGGTATTTGGATATTTGTATTTCATTCACACCTAAACGACCGAACAGATTAAGATCAAGTTCAGCACAAATATACTACGAGTACATGTCCAAGATTAACGCATCGCACAGCTCTGCCGGATACTCACCCTTATGCTAGCCTTACCGACTAAACCTAATCTCAGATCTCTGGCAGTTTATTTTTATATATACAAAATCACACCTAAATTTTACGTACATTATCGCAATCGTTCAACGCGTGTATCTAAAAAGCTGTGCGCGCCTTCGTGAATTGTGAACACAATATTTAATACTGTTTGTACTCTGTCTACTGTGGCAGTTCAAAATTGTTTGGCTCGTTACGTATCACGCTGTAGTTGATTATTTACCGGTAACTCTACCCGCTGTCTGAACTTACTCTTACCCAAAGGGCGTATCCTATCGAACTATCACAGTATTATCAGTCTTATTTCTGTAATAAGAAGGACAAATTTGCTACCGCCACTAATTTCGAGATACGTTATTTTCTAAGGAATTTAGCGCCTCTATTGCTTCGCTGTTCTAATAAACCGGCACGCTTATGAGGTGTAGTTTGCCCGTTATTGAACTGTTTTAGTCGTAGGTGAATATTTGACGCTTTTGGCGCCCATTCTATTACATATACTTGTAAAGGACGCCTATTTTGTGTCGTAACAAGCAATAAAATACAGGGTGCCCCAGGAAGTGAGGTCAAGCGAAATATTAAAGGTACTCGAAGAGCACCTGAAGATGAATCCGAAACACCCCCATGTATGTTCTATGATTTATTTTTTTGGTATGATCCTTTATTTATAGATTAATACATTTAACAGGGTAGAAAGTTAATAAAATATAAAAGTTTTTAAAGATGGTTTGAAAAGTTGGTGGTGGTGGGGTTGGTGATTTAAAGGTTTTTTTTTTATCGGCCTTTAAAGGACCTTCTTCCCTTCACTCATAAAAAAATGTGAGCTAACAAAGAGATATTTTCTCTAAGTTGTCAAAAAATTAACACAATAGTTAAGATACTAGTTGTTATCAACTAAGGCTGATAGTAACAATAGCAATTTATTCAGTGATTCAACTGGGATCTTAGTTGATGTGCCTAAAGACTTAATGAATGTATTTAATTCATTGTCAGACGCTTATGCACAACAATCGCCATCTTGTTAGAATTAACCAACATTTTTTTCGATGTAACCATATAAAACCATTTCTTTTAATACTGCATTGCATTATTACTAAAATTTAAGTACCGAGTCAACCAGCTTTGACCTTTAATCACTTCATTAGTTATTCTTCGGTCTCTTTATTCCTATCCTATTCCGAATGAACTGTTTCACGCCAACTATCACGTTGGTAACTGACTTAAGGAACTTTCGCGAATGACTTGCGATACGGCAACTTTTGTGTGTTGCCAACTTCTCAGGTGTTCCTACTAAATTAAGTACACAAGCTCATTTCATTTTACAAGATTTTGTTATTAACTTGCTATATTTGTATTTGTCAGTTGACCCAGCTCCTGTAAATGGAAGGGGTTGGAATTTGGAAATATAACTGACTTTAATATGTGGTAGTTTTACGTCGAAAACAATGCTGATTAAGTTTAATTATGGGAATAAAATAGTTTATGGCGCAAAGAGCCACCAGAGTTCATCTGTCTATCAAAGTCAGCTTTAATTATCAAAGATCGGAATAGGTAGAGCTAATTTGCCTAAACTGGATGCACCTTCATTCAATAATGTATTCCCATTTCGCTCACGCATGAATGAATATGCGTCAAATTTAGGCAAATTAGCTCTACCTATTCCGATCTCTGTTAGTTATACAGTTGCCATAAAACTACTAGGTACAGTCACGAGATTAAATTTGGTACCCACCTTAGGTCCAAAGTCAATCTGACATTCTACAATAATAAGGTTGAGTTTGCTAAAAGTTACAAATGACTTGACATCTCTAATGACGTTGACGACTTCAAACATATTTTTCTTGAAATGGGTCCTAAATTAACGGTACGGCCGCAAGCGTTAACTTGGGACCCATTTCAATAAAAATATGCTTGAATTCGTCAACACCATTAGATATGTCAAGTCATTTAGGTAATTTTGTAACTTTTAGGAAACTCAACCTTATTGTTGTAGAATGTCAGATTGACTTTGGAACTAAGACACAGACAACAGCATAACTAAGTGATCATTTCTGTACCTTGTCGCTTTCAATCGTTTCACAATTCCGTATAACATTTTAAACACGACGTTACAGTGACAAGGTACATAAATGATCACTTATTTATGATGTTACCTGTATCAAATTTAATCTCGTGACTGTACGTACGTAGGTATTACAACAAAACGTACTCTTAATATTTAATAAAAAAAGACATACAAATATCCTTTAATTTTACTCACCCGCTTTATTTCATTTAAAAAATCTTATCTAAATACAAACATTTAACAGGAAAAGGCCTAGAGAATTAAAAAAAACAACAAATCTTTTTCGAGACTTCAAGAATTAGGGGCAACAAACGGCGCAAATACGGCTTTTAAACAGCCATTGAATCTTTCTAAACAGCTTTAATGACACCCCTGGGACCAGGGCCGCCCAAACAAAGTACTTCCTAGGGTTGCTACTCTCCATCAAAAATTAAAACGTCATATTTAATTTGGGGACCCATATTAAAAAGGACGCAGGGAGTAAACTGTTTAACGGTGGAATGATTGCTGCCCTGATGTTAGGTACGACGGTTTTTACCAAATTTTTACGCAATTAGGGTTGCCTCCGTTTACATGTGGATTCTGCATTGTTGAAAACTTTCATTTGGCGATAGAAAACAGCTAGATTGATCTTATTAATACATTTTTTTTTTTGCTGATTGCAAAAGGCAGAGTATTTTTTTATAGTATAGAAGCATATTAAACTCTCACTGGTTATAATAAGGTTAGAAGTTGAAGGACAGGACATATACTGTTACAAAATTGTATCTATGCGTTTTTTTAACTTATTTTAAACGACTTTCAATTTGTGTTGTTAACAGTCAAGTAATGCCAGCCTTAATATTTAAAAAGCGGCCAAGTGCGAGTCGGACTCGTGCATGTAGGGTTCCGTACCACTATACATCTAAATAAATGTATTTCTTTATTCTTTATTATATTGGAGTGGATTGAATGAAAGGTAAAATGCGGTTTACGATTTATAACGTATTAAAAAAAAACTAATTATTAGATCTCGTTCAAACCAATTTTCGGTGGAAGTTTGCATGGTAATGTACATCATATATTATTTTTACATTTATCATTCCCTTATTTTAGAAGTTACGGGGGGGGGGACACACATTTTTCCACTTTGGAAGCGTCTCTCGCGCAAATTATTCAGTTTAGAAAAAAATTATATTAGAAACCTCAATATCATTTTTGAAGACCTATCCATAGATACACCACACGTATGGGTTTGATCAAAAAAAAAAATTGAGTTTCAGTTCTAAGTATGGGGAACCCCAAAAATTTATTGTTTTTTTTCTATTTTTGTATGTAAATCTTAAAGCGGTTCACCGAATACATCTACTTACAAAGTTTCCACAGTATAGCTCTTATAGTTACGGAAAAAAGTGGCTGTGACATACGGACGGACAGACGGACGGACGGACGGACGGACAGACATGACGAATCCATAAGGGTTCCGTTTTTTGCCATTCGGCTACGGAACCCTAAAAAGAGATTGATATTTTAAATCTTTCTATTAATAGGTATAATTATTTGAAATCCTTAAACTTAATTCGCCTCGGTTGGCTCTCGGATTTTTATAAAGAGTAGGTTTGCGATAAAGTTTGGACTCAGTCTCGCCTGTTGTCTAAGTGATGTCGAGGATGAAGATGGTACACGCTTACCCTGAAAAAACCTATTCGTTTTTGCCTTGAAAATACCAAGGTTATACGATTCCTGGAAACCAGACGCAGGGAGAGCCTTTCACTCGTCGGCGGTACGAATATCTTTGAAAGTAGGAGTCGCAATGATTTCAGTAGTTATAAATGTGTACCTACTTTTTCTAGTAGGGGAGCCCATGACACTAAACCTAGATCTGTCTTTTGTCTGGTATAAGACTACCAGATGACATATTTGTATACAATTAGTCATTGATTGGGGAACATTGAAATGGCAATGCTGCAATGCAAAAACGCCGGCAAACTTATTTATTTTATTACTCTGACTTAGTATGACTCCCAAGTGTAATTTTTTCCTCGAAACAAGGGAGTGATAGAACTATACACACCTTGATGTAACTGCCACGTTATTGCAGTGCGTCGAGTATGTTTGCGGAGGCGGGCGTTCCCGATTTATTCGCCATCATAAAGGTCACGCACAGCGTCATTTCGAGATCGCATTCGATCGTCCAATAACGAGACTCTCTGTTCCCTGTCCGATCGCCTGGACTGCCAGAGACTCCGACACTGGCTAAAAGTGCACCGTGAGCCTAAAAAAAAATATTGTCAGTTTATACTGTGTCCGTGTTATTTTTAATTTATTGCTTTATTCTTTAATCACTTTTTGTAAATTTAAAATTTGAACGATGTATGGGTACCTACACTTGCCTGAAATAAATGACTAATTATTATTATGTACAGTCAAAGGTATTTATTATCTATACAACTATAGATAAACCTTATCAGTGGCACAGGGGTGTATAGATATTTTTGACGCATTGGGAACGCATATATATTTATGACTTGGACAGTACAGCTACTTCAAAGTTTAACTGTACTCCGCGACGGTATTTATCAGTGCGAGCATCATTTCAAATGAAGCAAATTCGAGATCTATTCGTGGTAGAATCTCTCGCCTCCTGGGAAATCTAAGACGAGCATTGAACTACAACCACTGACGTTATACGGATTAATGGGCGCCGCTACCTATACATCCCTACGAGCAGTGTGCGGTGTTCTTATAATTTAATCGTTTAAGTTTGGTAATTCCAAACAAAAGGAATATTATAGCGTCGTAAAGCAAAATATTTATGGATAGTCTAAGAGTTCACTACGCTTAACCTAGTTCAATAAGACTACCAGATGATTGTATTTATAATTAGTCATGTCATTAATGGGGGAACACGAAATGGCGATGCTGCAATGTAAAAAACCTGGCTGCGCAAAGGGCGATGCAGCAACCACTTTCTCCACTGTTTGGAAAATGGGGCAGTGTTTTTTTTACTCAGAATACATCTTTCAGATGAGCTTTGATTTTTTGAGGAGATCGTGCATACTAGATAGACACCTTCCGTGCTGCCACCGAGCGGTCTCAACGGAAGACCAGCGCTGGCTTAACAGCTGGCACATGCTGAGTTGGGACCGTTTCACAACAACCTTTTTTTTTTTCATTATATGTGTTTTTTTTTTAGTGTGTTGTTGTGAATAAATATTTTTATTTTATTATTATTATGTATGTCTTTACCAATCACGGAACTATGGGAGTCCCGGACCTTTGGAAGGCGTACATGGAGCCGAAGCCAACACGCAGAGGCCCTTTAGACAAGTTTAATTTAGTAAAGTGATGGGATACCAACCGGCGATTGTCCCTGAGTTCAAACTATAGAGGTATGCTCCCACGGACAACCACCGATTAGAAGAGACTATTTAAGAAGGATGGGAACATTAATAATAAGTTCTATGAATGAACTGATATGGATTGGTGACCTAGGCTATTGATGAAACTACGGCGCCTGCCTGGCCAATGCTAATTACTTTGGTTGAAATGGCAGGCGGTGACTCGCCAACACAATGGAATGGGCCTCCCGAAATAGCCGCATATATATAGCAGCAGGGAGGCAACAGTTCCAGAGGGGCTAAGGGTGGAGAGGTGCTTCTGGACTTTAAACGACCATAAGGTGCCCACTCGCCACTTATGCAACACATCCACCCTTCGAGCATATAGCTCTTGCGGCTCCACTCTGACCGGCCAATAAAGGCAAGCCAGAGGTGAGGGTCTGTTCCTCGTCATTGTACACCGCAGCCGGCCGGTGAAGGCAAGCGTGAGGTGAGGAACAGGACCTACCCTCGGGAAATTATTATTATTATTATGTATGTCTTTACCAATCACGGAACTATGGGAGTCCCGGACCTTTGGAAGGCGTACATGGAGCCGAAGCCAACACGCAGAGGCCCTTTAGACAAGTTTAATTTAGTAAAGTGATGGGATACCAACCGGCGATTGTCCCTGAGTTCAAACTATAGAGGTATGCTCCCACGGACAACCACCGATTAGAAGAGACTATTTAAGAAGGATGGGAACATTAATAATAAGTTCTATGAATGAACTGATATGGATTGGTGACCTAGGCTATTGATGAAACTACGGCGCCTGCCTGGCCAATGCTAATTACTTTGGTTGAAATGGCAGGCGGTGACTCGCCAACACAATGGAATGGGCCTCCCGAAATAGCCGCATATATATAGCAGCAGGGAGGCAACAGTTCCAGAGGGGCTAAGGGTGGAGAGGTGCTTCTGGACTTTAAACGACCATAAGGTGCCCACTCGCCACTTATGCAACACATCCACCTTTCGAGCATATAGCTCTTGCGGCTCCACTCTGACCGGCCAATAAAGGCAAGCCAGAGGTGAGGGTCTGTTCCTCGTCATTGTACACCGCAGCCGGCCGGTGAAGGCAAGCGTGAGGTGAGGAACAGGACCTACCCTCGGGAAATTATTATTATTATTATGTATGTCTTTACCAATCACGGAACTATGGGAGTCCCGGACCTTTGGAAGGCGTACATGGAGCCGAAGCCAACACGCAGAGGCCCTTTAGACAAGTTTAATTTAGTAAAGTGATGGGACACCAACCGGCTTATTATTATTATTATTATAGATACTTAAGTACGAGGCGTCACTTATCATGCTGCTGCCAGTGATTAGGCTAATCATGGCTTGCAGAACTGCATTGTCGTATGATAATAATTATGGTTTCTAGTCGCAGTTATACGTATACTGTCCCACCCCCGCTGCAGCGAAAGATAACTTCAAATAGAAATATATGTACTTTCGTTTGATTTTCAAAATAGTGCCTGTATTTACAGTAACAGCGACGGAACCCTACACTGAGTATAGTCCAACATGCTCTTGCCCGATTTTCTTAAACATTATCATGCTCATTTATAAGTATTAATCTAATGTAAAACTGCGTCTCTTCCTATTCCAGTGGTCTCTCATTTCCCGGCGGCGAGTCTGGCATCTCCGTACCTGACACGGTGTGCACCCCGAAGTCCGTTGGCATCTCCGTCGACACCAACACCTATGAGCCGCACCTGCTCGCTGGCACCATGGCCCACATGATCGGACATAATATCGGTAAGAGCATTGATGACTTCTTGAATTGCAGATGGCTTGGATATCTTTATGATCACCAGTAACTTGCTGTACCTGATTCCATCCATCATTACGTCAACTTGTTATGTCATCTACGTATAGGACCAAATTTTAGGACAAAGACTACATGTGACTTGGTCTGTCAACCATATTATAATGAAGCTAGTTTCGCTACTTCGTACGCGATACCAACCCACGGGAACAGAACATATCTAGGTACATTTGTAACTGACTGACTGATCGATCCACTTACAGCCAAAACCGAGTCCATACCTAGTCCAAACCGAGTCAAAACCATAATGTACAAACCTAAGGACTTGAAATTTGGAGGGAGTATTCCCAGAGTACCCAAAGGATACTAAGAAAGGATTTTCCGAATATCGACCCCCAACAGGAAGAAATAGGGAGAGTATCGGTAAACTAATTCTACGCGTACGATATATAGCGTTCGTCCTCTAGTTCAAAAAAAGGTAGCCTTTGTATTAATTCTGACTAAGGTTAGGCGGGGCTATTCCGTCTGAAGGGCTTTTGTAACTTTTTTATACTAAGAAGTGTTCTACTTTTAAAATAATTAGGAACAGTTACAATAACCCCTCAGACGCAACCTGCCTAGCCCCACCTGACCTTATAACCCATTTCAAAATTTCAAACCAAATTACTTCAGCTATATCATGGTGAAAGAGAAAAACACAAACTTTTACACTTATACAAGAAGGCCATCAAAAAGGACATATTATGATCCCTTTCATTTCAGACAATTTCATCGGAAATACCTTAAGGTGGAATAGTATGCTCATTAAACTTGTATTTCCCCAGGAATGGGTCATGACGACGGGCGCGAGCAGTGCTTCTGCCGCGACTGGCACGGCTGCATCATGGCGCAAACCATCGTGGGGCTGGACCACGTGCAGCCGTACAAGTTCTCCGACTGCTCCAAGAACGACTACATCAACGAGCTCCGGATCGGCCAGGGGCTGTGCCTGCTCAACAAGCCTAACGAGGTTTGTAGCTGTATTTTGATCAGGTATATCGTTCTGCCTGAACCCAACGAAGCCCAAATGAAATGATAATAACGTACCGCCAAACAGCAGTGTTCGCATTGTAATGTAGTGTTCCGGTTTGGGTATAAGACAGCCTGAAATGACTAGCATAGAGGCATTCTATCTTAGCCTCAGGGTTGGCAACGCATTTGCAGTCTTAGGATTGCATTGCAGTCTTGTGATTGCGAATGTCTATGGGTCACAGTTTCCACTTAGCATCAGGTGGCCTGTGTGCTCGTTTGTCTACTCGATGCCATAAAAAAAATAAAAAATTGGTTTTAGTGATGTAAAAAATATGACTTTCAATAATTATGTCAACAATGACTCTCTACACTATATCCAGGAACTATGAGATGCCGGAGGAAACGTAATTAACCTACTACCTACTTAGTGCATTGTCTTCGCATTTAGAAAGGGTATATCGTACTTAAGCAACATTTAGTTCAGCCTAAAAAGGTTTGTTGCCTTATTTTAATTGCTCCCTTGTCATAGGTGGTCCAAGAACTACGAGATGCGGGAGGTGAACGCAATCGACCAAGTAGTCTGTGTGTTCTCATTGAATTTAGAAAGGACATAAGTCCTTCGGCAACATTTAGGTCAAAAAAAGTTTGAAGCGTTGTCTTTAATTTAGTAAGGCACTGAGGAGGAAAAAAGTGATGCTTCCAGTGCCTAAGTAAAAAAAAATTGTCTTTGATAGATTTAAGTCACAATTTTACGGGCGTGACACTTATTAGACGTTCTCTATGTCTATCTGAGCCTTTCGTGTAAGTTGGTAATACAAAAAACGTCTCGAACGCGTTTGAGTTGCGAATAAAATGAACGAAAACGTGTTCAAGACGGTTTACCGCACTTTTTTACAGGGGACAATGTCACACCAAATGACCTAATCCCAAACTAAGCTCTAGGCTTGCACTATGGGTTCTACACAACGATATACTTACATAGAGAAATATCTACTTAAATAGATAGAAAACATCCATGACCCAGGAACAAATATTCGCACTCATCACACAAATATCTGCCCTTACCGGGATTCCAACCCAGGACAGCTAGCTTCGTAGGCAGGGTCACTACCCGCTAGGCCAGCACGTCGTCAAACTCAACTCAAATCAAGGTTCCAGATACTTAATACCTATACAACAAACACAGATCGATGATGACCTACGAGTATGACGATGCTTTTTTTTTGATTGGGGAAAAAGCAGATATAGACGTTACGAAATATTATAAAACAAAGGATCTCTTAAAGTTAGGTTTAGTCTACATCCTCCATCCTGCTGAGGTTTTTTTATCCAAAACACAGTCGGGTCAAAATCTTTTTCGATGCACTGAAATTTTCCACTCTGTCACAATCGTAATTGTTCTCTTTAAGTAGTAATGTTTTTTTAATCTAAATAAATGTTTTTTTTTATTTGAATCAGTGAAGTATTGTCAAACATTGTCAAACAAAATAAAATATTACTTCCTACAAAAACCACTACTCTGTCACATTTCCCAGGGACCAATTACAATGCATCGAAAAAGATTTTAACCCGTCAATGCCTCATATTTGGGATGAATGAAAATATATTTTTTTACCTGATAAATCGCGTCATTTAACAGTTATTCATATTTATGAAAAGGGAGCTACGCTACATAATTACATAATTTCTTACTCGAAAATATCACAACAACTCTAAGACGATCATCAAAAGAAACTCCGATCCCGTAATCGAACACTTCGAAACACGAATTCCTATTTACACGTAATCAAAGGACTTGAATTACTTTACGAATTGACTTCGGCATCGTCGGAATAAAATTGAGTCGGTTTTATTTGTTCTGCCCGGGCGCTGAAGTTTTACAGATCCGCTTGTCACCTGCTGGCGAGGAACTCCAACTTAGCTATGGGCCCCTGGTAAAGTCACCGGATCTGGCACTCCACTCCCCATTAACACGGCATAGTTTATTCGAATGCAAAACAGATTTCCACGTCGAAAATTAATCAGAACCGCCGCATTGTTTGTCGCCGAGCTCCTTCCACAGGCCCACTCCTTTAATAAAAGTTATGGTAATGCGGGCTGCCCGAGCACAGAATTATCTCTTCGTTTGCGAATATATAATAACAGGAGCGGGCCGTCCGGGTTTATTGGAATAAATTTACATATCGCCGGATGATAATGCGCCTCCTCTCAGGCTTCGATTTGGCAGGTTTACATATTTATCGGTGGATGATTGTGGCGGTGCGAGTGTTTTATTTTTCTTCGTTTCAATTGGACGCTCCCTAGCGCGGTCAAGGCTGGGTTTTCAATTGGATTGTTATCGTCAAGAATATTCTAGAACGGTCACAGATTGGCGTATTTTCGCTGGTAAACGCGTGAATTTGCTACACGCGGATCTTGGCGAGTAGACACACATGAGCTACGAAAAACTGACCAAACAAGCAAACGTACACGCGCATTCGGTTTGCTTAAACTCGAAATGTAGCCCGCGTGTAAGCGTACCTACCTATGTCCAAACGCCCAGAAACAACCTTAATAATAAAATCGCTCTGAATTCTCTCATCTACTGCATACATCTTACAAAGTGAATTCTTTATAGCACTAGCTACATAATAAATGCAAGAATGTAACCTAACATCAATATTGGCGCATTCCGAAACGAGCGAAATGAAACCGCTGTAATTACATTTGCTGTTTAAGTAGATGCCACAGAGCGGGTATTTAAGTTGCTGCTCTACGTAAGTTCAGAGAATTCTGGTAGTCTGATACCGTAGGGGCGTACGAATACGGACACAGTTTTACAAAATATTTTAGACAAGTATTTATTTTTACTCCAGAGAAATTTAAGATAATTTGTCTAACTTATTGCCCAAGAAAGGGCGTGTTCTTTACTTAAATTTATAAAGTTGGTATGAATCTATGACCGATACTTTGTAACGTCCTATATCTTCCTTTTTATTGCAATAAATGATTTTTGTTTCGAGTTTTGCAACATTTTCCAGCCCACGCATGATATTTTTATCTTATACTCATTGAAGACAATCAATTGTATATGCTAGGTTAAGTATTATTATTGCCATAAGCAATATTAAAAAAAATACTAACTGTTGAGTTACTTGCGGCATCTCTTCGCAGCAGTCGTCTCCTCTTGGGAAGCGCTGGTAGATTTTTGACGTGTAAAAGTGCCCGTGCGGACGACTTACTTTTTATCTTTATCCTTAAAAGTTGTGTCTTCTATGAGTAATTGTTTTACCGTGAATAATTTTAATAAAATGACATTTTATTAAGCGGCCGACCAACAATACGATAACAATGCTTGGATTTTTACAAAAGAAATTACTGAGAACATTATCGGAAACCCTTGAAAGCATTGAGTATGCTCTCTATAAATATTGAGAATATTCTTAGAAACTACCAAGAATATTACAATTTGAGCAGTTTCTGATGTTGTTTTTCAGAAAAAGCTATGACCGTATTCAAGATACCTAAAAAAAGTTTAGAGATTTTATCGAAAATCGCTCCAGCATAACCTAATCTAACCTTTCGGAAAAATAAACATTCGAGCAAATTAATATTCTGAATTTGTTAGTGTTCCCATTGAAGACATGTTACTCTTCCCTCCAGCTGGTGGTCCACCGGCAGTGCGGCAACGGGCGGCTGGACGAGGGCGAGGAGTGTGACTGCGGCACCATCGAGGAGTGCCACAACTCTAACCCCTGCTGCGACCCCATCACGTGCCGACTGACCAAGGAAGCGCAGTGCGCTTCGGGCGAGTGCTGTGAGCGATGCCAGGTGATGATTTCAGATTTATTAATGAATATAATGTTAAGGGGGTGATAGACGGTCGAGTAAGTACGCCGTACTTGTGGTTCGGCGAACTTACTCGCCCGTGTGTCACCCTAAGTACGCGAACTTTTAAAGGTGAAGGTAAAACTTTTGCGGGTGGTAGGACCTTGTGCAGGGTTCGTCCGGATCGCTACCACCATCTTGTCCATTAACCTACCGCCAAACAGCAGTGTTCGCATTGTTGTGTTCCGGTTTGGGGATAAGACAGCTGGTCAAATGACTAGCATAGAGGCATTCCATCTTAGTCCTCAGGGTTGGCAACGCATTTGCAGTCTTAGGATTGCATTGCAGTCTTGTGAATGCGAATGTCTATGGGTCACAGTTTCCACTTACCATCAGGTGGCCTGTGTGCTCGTTTGTCTCTCTATGCCATAAAAAAAAAACTGGCGAAAAAGGTAGTTGAGCTTTTAGTACACGTACTTACTCGCACGGCTATCTGGGAATTTACATTATAAATTACATAGCATGTCAAATTATGAGTAATTACGTTGAGTTCATCACATATAAAAAAAAGGTCAATAAACACGTCGTCGTAATAGTAATAGTCGTAATAAGTGCCCAACCATAATTTCCCATCAAGTTCCATAAACTCTTCCACTAAACGTAGTGGATTATTCAACACATTTTTGGTTGGCCTTCCGTTGCTGTAGGAGTAACACTAGACTAACATATGGGCGGATCCAAGGAGGGTCATGGGGCCATAACTGGGGAGGGGTGGCTGTTTCCATTCTCAATTTTTTTCTTAATACGTTAACGTTACTTACTCGAAAGAAGGAAAAACTTTGTGCTCGAGGTATCATTGAAATAATCAGTTTTTCTTGAGGATTTTCAATCGATTTTGTGAATGAAAATGTTGATCATTCCTGCCATTAGTTTAGATTTACTTGTTTGAGGTCAGCCTAAAATTACATTTGAGATGTACAGTCGAAGTCAAAAATATGTTTACACTTTAGTACCTTGTCTATTTAACGTCATGTTTAAACTGTCATATGAAATTGTCACAGCTATTAAAGTGACAAGGTACTAAAGTGTAAACATATTTATGACTTCGACTGTGCAATGTAGATCATTAAGTAAAGTACCTATATTAACAATTTTTAAATCACTCTGTATACCGAAATGTTCCAACATTGTAGACTGTTAGCAGAGTTAAAAGCCAGTCCTCGACGAGAACTTAGTACTCAGCTGTTCGGAAACTAGATAGACGGCACGTTCCACCCTGTTTTCTTACATGGCATGTGACGTTCAATTAACGTGAGCTTTTAGTCCACTATTGCTGAGTTCCTTTCGCTCTCTGTTCGATGGGGCTTTAGGAATGTTTATACTTAGGAACAGTTCACAAAGTCTAACGCAAAAAGAAATGAAATGCCTAACAAGGTTAGAAATTACCAAAATTCACTAGAAAGAAATGTACAAAAAAATATGACACACCCATGAAGAAGGTTTTGTCTCTATGTTTTAATTACGATTACACGCCACAACATAATTGAAGTTATTATGTTAACTTCAATAGTGTAACTTTCATTTCGTTTTTGGCTCAAAATCTTTTTTGATGCATTGAAATTTGTCCCTGGGAAATGTGACAGAGTAGTTGTTTTTGCAGGAAGTAATATTTAAATAAAATAAACATTTATTTAGATTAAAAAAACATTAACACTTAAAGAAAAAAAATACGATTGTGGCAGAGTGGAGAATTTCAGTGCATCGAAAAATATTTTGACCCTTTTACTTTTACTTTAACTTATTTGAATTTATTAACAACCTAAAAACGATTACTGCTTAACCTTGAAAATGTATCAAACATTATTATTTAACCTTGCTTAAGTAAAGTTTAACAGTTTGTTGAATTGACTCGTAAATTCTTGAGACTCAATCAAGATGCAGTCTGCAGCTCACTTACCATTAGGCAGCCTAGTGCTCTATTCTGCTCAGTAAAACCATATGGCTTGCTATCGTACTTCCAACGTTAAAATAGCAGAGCTCTTATTCACATAGCCTTAATAACGTCCAGGTTAAAAATAATACAGTTCCACTGAGTACAATAGATACCCTGTGTACGGTCGGCTAAGACAGTGGTCTACCAGAGTTTTGACAAGAGTTTCTGTGAGATCTAATTATCGCTAAGGTTGACACTTGTCACTGTCATAATATTATTGCAAGGGAAACTCGAACCTGTCGTATCATGACGTGCAAATGAACTTCAACCGTAGGTTGGTAGACCACATTTTTGGCTTGACTTTGGTTTGACTGTACAATAGATCCAAATGAGACATAACGGATCCCTTTGACTGCCATACATATCGTTGGTCATAATGTATTGTTAGTCATACATTTTTTGTCATAACTTCTTTCAGGCTGAAGTTACAGTTTTATATAAACGTTTATCGTGTAGATTCGTTAGGTTAGGTTAGGTTAGTTTTATAAAAATCCTGAAAAAATAACCGTGTCCTGAGAAAAATGCATTATGACTTGCGAAAATTATGACTTAAAACACATTATGACTAAAAATAATTATGGCAGTCAATAGAGACCCGAGACACAAACTTACAAGAAAATATCTAAATTTAAATATTCTTGACAGTTAAAACCCAGAGGCGTGACCTGCCGGGACGCCGTCAACGAGTGCGACATCGAGGAGTCCTGCACCGGTCTCTCTGGAGTCTGTCCTCCCGACGCTTATCGAAAGAACGGAGAGCTCTGCGAAGAAGGGAAGGGCTACTGCTTCGCTGGATCCTGTCCTACCCTGTCTTCTCAGTGTCTGACCATCTGGGGCTCGGCGGCCCAGGGGGCAGACAAGGAATGCTTCGAACAGTTCAACTCCAAGGGGGCTGTGACGGGGCACTGTGGCAAGGATAGTAATGGATACATCAAGTGCGAGACCGAGTGAGTATGCTGTTGGAGATTCAGGTAGTTCGTGGTTTTGGGGGAGAGGGGAGGGGGGGTTAGTAGATCGTTGTGATATGCTATTGATCAATATCGTAACCACCATCTTAGCTACTAACCTGACGCCAAACTGCAATGTTTATTGTATTTTTGAATGGTTGAGCTCTGGCGTGGGTGTAAATCAGGAGGTAACATTGTTGGTAACGCGTTTGCAAGCTTAGGATTGAGGAATAAGCAAACAAGTTATCTTAAAACTTCTCCTATTTTTAAACAGTTTAGTTAGCCAAGATGATAAAATTTACTACTTCAATTTAATACATATTCTTGCGCTTTCCTACATATTTTTTAGATAAGTTTTAACAAGCTGTTTACAAGAAACGTTTCATTCCAGGAACGTGAAATGCGGCTCCCTTCAGTGCCAACTAGGTAACAAGTATCCAGCTGTATCCGGTATGGACGAGTACTACACGCGGACAGTCATTACCATCAAGGGCACCGAGTATGAATGCAAGTGAGTAGAACATCTATCCATCTCTCCAAGCCATATTCTGTTCCTACCTCGTAAAATTTAAATGTTAGTACCTTAGGCACAAGCACTCTACACATCTATTTCTCAAAAAATCTCTGTATTTGTACACATAATCTTAGCAGAAGAACGCTTGGAAAAAAAGAGTTGGTTGTAGTTAACTACACCACAATATTCTCATATGGCAACGACCACGACGCACCAGTTTTTGGATAAACAGATCATTTTGCCAAATTCACACCAATGTTTCAAAGAATATCAGACTAACACCTCAAACTTTCCAGAGCAACTACCGGCCTCCCCGACCACCCTGAAATCAGTCCCCTGGGCCTCGTGAGCGACGGGACTCCCTGCGGTGACAACCTGGTCTGCGTCAACCAGACTTGCACCTCCATCTTCCCCTACATCGACCACAATAAGTGCCCCATCGGCCATAACAACCACGAGTGCTCCAGCAAAGGGGTGAGTTGTTTATTTTTACAGCAAACGCAGAAAGATGAGGGTCATCATGTTGTTTCTTGAAGATTGACCCATTCCGCTGCGCTATCGTAAACATATTGACGTTATTATACAGTCACGAGATTAAATTTGGTACACACTTTAGATCCAAACTCAATCTGACATTCTACAACAATAAGGTTAGGTTTTCTAAAAGTTACAAATGACTTGACATCTCTAATGACATTGACGACTTCAAGCATAGTTTTCTTGAAATGGGTCCTAAATTAACACCTTTGTCCGTACAAACTTACTTGAAAGTTTACTATATCGAAACAAGATGGGCTATCTAACGCAAATTGAACGGGAGCTCTCTAAAAGTTATCTGAAAAACTAAATGATTCTACTTATTTGGTAAAACCGACTTTGTACGCTTTACAAAGTTACTATAAAATAAGGAAAAGTCAAACTAGAAAAAAAATCTTTTAATGGTCGATTTCTGGACAATTAGGATTGCAGTCTTAAGATTGTAGTCTTGAAATTGCAAATATCTGTCATAGATCCCATCCAATCACCACCATCATGTGGCCCATGTGCTCGATTGCCTATCACATGCCATAAAAAAACAACATTCCCATACTGGTGATTATGACGAAATCGTATTTAAAAACGACAAGCACAAAAATATACAAATTTAGCACGTTTTACTTAGGAACTGGCGGTTGCATGAAATAAAAATACTATAAATACCCCAGTATGTTCTCGCAGTATTTGACCTAACTCTTTTATCGTTGGAAAAATGCATTCACATTCGCACGTTACCATCAAAATAAACGGTACATCAGTCACGCCATAACTTTGTTACCCTAGACGTTTGAAAGAGAAAAATTGAATAACGCGAGCCTCTGGCTGCACTCAAACTATTAAAAGTCCGCATTTTGTTACTAAACTGTGCGAAGGCAACGATCCTAAAACGTTACCAGATAAAAATGCACCTTGAGTGCGAAATAATTTGCGTTTCCGATGGAAATTGTGGGTGTAGCGTTCGCGAAAAAAGTGATAGATAATTGAAAAGGCACAGGTGTTTCATACTGGATAGTACCTTTAAAAAATACGTAGTCTATTTTCGTAAGATGTATAAAGTAGTGAGGCTCTTGACTTGCCAAGATGCATTACGCTAACTACCGTTTCTATTGTTTTCGTTTTTAAACCAATCGCGTCACTGTTAGATCACGTGACTTTTCATACCACGTGATCTACCAGTGATGCGATTGGTTACAAAACAAAACGAATAGAAACGCTAATTAGCGTAATGCATAATAGGCAAGGGTCTCTTGTATGTTAATCTAGCTTCTTAGAGGAATGGACAATTGGTAACCAATGCGGTATCAAACCCAGTGTTAACAATAATACATCGTCTCCGTGAAAGACTACGTAATTTTAAGAGGTCCATATTAAAAAAAAAGTCCAAATGTATTGTTAGGTACTCATTAATCATCGCAACTCATAAAGTGTTTTTTTCTGAAACAGGTAACTTTAGGGTTTTTATAAAATAAACCTAACCTAACCTCAGTTACCAGCTACTTAGATATTTCAAAAATCCTGAAATAAAAACAATTTCGGAAAAAAAACAGTTAATGAGTAACAATACATTCGGCCTAAAAATAATTATATGAACTTAGGCGCACCTATGGATAAGGATAAAATCACACGTAAACATTTTAGAAATTTCATCGGATAGACATCGCATCCTAGAATCTATATGAGACAGGAAATGTAATCGGTACTCCCGGATCGGTAACTTGTGCAACACTTGCCGGAAACTAGTGAGTTGTCAGTTACTTTGTGGACTTTGCTGGAGTTTCACTTCGGGCTTTTGTGGTTTAGATGCAGCTTTGCACCTGAAGTTAGAATAGGGCTGCCATCCGTCCGGTTCTTCCCGGATTTATTGGTTTTAGGCACTTGAAACTAACTCGGAGGTTCCATTAGGTATTAAGTATCTGGAACCTTGATTTGAGTTGAGTTTGACGACGTGCTGGCCTAGCGGGTAGTGGCCCTGCCTACGAAGCTAGCGGTCCTGGGTTCGAATCCCGGTAAGGGCAGATATTTGTGTGATGAGCGCGAATATTTGTTCCTGAGTCATGGATGTTTTCTAATGTATTTAAGTATATATTTCTCTATATAAGTATTTATATCGTTGTCTAGTACCCATAGTACAAGCCTAGAGCTTAGTTTGGGACTAGGTCAATTGGTGTGAGATTGTCCCCTAATATTTAAAATATTTATTATAGCGTTCTCATCTCATACTCTGAAAGTAGGTCATTATCTTAGAAGCCCTAAGGGAGAAAAGTAATGCATGATTAAATAAAGTACCAGGAGTGCAGCGGTAATTAGGAGGTGCGTTTAGCGCAACTTAGATCGCAGGCGGTGCGGCAAGGGGCGCACGACACAGCGCGGATGTCTCCAACAAGTCACAGCAATGTACTTTTAACGTGTACGTTATATTTATCTCACAAAAATGTTATAAAAACCTTTTTGTTACTTTCCTCATAATACCGCGCTGGCCTAGTGGGTAGTGACCCTACCTACGAAGCTAGCGGTCCTGGGTTCGAATCCCGGTAAGGGCGAATATTTGTGTGATGAGCGCGCGAATATTTGTTCCTGAGTCATGGATGTTTTCTATATATTTAAGTATATATTTCTCTATATAAGTATTTATATCGTTGTCTAGTACCCATAGTACAAGCCTAGAGCTTAGTTTGGGACTAGGTCAATTGGTGTAAGATTGTCCCCTTATATTTATTTATTTATTTATTTTATTTAATCGAAATGAAAATTAGAGTGTTTAACTCGGGTGAAAGTATCAATTGCATCCTCGAAGTATCTAGGCGCACTCGCGGTCGCTCGTGCTGCCTAAATATCTCGGGCTGCGATTGATCACTTTTATCCCTTGGTTAATAATACTATTGCTAATCAGCCAAAGTGCGTCCCGCCACAAAAATTGGCGTTGCAACGTTGTCAATGTTGAGTTTTGCTCGTGTCAGAACCATGAATAGTCGAACTAGAATTTGACGAAAAAAAGGTGAAGTACTAGTCGGACCCGCGCACCGACGGTTCCGTACCACCGCATAGTAGCTATAATGCCCAACTTACACTTGATGACCTTTTATTATTAGTTGGTTTTTTTGAGCGTTAGTACCAAATTTGACGATTCTATGTTTCACCGTTATACGATACAACAAAAGTAAAAATTCGTAAAAAAAAACGGTTACGGTTCAAAAGTTGATACAGCTCTTTAAAGTTAGGACAGACGGACGGACGGACAGCGTAAGCATATTCATAGATCTATGCGTTTTACTATCCAAGAAAATATTTATTTGAAAAAAACAAAAACGGAAACGTACAAACTTAATTTTAATCGTGGAAATCAGACTTACTTAATTTAGGGGGTGAGAAACGTTATCGCCCGAAGTAAATTTTATAACGACCTATTTTGACAGCTACACGAGTTAAGCATCTGTACACCATCCTCTTAAGATTCTGTAGCCCTAAGTTACGGCTTAGTGTTCTATTGGGGCAACTTAAGGCGCTTCGTGTTCGCGAATGGGCGCGCAGTTAGTGTACTTAGCTGAGT
Organism: Acleris laterana; assembly: GCA_963966035.1. Taxonomy (NCBI): domain Eukaryota; kingdom Metazoa; phylum Arthropoda; class Insecta; order Lepidoptera; family Tortricidae; genus Acleris; species Acleris laterana. The sequence continues at coordinate 1,408,054 of OZ014444.1, forward strand.
AAGCGACTTAGCAAATATAATATCAATAACGTATTCTATGAAGTTGCATGAAAACTTGTGGTTATTTTCGTCTATTGCAAAACCCACTAAGTTAGTAAGTTATGTGTACTAAGTACGTTTTGCCTTTCTGTGAGTGTAATTATCTTGGGGACTAAAGTGTGAAGAAAGATTTAGAAAATGAAATTTTATAACAGTTGTCGTAGAGTGAAGTAGAGGTGGGTGTACTTAGGTATATCTTTACATATATTTTTTGTGTGCTTCTTAAGTGATTTGTCATAAATTCATAACAAACTGCACATCACAGTAAACATTTACAATAAAAAATACGATGTCTGATCCACCACCGCTAGAAAACCGCATCCAAATCAGTTCACCCGTTTAAGAGCTACGGTGCCACAGACAGACAAACACACACATATTACGCGTCGGGGGTTAAAAAAAGAAAAATAGATATATCAGGGTATGGACAATGTCAACCAAATTGACCTAGTCCTAAACTAAGCTCTGTGCTTGTAATATGGGTACTAGACAACGATGACCATACTTATACTTATAGATAAACTAGCGACCAGCCCTCGGTTCTGTTTATGTGAGTTTTCTGTAACACCCGTACATAAAACAATTTTTTTTTATGCATTAACCGCTTCCTCTTGAATCACTCTATCTTTTAAAAAAAACCCTATCAAAATCCGTTGCATAGTTTTAAAGATCTAAGCATACATAGGGACAGACAGACAGCGGGAAGCGACTTGGTTTTATATTATGTAGTGATACATATACTTAAATACATAGAAAACATCCAAGACTAACATTATCTGTCCTTACACAGTTGCTAGCAGTTTACAGTTTGCAAAATGCAACTTGTCTATAACACCACTGACGTTAACAAAATGCATCCGGTAACTCTTGGCGGAGAGCTAGCAACTTGCCCCCGTCTTATTTGTCGCTCGGTTATCTCCTTCTACGTAGAATAAAATGAAAAAGCAACGAGCGAGAAAATATAAGCCATGCGCTTCACGGATCTGATGACAAAGCCGTCTTTTGAAGTCGTAATTTAAAATGACAGAGTTTTAAGCATGCTCAACGGTGACCCATCATTATATCGAAATTGGCTTCATCGAATTTCATTTCATCGAACGCTATTTCATTAAATAACGTAGGTTAGGTAAACTTACACTAAGGGCCCGTTTGTCAATCGATGAGTAAAATCTGCTAATTAAAATTGGCTCTTTCCTTGTCTAGTTTCCAGTGTAAGAAAGAGAAAGGGCTAAATTTATCCGTCAAATATGTCTAGTTGATTGTGAAACAGGCAGTAATAGTTATAACTACCAAAAAAGATTAACTCATTCAGCGGGAAATTCGATGAAATGAAAATTCTGTGTTGCGATACATTCGTTGAAAAGTGTTTCGATAAAGTAATTGGTACATGCCCAACATTATAATTGAACTGTGCAATCCGAAAGCTATCAAATTTTCGAAGAAAAAATATGTAACCATTCGTTTGAACTCTTTTATCTCTGAATTCGAAATTTCGCGTGAAAATATTCCTACCGTCGACGACCGAACGAAATTTAACAATTAAATATTCCATTAAAAGAGGTACGAGAAGTTCCGTTTCCCTGTTGACAATGTAAACAAATTTGCTTTAATAAGAGCAGTCCTTTGTCATGTTGGAGTTGTTCATAATTAATTAAATAATGAGCTAGTGTTTTGTACAATTACAATGGGTATGAACCTGAGTTTTCATCCCATTTTCTTCTGTTCTATCTAGATTTTTACATTCTAATTTTAAAACCTATAACATAATAAACTTAATACACAGCGAACAACAACGACTTGATGAATTGACTTGGATGATAAACAATGAATTGAAGTACGTTTATTTCATCGTTGCCTAGTAGGTACCCCTAGTACAAACAGTCAACAGCATAAATAAGTGATAATTTCTGTAGCGTGTCGCTTTCAATCGTTTCACATTTTGTATAACATTTCGACTATTACACGACTACGTATAACATTTAATATGAATAAATCGTAAAATACCCAATTTCTTCCACATATTCCCGCAGGAGTGTCCCCGCGGACGTAATCAGAGAATTAATCCGGGTCCGGGGAAACAATCCCTAATTTGGTCCGGGATACTATATAATTGGGCGCTTCTGTTCGGACATCACTAATTATAAGTTTTGAAGCTTCCTTTTTCTGTGACTTAATTCATGAGCGTCTGGTTCATGTGTGATTATTTTTACTTGAATTTATTTGACTTAAATCAAATTGAATAAAGACCGAGAAGATCTTGTCGGGCCATGCTCAGTATAAAGTTCCAAAGCAAACTACAAGCTTGAACTAATTTTGTATTCAAAATGTTTTTTAGTGCTGTCTTAGAAGACTTTAGAAGACATTTTAGCCAACCAGTCAAGTCTACCTCGCTCGATGTCATAATCATAATATACGAGTCAGGTTCCAGTTTTGAAATTGCAAATTTCTATGGATTTCTGATTGCAGTTTTAACATCAGGTAGCCTGTATGCTTTTTGGCCTTCTCTATCCCATAAAATTACGTACAGTCAACCATCATTTGGCTACTTCTTATTTTTAATATTGCTTATATTAAAGTTAAAACATATCATGAAATGTTTCACGCTGTAACTTACTTTCGAAAATCTTTTTTAGTCACAAGTCTAACCTAACCTAATCTATGTAATTAATGTTAAAGATATCTTGAAAACATCATGGTTTTAGCAGAAAATAGCTTTCGATGAAGCGGTACAATCGATGAAGTGAAGTTCGATAAATTTAATGACTATCCGCATTTTTTGGGTCCTAGAGACAAAAAATAAAACTCCCCGTTTTTATCCTCCTATCATATTTTCTACCATCCTGTAATAAAAGACTGCTGATGGATGCATAAGATGGATAAGCCTTTTATTAAATTTCGAGCTATTTATATATGAAAATTTATACAGTTTTTGCAATAAATCAGTAGCCATAATCCATATTACGGATATCGTTTGACATTACTTTGACGTAATTTGCATCCGACAGCCGATCATCTACATCTACACTAATATTATAAAGAGGAAAAATTTGATTGCTTGTTTGTTTAAATTACTCCTAAACTAATGGACCGATTTGAAAAATTATTTCACCATTAGAATTCTACAATATCCCTGATGAATATAGGCTATGTTTTATTGTTCTCCGCGAATGGAGTCGCGGGCATTACATAGTTAATAATAATTTTTAAAAAATCGCTTGGCGCTCCTCGCCCGAGCCGCGCCCGCATCCGCCTCACACGTAATTAGCGCGCGCGCGGAATTCCTAATCAGCCCACGGCGACGGACGATTGTAATCAACGGACTTTTTCAAACTTCCACCGTTCCAAATATGAATGTTTTAATGTGAAAATGGAACGTTAACTTTTTTAAATAGAAAACCGTTGCCGATAGATTTGTACGTATTTACTTGTTAGTAACGAACTTGGGCATTTTATATTTTCTCAGGGCTTTTCCTATTCGACATAAAACATATGTCTCAGTTGAAGTTATCAGTTTTCTTATGTTTGATATGTGAACGAAAAAGTGTCCGCTTGTTTTGTTGACACTCATTTCATAGAACGAATCATTTCACCGAATTTCATTTCATCGAAAGCTATTTTCTGCTAAAACACTGACAAAACAAGGGTAAACCGAATGAAAAGGATCTATCCATCATAATTTATTTGCGTCTGATAATAGTGATAATACTATCTGGAAATTGAAAAATCAGCCCTTTAACAGTTACAATGTTGTAAAACTAAGCCCTCTTCTCTATTTTCTCTACTACTGTTTCTGTGCCCAACGGAGTCCACATATTATGAACATGTATGTACAGTATACCTATGATTGTACAACAACATCTTTAAAATGTGGAATACAATAAATTTATTGAGTACTAAGTTCTGCCCGCGTGGAACTCGTTTATATTAGTTCCAAACAAATTTTCACCTTCTATTTCACCCCCTTAGGGGACGAATTTCGGGAAAAAACTATCCTATGTTCTTTCGTAGGATTCAAACTATCTTTGCACCAAATTTCACCTAAATCGGTTCCGCGGTTTAACCATGAAGGGGTAACAGACAGACAGACACACTTTCGCATTTCTATTAGCATGGATTGAGTATAAGGATTTCGAGCCTTAAATCAGAATCACTCTGTATAACGATATAACCATGTCAAGTGTTTAGTCTCGGTCCTGAACTCGGTTGCTCGCCAACTCTAAACCCAGTTAAAGCTGATGGAATCATATTCGCTCGCTGGCTTTGTGTAACACTGCCCTTATTTGCATATTGTTAGGTTAAGGGTAAGTATGGAGATTGAATAGTGGGGAATGCTCGGGCAATATGTATATTAGGGGAATTGATTTGCGTAGGGGCAAAGTCAAATCCTAGATTAAGTTCTTTTTTCATAGCATATAAAGGGCAAATGAGCACACACCTGCCTGCTATTCCACCATCTTGACAATGACGTGATAGGTGACAATTTGTTATACATAACAAAGTTAACACGCTGATACATCACTGGGTATCATGTAAACTGCGCGATGTACAGTAAAATCAAAGAGGCAAAGTCAAATCTGTGACCCATTGACATTTGCATTCTCGAGACTATAATCTTAAGACCACAAATACGTTGCCAATCCCATGCTACTAGTTTCACCGATTGTCTTTTCACCACACACCGGAACATAACAATGCGAACACGGCTGCTTGGCGGTAGGTTAAAGGATAAGATGGTGGTAGCAATCCGGACCCTGCACAAGGTCCTACTAGCTGGTAGTGAATCTGCCTACGAAGCTGGCGGTCCCGAGTTCGATCCCAGTCAGAGCAATTTGTGTTTTCTTTGTGTATTCGTATTTATTTCTCTATATCGTTGCCTAGTACCCATAGTACAAGCCTAGAGCTTAGTTTGGGTGTGGGTCAATTTGTATAATATTGACCTCTGAAATTATCTTTATACAGTCAAGAGCAAAAATAAAGGGTCAGAGTGCGTTTTTCTTACAAACGAGGGTTTTCGAAGCCTTGGTTTCTAGCCATGGGTATTTTTTAGTGAGGTTTAATGGTGGATACTCCAAGGTTCAATAAAGGTAGTCAAAAGTTCTTAAGATACCTAACTGATCGCACAATCAGTTGACACCACAGCGAAAGAGTTTGGGTCAGCATTTGGATTTCCTTACATTTTATTGTCATTTTAGATGTTTTTCTGAACATGCACAATTCCGGCGTTAACCGCAGATTCAATCAGTTGGGTGTCCTAGGCACTCTGGAAGTCCTGTATCGATGCTCGGGGTATCCTTCATCAGATTTCACTACAAGCATCCCGTGGCGGGGAACCAAGGCTTCGAAGTAGCCTCGTTTGTATGAAAAACGCACTCTGATCCGTTATTTTTGCTCCTGAGGTAGTATAAAACAAAGTCGCCTCCGCCGTCTGTTCGCTTAGATCTTTTAAAACAAACAACGGATTTTAATGCGGTTTTCATCGATAGGTGGGGTTCAAGAGGAAGGTGTTTATATAATAGGTTTACGGATGTAACAGGAAACTCACAAACCGAAGCGAAGCGAGGGTTGGTCGCTAGTTTATTTATAAACAGTACGTGACAGTACTAATTAAGATTTCATAGGAATTAATAGGTCCCAGGAGCAATTATAAGATGTCTTGATGCAAGTGTTAGTTGTCTAACTTGACGACAACTTCGTTGCCACCTAACTCTATCTCATAACCGTAGATCAATACGTGGAGCCCCACGGCGCTGGTTCACACGGTGCATTATAGTCTAACGAGCCGCCAAACTTGGCTCAGAGCGCCATCAATTGCAGAACTCTCCCCGCCGTAATCCTGAGCGCAGTAAACACATTCAGTACGACAACATTATTTCATCAAAAGCTGTCAAAGATTTTGATTAATTTCTGTTTGATAACTGTTGCCTGAAGTCGGTTATCATCGAGAACTCCAGTTTTTCGGTGTAAAAAGTAGCCTATGTGCTATTCCAGACTATATCTAATCTATCTCTCCGTCAAATTTCATCCAAATCCATTCTGGCGTGATTGAGTCACAAACATCCAAACTTTCGCATTTATAATATTAGTAAGATAAGATATATCACTTACAGTAATCCCTTGTGTCACTCGTGTCACTAACTGTACTGTTAAACATTTATCATATTGATAAGACTGGCTTGCAGAAGTCCTTGAAAATGTTTAAGTTTTTAATATGTTTAAGTTTAAAATATGTTTAAGTTTCCTTCGCAAAGGAAAGAATTTACGTGTCTGAAGCGAACCAAGTGATATATCTTTAGTTGTTAATGTGCTGTTAGAGTGTTAAACCAGACAATTTTTATTTTGTATTTATTTAGTCAAATCAATAAAAAGCGCGATTTTGCAAATATAAGTATTTCTTAGTTAGATATATTTTTGAGGCGGGGTCGTGGCCATATCTGAAATAGACTTAATTCAACTTAGGATATAAATCAAAATACACGATCGTTACCCTAATACATAAAGTTTCAACATGTCAAAAATCAAGGCAAATTTGCATTATGTTGGACTACTGTTTTCAGACGGTTTACTATGGAAGCTCTAGTTCAATTTGTAATAGCTTAATCTGATGAGATTCGATTCAGTCGACGAATTAGTTCCTATGTCGTAGACTTGGAGATTTCGGCCGATATTAAAAGCTAAGGTTGGCGACGGGCCTGACTCGATCTCGACTCGAGAAGTACGTAATGAAATTGAAATCCACACGTTTGTTAGGAGTTTTGCGAGTAGCCGATATTTAAGAGGAAATGCGAACTGTCAGTGGTTTATACTATCGGTTTTGAAGGTTCACTAATTGGTTAGGGTAACGGCACCAATGTTGGACACTTAAATCTTAATTCAAATTTCATACGGTACTAAATTTATTGTTGCAAAATAAATGAATAATCCTGTGTAAAATAAGAATCAAGTGTCCTTTATTTGGCACAACTAAGCATTATTTGGCAAACTATATTATTTTACAAACTGTAATTTCGCAAATGGGTACCTACTTACTTCCCGCCGCATTAGTTTTATTTTTTGTGGTCTAAAGTCTAACTAACATGTTTTTTTAACAAGGCCATTTGTAACCTATTGATATGAAATGGTTTAAGCACAAATACTTTTTTGGCGAAATGATAGTTTTTAAAATGATACGTTTGTAAACCTAAATATGTTTTTTTTAATAGGTAAATGAAAAAAAAAAAACGTTTTTAACAACCAACCTATGCGCAAAACAATTTGTTTTCTTCTTTCGCAGTTTCAATGTAATCAATCCTTAATTATATTTCGTAAAATGTGTTTTCATGAATACAACGATAACCACTAGATATTATCGTGTTCAAACTTATTGAACTAAAACATTATTTATTATTGTTTTGTTCACCGAAACTAAAAGTTGTTCGATCAGCTGTCCAACAAACTAATAATTATTCGGATTTACCCACAAGTTGTTCGAAATCGGAGCCACGTAGGCGTTATTATTCGAACCAACAAAACTAAAGTCATTTGGAATGGAGAACGTTTAAACTATACCTACCTTCCTTCCTTATTTTATTACCTTTTGACTTGTATCTGATGGACCTGCAAATTCTTAAGAATAATTAAAGAATTTAACACAGAAAAAGTTAGCTTTAAACTAGGATGAATGCGTGAACTCACTGCACTCTTAAGTCAATTAGCCGTATCTCAGATAAAACCCCTGTAGCATTATCAACCTTATTACTAAAATTTTAGAATTACTACTGCTGCTTTGGTAATTTAATTTGGGATGCTACTTATTGGGCAGACAATCATTTTATCGAATTTCACTTCACCGATTGTTTCATTTCGTCAAATTTCATTTCATCGAAACCTAGTTTCTGCTATCAATGATGTTTTCAAAATATTTAAAATATTAATTAGGTAGGTTAGGTTAGGTTACATTTGTGACTAAGTACAAAAAAAGTAGCTCATGCGGCTCAAAATTCCAAAATGCCTTTCGATGATATTTTTTTTGCGTAATGATTCAATGGTTGAAAGGTGTTTCGATAAAATAATAGTTACCCGTAGTACAGGTATAGTAGGCCTTTTATGTAGCTGAACACTTTTGTACCATGTCGTCGTAACGCCTTGGACAGATTAGTGCAGTAGTACAAACATAACGTCAAAGTGACCTAGCATTAAAATATCCAGCTACCGCTAAGTATAAGAGACTGACCGTATTAGGAATGTTCATTAAATCTGTAGCATAAACATTTTCAACTTTTCCGAAACTGTAAAAATTTCAGGATGTTTATAAATCTTACCTAACCTGGGGATCTACAAGATGGTCCTGATATAAACCCTGAAATATTTAGCTTCGGGAAAAAAGCGTTTTTCAAAATGAATCAGGTCGAGAAATGTTATTTAGCGAGTGATTGGATACCCCCAATAAACCATTTAATATTGTCCTTAGAAGCGATCGCGCTCCTCATATGAGACTTGTTTGTCATCAAATAATGAGCACACAGCATCTGACAGCCGGATATTGCCGTTTCAAAGCGTATGAAAACTTTCCTGACAAGCAACGCACAATGTAATCAAGAAACTTTGGCTTAGAGTCGTGATTTTTGGAGGATATTAGCATGTGTCAAACTGTAATAAGAAGCCGTAAGACATTCTAAATGATCGAAACAACTTTTTGAAATTTATCAGATTTTCCTTGAAGTAATGCAGCAATTGGTTTCCAACTACAAAATGTAAAGATTTCAGTTCTTTTTTATTAGAGATCGTATGTGAACGCACTTCTAATAATACAATAAAAGACTATCACCATTTGCCATCATCCAATAAATACTAATTAACCTCGCTTTTATTTATCTAACGCTTAACCTAACCCTAGTTGATTACAAATGTGAAATGATACCTAATTTTCCTCGTCGCCAATTTCAGCTCTGCTCGAACGCGAACAAATGCATCTGCGCGCGCGGCTGGACGGGCCCCGACTGCTCGCAGACGGACATACTCCCCCCCACCCCGACCGTCTGGGTCCCCGAGAACTCAACCAAGACGACCTACAACATGACCAAGAAGGAAACACCGTATGGTGAGTCGATACCAGTTATACATGATCATTTTTATCTGTGACGTTAATAACACTGAAATGCAGCGTACACTTTTGTATGGCGGCAAGTTGTATAATCCGCACTACATATCACGAACCAATACGGCGGCTACCACGCGGGTAACGATGCGGTTGCTATGGTAACGCGAGCTCCCCTCACACCGCGCCGCTTACCGCCTACCTGTGACACCTAAAAATCGACTTCCGCGCAGGTTTATGTTACGTGTTGCGCATTATTATCCGTATTTGAAGAATGTAATAAAACCTCAAAATATTTTAATATTCAAAACTACATGCTACAGAGAATCTCATTAAATCGTTCTCATTAAGTATTCATCAAGGAATAAAAAAGAAAATTAAATGTTGAACAACAACCGCCCTCTACTACTACCTCCTCTCTACATTGATTAAAGGAGAAGGCGGGTCAATTAAAAACGTTAAGGTATTTGTCCAACTGGCGGCGAGAAATCATTAGCTGTCGACTAATTTCTCGCACAAGAAACGAACAAAAGATATTGATCTCGTGTCAATAAAAGAGAGGCATTATATTAGTAGTTGATCGCTGGCTGTTCACACTGCCGGTGAGAACTCTCTCCACTAGTTTGTCGAAACAAAAAATATAGATCCCGTGTCAATAAAAGAGACATAATAATATTTGGTCGATGGCTTTACCTGCTTCCTGCTCATCTTCGGTGGTAAGAGAAGTGCCTAAAGGCATTTACTACTATTTTGGAATAGAAACCTTGAAGGTCTTACAATTTTCACAGCATGTAGTTGATATTCACGTGCAAAATCAACACCACGCCTGCGTTTCAGTATCATTGGCAGATCTCAGAATATCAAAACACTTTTTAACACTATGAAAAAAAAAACTCCACTTATTCTGTTTGAAGACTAATGGTCATCGCACAGACATTGAAAAGTTAGCTTTGTTTTGTTTCAGTACGTTACTTTTTACAAGTTAAAATAATAACAATAGCCAGGCACTAACACAGATCAAAACTCACTTTTCAACGTTTCATTTAGAGCTGAGGGAGTGTCAAATTCTTGTTTCGTCATATTCTTGTTTCGTCATCTTTATTTTGACAAATGATTTTTTTGTAAAATTCTTGTTTTGTCATATTCTCTTTTTGTCAAATTTTTGTTTCGTCCAATTCATGTTTTATCAAATTCCTATATCATCAAATTCCTGTTTTGTCAATTTCTTGTTTCGTCAAAATCCTGTTTCATCAAAAACCTATTTCGTCAGGTTCTTGTTCGCCAAATACCTGCTTCGTCAGGTTCATTTCTTGTAAAATTCTTGTTTCGTCAAATTTGATACCTAGTTTGTCAGTCTTAAGTATAGTAAATAGAAAAAGTGATATCGAAAATTACATCGTATACATACGAGAGGCATGATTTTTAAAGCACAAAAACGTTGTACTGAGGATCCATCCTCCTCACCTGAGCACGAACAATTTCTCTACATTCTCTAGAATGAAAGATTTACTACGCGGTCAAAGGTTTGAAGACCATGAAGCAGCCGTTTTTAGGGTTTGTACTATAATCATACCAAATTGACGCTTGTATTTTGTATCGTCTTTACGATATAACTTATTTTTTTCATCGCAAAAATACTTAAGAAATACTTATCTCAATATCGCTATCATTACTTACCTTTATATACATATGTCGGGAACTATCAATATTAGAAGTTCCTATAACAAATTCATCAAATATTTAATCGTTCTCAACGCTGGTGTGGATAATGACGAAAAATGCACATAGATAAACTAAAATACCAGTCCCAGATCTTACTGGCGAGTATAGTTTAAACTTTTTGAACTGAGTTCTTCCACTTACCTGTAAACACAATGGTTATTGTATCTATACAATCTCAGTCGGGCGATTGTAAAATGCAAAAAAATAATACTTGCCATTATTCTATTAATGTACTTTGTAGTCTATTGTCTAAAGAAAGTTGATAATCTATGTTAACCTTCGAAGGCGGTTATTATCTGCTTTAACTGCAAGCTCGTTGTCCTTATTTGTGGTTACCTACACAATAGCTTTATATTCTTAAGTGGATAAGCTCAGCTGAAAAAGTTTAAACCATAAGTACGCTTTACTTATGGCCTGTGTGTCACCGTATAGTACGCGACCTTCCGGAACTTCTAACGGTAAACACGAGTGAAAAAGGTCGTCAAGCTTTAAGTACGCGTACTTACTCGCCCGTCTATCTGGGACTTCAGATCATAATTCACAGTAACTATTCACAGAAGAAGATAATGTCTTTATTTTTGCTAGTAAACATGGCTTACAAATGATGTAGGACACAGATCTAGTATTTGTAAATAGAACTTTTAATACAGTAGGTACCAGATCCCTTTTACCAACTTTTCACGCTTCATAAATATAAATAAATAAACTGCAGGAAACTTATAAGAAGTTATTTACTATCTTGGAAAATGATTAAATCTCAGCGTCAAAATATATGAAATGCTTATTAAGTAGGCATCTATTTAATGGACCACAATATACCTATAAGCAGTAAAAATTATCGTACAAAAATACGTTTAACTACCGCTGTCTTTATTATTTGTTACAAAAAAAACTAAACACCTAAGTAGTTAAATAAATATATTTCAGTTGTAATGATATTATTTAGGTTTTTTCGTAGTTAAACTAGAAAAAGAATCCTACCGTTTGCATCAGAAGTTATGTTACACTTTAATTTTGTTTCCATATTTCTTATTTTTGGTTAATACTCGGTAATAACTAGTTAAGTAATAGTAATAAAAATAACAATGTCCCTTTTTCATTATTTTCATTAACCGTCCAAAGTCAGACGAAACAGATGAATATCGATTTAACGAAGCAGGAATTTGACGAAACAAGAATAGGACGACACCAGAATTTGACAGAAAAAGAATATGACGAAATATGAATTTAACGAAACAAAAATATGACAAAACAAGAATTTGACAAGACAAAAATATTTATTTATTATTTTATTTATTTATTTAAAATAATTACACAGCATAACAGTTTAACACTACAGCACTGTGAATTACATACTAAATATAAATTAACAACGACAATCAAATTAATAATAAAAACATAATATAAGACAAGACAATTTAGATATTATTTATTTATTTACACCGAAGAAATGCGGGCATCCATTTTCTCGCATAACTTCAAACATTCAATACACACAACCTTCCATCCACTGGCAAATACATCACAATCAGGGGCAGACTCGACAAGCGACAATATGACGAAACAAGAATATGATGAAACAAGAATTTTACAAAACAAGAATTTGACAAAACAAGAGTTTGACTAAACAAGGATATGACAAAACAATAATATGACGAAACAAAAATTTGACAAAACAAGAATTTGACAAAAAAAAATTATGACAAAACAAGATTATGACGAAACAAGAATTTGACAAAACAAAAATATGACGAAACAATAATAATATGACGAAACAAGAATTTGACAAAACCAGGATATGATGAAACAATAATATGACGAAACAAGAATTTGACAAAACAAGGATATGACGAAACAAGGATATGATGAAACAATAATATGACGAAACAAGAATTTGACTAACCTCCTGGTACCGAGGCATTATAACGTGCGATGACCTTAATTCTTGGAGTATCCTTGAACCACCGAGACTCATTTCGTATAATGTTTAACTTTGCCGAATTTTTATTTCATTGGCAGGCATTTACACGTGCTCGAGTTATAATTTTTTTGTAGTCACAGGTCTAACCTAACTAAATCTACATAACCCATACGTAAGATAATCTAAAAACAATAAGGTTTCAGCAGAAAATAACATTCTATGAAAAAGAAAACCGTGAAATGATACATTCGATCAAAACAGTTTCGGTGATTCAAAGGGATGCCCTTAATTCCTATTTTCAAAACATTTAAACCTGTGCTACTAACATTTATGATTTCAGGTGTCTTGAGTTTTACCTATTTCTATTCCTCCTTCTAACTTTATAATTTTGACCTTGCTAGGCTAGCAATCTGAGCAATGCTTTCTTTCGAAATGACAAATAAATTAAACCGCCCGCGATTCTTGAAATCGAAACGTTATCGAGTAGTTTGACAAGGATATGTAAGACAGCATTGCTCGGAGGCTGGCGGGCGGCGGCGGCGCACTAATGCGCGAGACCCCTTCTTGCAGGTGAGCACAAAGGGAATAAAATGAGCACTATAACCATGGTGATATTGTTGCTCGCGGTCGTGCTGTCCGTCTTCGTCGGATTTGCATGGATGGCGTACTGCTTCAGGTAACAGCCGGTAACCTTGATGTTGTCGCACTGTGTCTGTCGCTCGTGCCTGTCTTGTCGTATTGTAAAGTAATTTGTTGTGCGACCGCGAGCCGCCGGCGCCGCCCGCAGTCGGCCGTCGACCAGTCGACTAGTCGACCGCCGACCGCCCGGCCCCCCGGATCGCACTGACTCCCTTCTCTTTGGGCGCAGAGAACTACCACGGATCGAACACGGTGTTCCTCGTCACGTCGCTAATGTCTGTGGTAGGGGGGGTATTCATTGTATTTGCCCTGAGCGCTCTCTGCTACAGGTCAGTTGTAGTACACAAAAACTTCTCCCTGTGCCTAAGGTTAGTGAGCAGAAAACAGACCAAAGGTAGTCTTTAAGAAGAAATTTAAATCGTCACCTTCGTATCCTTGTATGTTTATAGAAAATAGCGTTGGTGTTTTTGTTCGTTTTTACATCGGCCGATTGGTTTTGTTTTTTATTTGGTCAGTTTTTATGTCGTTTACGTTGTGGTCGTAGAGCTAGAGTTGGCGGGTGGTGCGTCGACCGACGACCGCAGTCGGCGCGCCACAACTGCATTTGATCTGTGGTTCTGTGTCCGCACCGGCGGGCGGACCGCGGCCCGCGCTGCCCG
>OZ014444.1:1422306-1596730 GCA_963966035.1 Acleris laterana
ATGCATTGGCTTATGTGAACTGTGATTCGTTTTCGTTTCCTTTCTTGGTCGCGATCGTGTCTATATCTTCCGACATCAACGCCGTCACGCAACCGCCATAACGTTCTCGTTTAACTTAAAGTACCTAATTGAACACAGTTACAGAGACCACCCACAAGCGTGGCGTCCCTGCGACGGCGTGCAGGTAACGAACGTAGTGCCGCGAGGGGGAAGTGGGGTAGATTGGCACGGCAAATTTCAATTTAATATTTTGGGCAATAAAAATGATGTACATTATATATTTTTTGCTTATACCACAGAGAAACTAATTGGGTTTGACACCGAAATAAAAACAAATAAGTTAAAAATGGAATTTGTATCATTGTTATGTGAAATAGTTTGGAAAAACGCCAGCATTGAACTTAATATTGTTTCCTTTCTTTTAATAGGCAACCTATTGTGTTTCATAAAGATTTTAAATATTATATTTTTAATATTTTATATTAATAGATATTATGATCAATTGTACTTTTAGTATTTATTTAAATGAACTTTAACATTTACACACTTAAGAATCACAGTCAAAAATTACTTACTACAACTGCCTTTGTCTATCAAAGTGCCCCAACAGTCATATTCCAAAAATATTTGAATATTAATAAAACCAGTGTACTTTTAAAAAATTAAACGTGCAATTTTGAAAACTTAATGAAATAACTTATTATTGGAAATTTAAAATGTCCAATCACCCCATAAACACTGCAACAATGAACTATTACATCAAGACAATATTTTTAGTTAGCTTCTTTAAAACACCTCCCTCGTGTAGTGTTAAAGAACAACGACCATGCGATGCGTTATCAACTGTCAAGCCCGCTATAGCCATGTTTAAGTTATATTTCCATATTATTAACATTTGTTTTTAACGATACAGTACTGGTGTATTATTGTGCCCCTTGCATTAATCTGCCCCGCTTCCCCTACGTACCGCACGGTATTAGCTAAGGCTGTGACCAATGATGAAGATATAGATCGTTCGACACTAATGTCACCAATCACTACCACTACCACTAAAATCTATCAACTTTTTGCACGAGAAGTGAATGTGCGATGCACGGATTCTTCTTTCAAGCAGCTGTCTATCTAGTTAGAAACGCCTAATGTTACTATAAGAAAAACAATAGGATGTTTCCGGTAAAAATACTTCCTACATTACTTGGTCACAAAAAAAATTGGGACAATACATAAAAAATGCATGCATGAGGCATTTCACCCACTCATTAAAGATTGTTTTACTGGAAATAGCCTATACGTCTAAGCTAAGATCAATCTCTCGATGTCTGTCTCCATGTAACATTAATTCCCATGAGGAATGAAACGAAAAATTAAATTCAATCCAAATTGAAAATCAAATTACTTGTTATTGATTGAAATATCCAAAAGCACCAGTTTTTGCTCTAAAATCAGATTGAAAATTACACAATTGTGGGGAACAGGAAGTGATCGACCTTACAGACTACTTTTAGCAAGAAGCATTTATGTAAAATAAATATCTGCCCCCACCAGAACTTACACGGTACTGATCACCTCCCGTTCCACCACGTCGTCAATTAGATTCAAAATTCAAATATACATGTCAAGAACTCGTCGCTATTTCGAATCGCTTTTGGTCCGTCACAATGTTTTTGTAAACGTAATCGATTGATCTGAGTGTGCGTTCCACGCCACGCCCGCATCAGGAAAAAGAGCACGGTGCCGAAGTACGACCCTCCCTACGTGAAGAAACCGAGCACCAAGAGCTTGGAGCACAGCAACAACTCCCAGGAGGACATCTCCCTCGACGGCGGAAAGATGCATTCATTCAACAACACATTCAGGTAAAATCCTGTTTATTACAGCTAAAACATTCTAAACTTGGTTTTATTTTACCCAATCTTTCAATTTGTCCTTTGTCCTTTTGAATACTTTGGTAGAATATTTATTTTGAACTCAGATTAAAATATGATTTCCTCTTTTTATCGGGTCTGGCCACGACTATACAGAAATCTTCTAAGGTACGTCGTAAGCTTGGCGCTAGGTAGTCGAGAAGCGCCCACTGCTCTGCAAAGATTTTTCTAGCGCACACGAGTTTACGCTTTTATAACATGCTTCCGTGCCAAAATGCTTCCAAAACTTTTGAAGACATGTGTCGAGTTGTCCAAATTCACCGGATTTTAAGAGTGTTTCTAGTGTGGCCGAGCACAGCCACGCAGTTAGGCGTTCAGTACGCTTTTTCTACGCCTTGTTTAGTTATTATCACCCTTAGATATTGAACTCTTGTTTGATTTTAGCCCACCTAAAAGTTTGATGATTTTGCACATTTTGAATAGACCTCACTGTGTCACGTAGCGCTTGGCCTGCTTGTCGTCAAGTGCCAAAGAGTTTTCAACTAGACTAGATTGACCCTCACCTTTTGTAATCAAAATTGGGAGCAATTTGAGCTTGAATTCTGGGTTTGTTTTGGGAAGATATTTTCTAGCACATTGGATATGAAACAGTTTCACCGAGTTCTCATTATGTTTCTTGCTCTCCCTAGCCGTGGGGACTCCCAGCGGGTAATCTTCAGACAAGGGAATCACATGTCGGGAGCTGGCAATAATAGTCGATATCCGTAAGTAAATCCTTGCTCAAAATTTATGGGACAGTCTGATAGGCAACATTAATTGGATAACTCTGTAAATTGCACCTTGATGATAACGGGTTCTAGTTTTAGCGTGAATAGTGTTTGGGTCCCAGCTTGTACTTGCGTAGTCCATCAGCCATGACCATCATTACATGCCCATACCATGGGGCATGCTTTTCATTTCGTTGATAATACATTTGGTTAGGTTCTTTTGGCGATGTGAGCCGCGTTTGTTTACCTTAGACTCCCTTGCAAGTAGCTGCGCTCGGCCTGAGAACCGGTATTGTTCGAAATGTTTAAACCATTTTAATGTTTCTATCTTACAGAGATCACAAACAAATGAAGCGTCTCCATTCAGGCAGTGAAGACGAACCTACCCATTCAGGTGACTATTAAACTATTTATTAAATAGACTGAGAAACATCGTACCCTGTTTATGAAAAATATAGTTACAGAATTAACAACAAGTTTTTTGTGTTTTTGGTAATTCTGTAGCTCTGCCTACCCCACTCTGGGAATAAAGGCGTGAGTCACTTTAACCACTGTGACAGTTCAAATATGACGAAAATAGACAAGGTACTAAAGTGTATACATATTTTTGCCCTTGACTCTACGTGTGTATGTATGTATGAAATAGATGAAACCCCTTGAAATAATGGCGACCCCTTCTTTTAGAGCTTTCACAAAACCTAGCTAAGAACCATCCGGTGATAAACTAACTTTTTTAAATTGCATCCAAATTGGAATGAAAAGTATGAAAATTTACGTATTTATTTACTACATATTAACATTATCTATCTATAAAGAGGAAAGATTTGTATTTTTGTGTGTGTGTATGTTTGTAATGAATAAACTCAAAAACTACTGCGCCGATTTCAACAATTCTTTCACCATTGGAAAGCTACTTTCACCCTAAGTGACATAGGTTTTTTTTTATTTTTCTCTGTAGACGAATAGGTTTAACTTGCCATTTCATACACTGTTATAAGCCTTTATGAATTCATATTTAAATAACTTAACTCAATGAAAAACTATGTATTCCAGGCGAAGAAGACATAGCATTTATTGACGTACAGACCAACTCGATGGCCAAGGTGCCAGAGAAAGGGATACTGAAGAAGCACGCTTATGGTGTCATAGAAGGCAAGGACAAGTGGGCTGATGACTCCCAAAGCGAAAACCTGGAGGCCGGGTCTCAGTCGGACACCCAAGAGCCTGCGGGAGCCGTTGCTGATATGGAATATAAATTTAAGGTACGTTTAGAGTCTTATGTTTAAGGTCACAACGCTTATTTTGTAGTTTTTTATTTTTATTTATTTGGATCAACAAACAGTCACAACAAGGAATTAAATTATAGAAACAAACTTAAAGAATAAGATAACATTTGTGTGACCAACACCGTTAACCACAATTACATATTTGATGAGCTTTTCGGATTACAGTGCCAATACTAAAGTATATTTTTTATATAGTATACTTACTATGCCAACCCTCCCATTCATAAACGGGCGCATCCCAAAAAAAAAAGGAAAAAAAAGTGCACGTTGCTAAGGACAAAAATTAAGAAACCTACCTACCTACCTATACTTTTTGTAAGCCTAACTTTCGCGACGCAACGGAAAAGCCAAACCCTCTCAACTTCCGTCCCCAACCTCACACCTTTTATGGAAAACGCCCAAGCGCGCGCGATAGTTAAAGTATGCTGTAAATATGTTTTGGCCTTATTCTTCATTGCGAAATTTGAATTTGACAGAAAGTGATAATGATAGTTAGTAGGTAAATAATCGCTGATAGAGGGTTTGCATACTAACAATGCACTTACCGCCGTATTTAAAGACATGTTAGAGCCAATAATTATAGTTTGACGTAGCGCTTCTAAGACGAATCGGTGCTGATTTTCATCAACTTCCTCATCGTCACTTTGTCAAACACGTGTATGAAAAGTGGTCATTAAAAAAAATTTAACAAAAAAAACCGACGTCAAACAAAATCCTAAATTAAATGAAAATGCATATAAATATAACACAACCTTACACTAAAAAGCAAAAAACACTAAAATCGCTATAAGTGTGCCTATAAATTTTGAAGAGTTCCGTCGATTTCTCAAGGATTCCACCATCAGATCTTCATTTTGATAAAAATGGGACCAAACTGGAAGCACCAGCTTTCAAATAAAAAAATAATCATCAAAATCGTCCCAGTCAAAAGTTCTGAGGTAACAAACAAAAAAATGGACGAATTGAGAACCGCCTTTTTTTTAAGGCGGTTAAAAATGACTTAATCTTCATGAACTGAGTACAGTTAAATCGGGTGAGTAGGGACACAACCTACAATGAAGCATATGTTACTTATTATAAGACTGAAATTATTTCCAAGAGACTTAACTTTATTGTCCATTTAATACCTACTTGTTCTTATTTGTAACAAGTTATGATTTATTTTAGGTTATGTCCCATACTAACCACGTTTCAAGGTACGGTTGTTACATTTAAACTTTGCTAATTCCAAAAATTCAATAAATGCTGATTTGAATCTCGAGATTCGAATGTGTCAACAAAATGACACCCTAGCTAACTTCTTTTCCCAAGTTCACCAGTGCCGTGGTTTATCCGTAGTTTATATTGCCCCAGCATATCTTTTTAGCATTTTTTGGTCTCATTACCAGTAAAATGGTTTACATCGAATAATTTTTTCATATATTTTTGTAAATAATATTGGAAATAACAGCTGAGTATGTTTCGAAATCAAAAGAAAATTATGAATGAATGAATGAATGATATTTATTTTCCAAAGTAAGTCATGCATGTTATGTCAAAAGTACAAGAAATTACATTGGAATCGTCAACAATATACATGAATTTTAATATAATTAAAATAGAAATAAGAAGTCAGGATAACAATAACAATACAGAACTAAGAAGTTACTCGTATCACCGTTAAGGATCGTCTCAAAATGAGTCAAAACATTAAGTACAAATAATAAAAAACAACAATACAATATTAAATCAAAACGAATTATAAATCATTTATTAACTTATATTTCATTTTCCAGGATCTCAATGGCTACCACGAAGGCATAATCGTGGCATTGAAGACAGCAGCAGCTCAGCGAGCCAACATAGGCTCGGCTACCGGCTCGGCCGACCTTCGCTCCCTCCAAGACTACGAGTATAAGAGGGAACGAGCCCCGAGTGCTGAAAAAATACACGAGATCGAGCTGAGGAGGCAACGGGCTGGCGAAGATGAAGAAGACGACGGCCGGTCCCCGTGTGGCCCCATCAGGATCAGGAACCTTGAGGATCTGATCAGGCAGTTGGAGCACCACTCCAGCCGCCTCATGAGCCCCGCAGGTTCTGAAGACATAAGGATGTCGGAGACTGAGGCTGATAGGCATTACAGAGTTGAATCAGGGGATGTTGCTGCGTAAGTTTTGTTCTGATTTATTATTTGCAATGAATAAATTTACGAGCTTATTATTATGCATACAATCGATGAACATCACTACATAGTATAAAACAAAGTCGCTTCCCGTTGTCTGTCCCTATGTATGCTTAGATCTTTAAAACTACGCAACGGATTTTGATGCGGTTTTTTTTAAAAGATAGAGTGATTTAAGAGGAAGGTTTATATGTATATTATTTTTTTATTTTATGTACTGGTGTTACAGAAAACTCATATAAACCGAAGCGAAGCGAGGGCGGGTCGCTAGTAAATTCTATAAAATAATGAATTACCTATAACTATAATAACGTTGACAATAAGTAACGTTCACTTCACAGTGCTGAAATGTGCATCAAATGCACCGAACTATTGACCACTTTGAATGTTACCTTGTATATGACGGTGACTGTACGATAACTTCAAAAACAAAATAGTTTCAAATATAATACTTAGAGCTGCAGTGTTTTGGTTTGCTGCTGAAGTATTTTAGTTCATCCTTCCTGTTTGTTTGGGCGTCACATGTATACCTCTGTATTTGTTCCATCTGTAATTGTTAAATAATGAGGAAGAAGAAGACTTAAATATTTTAAAACATTATATTTTCATAGCGAGCACACCATCTTATATCAAATACAACACATGTCAAATACAAACCATAAAGCTCTGCTGTAAGCTGCCAATGTAAATCTACATTTTACATACAACCTCAACACGCCTCCTTAGATTTATATGGCAATATGAAATCAATATATATTTAACATTTGTTTAAATTTAGCGAATTTGATGTTACCTAAAGATTTAGTGAGAATGTCCGCAACATTATCTTCCGAATTAACTTTAATAATATCAATGGTTCCATTCTTAACATTCTCGTGAACATAATGATAATGCACTTCAATGTGCTTCGAGTTCTTTGTGAAATTACCATACTTGGCAATAGCTACAGCACCTGAATTATCTTCGTAAATATTTACAGGAACATTAAACGTTATAAAAACATCAACAAGTATACTACGCAGTAAGCTTATTTCTGTTACTGCATCTGACAACGCTATGTATTCAGCAAAAGTGGAAGATTTCGTCACAGAAATTTGTTTCTTTGACTTCCAGTACACAGCGTTACCAAATAATCGAATTACAAAACCAGTAGTAGACTTACGATCTACGACATCTCCGGCCCAATCGGCATCTACGTAACAATCCATTATATTAGCCTTTAAATTCTGACAATATGTAAGCTTGTGATTTTTTCGTCAAGTATAAATATTTTAAAACACGCAATGCATATTTGAAATGAATTTCACCATAGCAGTTCTGAAACCTACTCAAGTAATTGACACTAAAAGTAATGTCTGGTCGAGTGCCAGAACTAATGTATAATAGAGCTCCAATCAAGTTTCTGTATTTAATATTTTCATTTAATTCACAATTCTCAAGTTTGACATTAATCTCCATGGGTGTTTTAAATAGTTTAGAATTTTCAATTTTATATTTTTTTGGCTAATGATTCTATGTATTTTTCCTGGCTTAAGGTCAAAGTATTAGCTTTTACATAATCATACTCCACATCGATACCTATGTAGTTTCTAACCTTTCCCATGTCCTTCATTTTAAAGTGATTACTCAATTTATTTTTAATCGTAATAACCATTTGCTCATCTTCGCAAGCAATCAATAAGTCATCGACATAGACTAAAATATATACAGTTTGGTTATTGTCTGTTTTGACATAAAGACAATAGTCATATTTACTCCTTTGAAAGCCAATAATTGTTACAAAATTATTAAAACATTCATACCATGCACGCGGGCTTTCTTTTAAACCATAAAGAGATTTGTACAGCCTATATACTTTGTCAGTACCGTCTTCATAACCAAGAGGCTGTTTAACATAGACTTCTGATAACACTTTACCGTTCAAAAATGCAGTCTCTACATCCATTTGATGTACATGTAAATTAAATTGACAACAATACGATAACAACAATTTCAAAGTTTGCATCCTGGCAACAGGTGAATACGTATCATCAACATTAGTGGTTTGTTGGAAACCTCTTACTACTAACCTGGCTTTAAAGAGATCAACTGACTTTTTCTTGTAAACCCATTTTACATCTAATACCTCCATTTTCGGTGGTGCGTTCACCAAGGTCCAAGTATCATTTTTCACCAGGCTGTTCATTTCACGGTCCATAGCCTCTCTCCACTGTTCAGCCTCGTCACACGTAGTCGCCTCCTGAAAAGTATCTGGAATCATCGCATCACAAAAATTAACAGTTATACAGTAGTAGCCAAATTCTTCATCAAATCGCTGTGGTGCTTTAATTTGTCTCTTAGAAATTCTCCTCTCATTATTCATTATCTCTCCAGCTTCTTTATCATTCAATAACTGATTTTCTGTTTCAATTTCATCTAGGCTATCTTCCCATTTATCTTCATCTTTTTTATTTTCTTCTTCGTTGTCATTAAAAGTAATAAGCTTAACATCTTCCTCAATTATATCCACGTGTCTTGCAACAACTACTCTATTATTGATCAGTACTCTGTATCCAACATCTGTATATCCTAGTAAAATACCCATTTCTGCTTTTTTATCCCATTTTGATCTTCTTCTTTCTTCAGGTACTCTAACATAAACTTTACTACCGTAAATTCTCAAGTATTTTGCAGTTGGTTTCTCGTGGAAAAATATTTCAAACGGCGTCTTCCTTTCTGGGGTATTTGTCATTATACGGTTTTTTAAATAAGTAGCGGTCTTAATAGCTTCTGGCCAATAACGTCTGTCAACCTTTGCTTCAGCTAATAGACATCGTGCCATGTCCATTATCGATCTATTATATCTTTCCGCTGTACCATTTAATTCATGAACATATGCTGGGCATGGCTTGATCATTATTCCCTTTTCTCTGGCGAAGTGAAATATTCTGCTGTTTATGTACTCCTTTCCGTTGTCACATCGTAGTTCTTTAATCATTTTCCCAGTAATATTTTGCATTTGATTGACGTATTCTGTGAAACATTCATAAACTTGTTCCTTTGATTGAATACAATACACTCTCGCTAACTTGCTGAAATCATCTATGAATGTTAAAAAGTATTTTTCTCCTTGATATCCCGTAGTTCTATGCGGTCCGTTAACATCTGTGTGTACAATATCTAATATATCTTCAGCCTTAGTTCTATTGTTGCTAAATGGCAAATTGTGCATTTTATTTTCGATGCAAATAGCACACTTCATGTAATCCGTTTCTATTTGTTCAGGCAATCCTTCTAATATTTGATTTTTACACATCATGTCAATATAATTGAAGTTTATGTGACCAAAAGTTCGGTGCAGCTTTTCTTTCAATGTCATATTACATTTTGCCGCATTTACACATATTTCTTTACATACAAAACTGGTTACTTTGTAAAGTCTCTCATCTTTCTTCGCAATTGCTATCAATTCTCTATTCATGTTATATATCTTCGTTGAATATCCTGTCGAAACTATCGTATGATTATCTGTGATCTTCGAATAGCTTAATAAGTTAGCTTTCATCTCTTTTACGTAAAATACATTGTCTATTATCACTTTGTTTCTATTCCTATACACAGGAAAGTATGTCGTAATGCTTCCAACCTTTGTTGCTTTCAATATTCTTCCATCACCAACCTTCACGTTTATTGGTTCTTTTAGTGTTACAAATTTATCGAAATATTCGTCGGTATTTAATATGTGGTCTGTACATCCGCTGTCTAAAAGCCAATTTATCTGTCCTGCCTTATTAAGAGCATCTTCATTTATCGTCGAATTGTTCACAATACATGTGTGAAAGCTTTTTTTAGAATATTCCGTGTTATTATAATTTCCTCTGCCTCTATTTGGTCCAAAATTGTAGTGACCACGTCCATGACCACGATTTCGAGTATAATGTCCGCGTCCGCGACCGCGGTTTCCATGCCAACAGTCCCTTTGAATATGACCGACTTTTCCGCAGGTAAAACATGTTGGTTTGTTCTCCGATTCCACTTTGAATGCGTTTGACGTACTCGGCATTTCTTCGTTTAAACTTTGGATATTCTTCATTCTTATTTTACTTTTTAAATATTCAACGGTTCTTTCATCTTCTGGTAACACGTCTATTAAATCTCCAATATAACTGTAACTACCGGGCAATGCTTTAAGCATATAGTTTAATTTTTCATTTTCCGACATCTTGGCTCCAGCATTTTTTAAATCATTGACACATCGTTCGAATTCGTCGAAGAAAATATTAACATCCGAATATTTCGCTAGCTTTATATTTTCTAAATTGTTTCTGCATACAATTTGTAACGCTGTAGATTGCTTTAAATACATTTCATCAAATTTCAACATAATTTTGTATGCTGACTCTAGCTCACTAATATATTCCAACTGTTGGTTTGTAATCGCGCTGTATATATAATTTGTAGCTTGGACATCCATCTCATTCCACTGAACAGCATCATCTTTTCCCGTCTTTAGTCTAATAGCTACATCCTTACATTTCTTAAATTGAAGAAATTTCAATATTCTAATCTTCCAATTTGCATAATCCTTTCCGTCAAAAATTGGTATTACGATATTATTCATTTTAACAACTTACTTGTTTTTTATTTCACAAACGCTCTGCTACCATGTTAAATAATGAGGAAGAAGAAGACTTAAATATTTTAAAACATTATATTTTCATAGCGAGCACACCATCTTATATCAAATACAACACATGTCAAATACAAACCATAAAGCTCTGCTGTAAGCTGCCAATGTAAATCTACATTTTACATACAACCTCAACAGTAATGTTCTTTTGTGCAATGTGACATGCAATAAATATTTTGACTTTGACTTTTCTACAGCAATCGCTGCCGCGGGCGTGCTGTCAGCGAGGACGATTCACGCTTCGGCTACCCCCGCTTCCGCGGCAGCGGGCGGCACCATGCGTTCGCCGGCACATCGCATATCCACGCGATCACGCACGCCCCGCACGCGCCGCACTCGCCGCATGCGCGCGCGCCGCCCGACGACGACGCCCTCTACGAGACCGCCGACGCCGAGCGGCTGCGAGACGCGCCTGACAGCGAGAGGTGAGTGTTGAGAAAACTCTTCCCCAATGATATTTTATATTTCGATGCGTTATCGGCGCACAAAATCCTAATATTGGGAGGCAAAATGCCAAACAGAATTATTCTCCTACTACCATTCTAGGCTGTAAAAACCATATCGTCTTTGATCTATTATGGTATAAAATAAGAGCTATCAAAAAGTTGACAATACGATAACAGCTGGTATATTGGCTAATGCACTCGCAATCGCAATCGACTTCAAAGTGGAACGAATTGTTTTCATGTTGAAAGCAGACTTACCTTCGGGCTGCCAAAATGAAAACGATTGTGAGTGCGTTGGGCAATAAAGTTGCGGGTCTAAGACGATATGGTTTTTCTCGTAAATCAGTCTGTCAATCTCGAAAATCTTGGCCCGGGTTACTGACGTTTTACCAAATCATCATTAGACAACCTATAATCATTTTACAAACTTTCATTTCTCAAAGAACCCTTCCCACGCCGCATTATTTTACAATTTCATGTGGTCAAGAGTCTAACCTAACCTAACTTATTTAATAAGCCCAAGTAACCTTTGTAATATGTAATGGTTAAAGCACAACCACGTTTTTGCGAAATGAAAGTTGGTAAAATGATTATAGTTTGTCAAATGATGATTTGGTCAAAACGCAGGATTCCTCTCGGTGATGAAGATTGAAACAGCATTTATCTCTTTCTAACAACAGAATTCGCTACGTGGCTACGGATTGCCGCCTTTGTCTGTAGAAATATGGCAACGTAGCACTGTCAGAGTGATCGTCGACGGGTTTTAAATGCTTTTATTATTAGCATAACGTATCTTAATGTAAAATATCATAGCCCTTACCTTATTTGTAACCGGCCAGACATTTATCAAGGACATTCTGTAAGCACCTTTTACGTTGATCGTCCCAAAACAGTGATGTTTTTACTTCAAATCTGTTACAGTGAGAAGTAACATACTAATGTCGAATTTCACCAACCACTTATCAGACGGACAGACAGACAGAAACAGACGATTAGAGTGTTCTTCTTCTTCTTAGAGTGTTAGCAGTCGATTAACATTTGACATCATTTGGTAAAACTGGTACTACTTATATCATAAACTTTCACATTTACAATATTAGTATGATAAGAATAATTACATTTTAGTGCATGGAATTTCGTCTCACATTTCCTTGACGAAATCCCCTTCAGCCTGTAGTTTTTATTCGGATGTCATGCGTGGCGATTACTTGGAATATTTTTTGTATGTCATATGCAAATATCCAGGTTTCTAGCCATATAATAGCTCTGGAGGTAGGAAGGACGAATTAGTTACCTGATGCTGATATCGATCTTTTTCTAATTTAAAGATCTTTGTTTTTTACTTTGTCGAACGCGCGGATGAAATTGCAATGCTGCAGTCACCTAGTGGTAGGTGTCTGGCTAGGTTTTTTTAAAATTATAGTTTAAGAAAAACATAACTTTATAGAGTCGATTGGCCTTAACAAATAAAATCAAAATTGGTTTTGATAATATACTTTGAAAATATTATACACGCTTTATTTTTAAATGTTACTCACATTAATAATTTGTACGAACAACATACAAACACAACATATCACGCGGGCTCCCGGGTCTAAGATCTATAATAACCACAAACTGTTTTATTTGAAATGCGATCATTCTCCATCATACACAAATAAATAAATAATGACTCCCCAAATTATGACATTAGAGAGACATTCCCACCTAGAGCCAGGAGCCCGCGGCCACAACGAACACACGCCTCGACTCTCGTTTCTCTTCTCTATCATTTTCTAGTGATGAATTTATTCAAGCTCAACAACAGTTAGCCCGGTGGGCGAGTGAAGAAGCGGTGCCGGGGGCGGCGCTTCGAGACCGGGAGAGAGAGTACTTCCCTTCGCCCCCTGGCAGTTCCAGCAGCGACGCTACGCTGCGGCGTGCGTCGGGCCCTGGGGTCGGTCCTGGGGCCAGCGCTGGAGTCCCGGGGGCGCCCGACCCGGGGGCCCCCTCCGGGCCACTCGCATCGTCCTCCACGGCTTTCCCCGAGTACAAGCACTGACCGCGCGCTGCCGCTGCCGCGCCACCGAACTGTGACCGCGCGCAAGCGTCCCAGATCTAACCCTATTCATAAGCGTTCACGCAGGCACTGCCCGCGGGTATAGCCCTTGAGTTGGCGATTTCGCGAAGCGGTTTTTTACGACCAAGGACGTTTAGGTTAGGAGTCACTACGAAATCAAGGAAATTGCATACTACTGCCATCAATACCGTACATATAGACTAAATAATTTTAATAATATTATGTAATGTATTTGATTTGCCAGTTCTAAATGGACTGCAGATGGGTAGCTTAGACACTTGGTGTAATGATCTGATGCATAGAGTAGCGGTGTATCCTCCCCTTGTAGATTTAGTGGTTTAGCTTTACCGGGAATACCTACGTACCTACTAGTAGGTGCGTTAATTATGATTACGATACTATCACGTATTGATACTGTTAATACAAAATGCACAACAAGGGTTGCTCGTAACTGTAGTAATTCTACAAGTGTTTAGAGTAAGACGTAAGTGTCTATTTTATCTTCAAGAAATCGCCAACCGCCGCGAGGCCGGTGCAGCCGCGGGCGCCCCGACGGCGCAGGCGCCCGCGCAGCGCACCGCGTACGCCTTAGACTAATATTCGATGTAAAAAGTTGTACTGTACGCACTGTTAGGATAATCACGTTACCATAGTTTAACCGTTAGTAACACAATAATAATTCACAATGTAGTTAATCTAATAATGGAATAGTTAATTGGATGTAGGCCGGAGGCGTGCAGTGCAACCGCCTATATACGTATAGCTATTGTTAGACTTCAGTGATTGTACATAATATTGAAGTATGAAGTATTAAATTGCACGTTTATTGATTGACTGAGCTAGTGAAAGGATATAGAATAAACTGTTGAATATAAGTTTCGATCTGCGGAGTGTGTGCCGCCGCGCCCCCGCGGCGCGTTAACTGTTACGTTGAAATGTTTAATAATTATATTTGTTCTATTAAAATGATACGCTTTATAACTCTTACTCCGTTCGGCGGGGGGGGGCGCGGGGGGGGCGCGACGGGCGAGTAGCTAGCTGTGAGCTCGTTGTATAGCGTACGCTGCACGGAACGAGGCCGTGCCGGCGTCGAGTTTGCTTTCTGATACCAATACCGGCAGCACTCAAATAGCTGCAGTTAGATAGGCTATTAACAAATTCAACATGTTGTTTATTAAGCGAAGCTTTAATGTGACATGTGTTAGTTTGAAGGACGTCGATATTCGACGCAGTGGGATGAACTCGACGTCTTAGATCAGTGAATGTGTTGTCGTAGACGTGACGGTAAATTAACGGTCGGTTTAGTTAAGTTCTGATTCATTCGCCGTTTGAGGTAGCTCCCGGTTGAGCTGTCGAGAGTCGAGAAGGCGACGGCAACCGTCCCGAGAGGATGCTCATGTTATCTTATCAGACTGCGCCCGACGTAATTTTATTAGGCAATTAAAACTCGCACAAACAAGAGTAAACAAAATATCAAATTCTTATGTACCTTTACTTTTATATAATTTCAAAATTCGTTTAAAAATCATTACCACGTAAACCGATAACCTAGGTAAAGAAATAAAGCTATACCAGCGATCTCGTGTCATTACACACTAATAAGTTATAACACTAGACATAACGTAAACATATTCTAAAACTTAATGTGAATATAAAAGTTACCCGTTTTATCAGATTATCTATGATTATTATTGTATTGAATACGAATTTATCCACCCGCCCGAATGGGAAAAATGTATGATGATATGTGTTATAGTTTCACGTTAATTTTATTGTAACATATTAGAACGTTCTCGTTTCATTCGCATTACGCTAGGCTAGGTGGCGCGGCCACGCCCTACTCGTAGGCATGCATACAATTATATTATGAGAATACGTAGACGGGCTTCATATCGGCTGTTATCATCCCGATACGGCGTTCGAAGGGGCCGAGCTGGCTGCCCGTTCCAGTACTCTGTTGTACTTTAAGTTAGTCTAAATAGTTCTATGAACACGTACAGGGTAGATGTTAATACAATACTCTGTGGCTGGGGGCAGCACTGGCCGCGGGCGCGGTCGTCGGAGCGAACGCGCTCAAAACGAAACTGTCCTGAATTATCCAGTTGCATGGTCAACCTACTTCGTGGTCGCCGACCGCGCTCCGCGCGCCTCTTGTTTCAAGTCCGCTCTACTGAACAGAACAGGTGGGCCTAGGCAACGAGCATTCTGCAAATGTTAACGACTACAGAAAACAATTGATTGGTGTTTTACAAGCTGTCTGGTCCTCATCTATATCGCTCTACACAATTTGACAGAATTCTCCCGTCGTTGGCTTTTGTAGAATAGACACATGGCAAGCCTTAGTCCGTTATAAACATCTAATCTGAGCCAGAAAGGAGTTAATACATCGTTTTGGCTAGAAGTATTGCTCGTTATAATAACCCTGGGCTAACTGTTTCTAAACTGTATAACTGAAAGTTTGCTCAGAAAACCGAGCTGAACGCACCTATCTCATGTTCAAACTTAAAAGAAAAATGCCGCAACTACTATTCCACCAAATTTCATAAAGATAGGATCAATCGTCGCCCATTGAATTGACCGCTAATATTTTATTTATCTCTTTTAGTAGACAACGATAGATAATTAATAATTATAAAGTAAACATCAAAAGTAAAAAACCAATATTCGAGATCTTCACACGAATATTTACAGGGATCGAAACGGACTGCTTACTTCGTAGAAAAGTGTCACTCCCAACTAGGTTGACCACATTTTAATTTGTCCAGGGTTGTTAGACTATCTTTTTTCAAGTCCAATCAGTTTTTCGAGTACTTGAGTAAGGCATAATGTGTAACAAAATGTACATTCAATGAAATCTAAATCATAAGAGGTTTCATTTTTTTGCATAAGTGAAATTACAAATGCCATTTGATCCTGAAACCGAATTAAAACCAGAAAGCCTGGTAAAGGAAGTGATAGAGCTGTGTACTTAAGTGTTATAACTGCGACCTTTTCACGGCCTGGTACTTGGCAGTATTTGCCGGCTCATAATACGACCTCTGTCAATGCCACTCTAAATTTCATTGATACATTTCGTTAAACAAAAGTCCTTATTGTTGTAAGTCTGTTCAGCGAGCGAGTGCCAGCTACCCAGTAGGCGTCCAAAGCGCGCGTTCATTACCTCCAAACTAGTCTGTGTGGCTGGTGTCTAGGCGATGCAATTTAATCGGTTATTAACCGTTTTTGTATGAAAATAACCGGTTATGACCCGTTATTTGCATTCCTACTGGTCTCCTTATGACGCTGCGTTAGCCAAAGTGCGTAAGTTCTGGGCCGGATTAAAATGTATTTTAGGAAGCAAGAAAAGCTCAAGGGGCCCCCAGAATTGCATTGCCTACGGGCCTAGGCATGATTAATCCAGCCCTGTGTTAGTGTGTCTAATGACCAAGAATTCTACACAATGTCTCGTATTTATTGTTGGTTTGAGCTTAAGAGGACTGAAGACATAAAAAAATCATACAAAACGTGTCCTTATGCTGCGACCACACCGAAGCTTAACTGTGCGTAAATTACGATCCGTCAAAATTGGCGCCATGTAATTACTATGACCCGATATTTCGTTTACGCCACGCCATCGTTTTCTACGCGTCGCTCGGTGTGGTGCTCCTTTAACTAACGTAACCTTTCTTTCCCGTCAAACCTACTCCGATTTTTAACGATTTTTTAATAATTATGTTGTAGATATCATAAAAAACTAGGTCTGGACGTTTTCTACGAAAGAACAAATGAAAAAATGGATTCGTAGAAAACTAGTTTTTTCATAATTACTACAACTCAAATCAAAAATCGTGGAAATCGATGTTGAATTACGGAATGAGAAACGTGTATGATTTTTTTACAGCTATTTAAGGGCCGCTTCACAGTCCTCTTAACCTATTAATAGACATAATTTATTCCTGTGAAAAGACGTAGATGATGATTTACGGATTTACCTATATACTCTGTTGTTATTACTTCGTTGAAAACTGTCACATGAGACAAGGCACACGCAGTGCACGAAATATCTGCCTAACATTTTAGGCCGCTTCCTCATTTATTGGTATGGTATGCCCCGAGCGTATTTTGTCCTGTCGACAAATACGCACGGGACATACGGAAGCGATCTCGAGTGCATTTTAAGATATGGGAACTACTTCATCGCTATCGCGACGCTATAGCATAGTGTCTCATGTGGGTCATTATTTTTAGTCATAATGTGTTTTAAGTCATAATTTTCGCAAGTCATAATGCATTTTTCTCAGGATACGGTTATTTTTTCAGGATTTCTATAAAACTAACCTAACCTAACCTAACTAATCTACACGATAAACGTTTATTAAAAACTGTAACTTCAGCCTGAAAGAAGTTATGACAAAAAAAAGTATGACTAACAATACATTATGACCAACGATATGTATGGCAGTCAAAGGGATCCGGTCTCATGTGTCGTACCAACCAATGAGTAAAGCGGCCATAGGCGGCATAAGGTCCAACTCGTCGGCCCCACAGACCAGTTTGCACGCGTAGGCCTAATCGTCAATTGCGCGTGCGCCATTATACGCCATTGCTCACGGTGGTGCTCTGTTCCTTGTGCGAATCATTGCGAGTGGAAATCGGAATCTGTCGTTAGAAATTATATCTATTGTTAACCATTATAGGTACATGGGAAAAGTCCTAGTGAACAAGGGTGTAAATCTTCTCAAGATCAAATGAAAAAGGGTTTAAGTCTAGTATACTTCGAGTGCATGTAAATCCTTTTTTTATTACGTGTTAAGTCGAATTACGCCCGGCGTACCAGCCTATACGTTTAAGATGAGTCATTTTGGAACAGGTACCTAGTTCTAATTTGTGGTAAAAGTAAGGTAGGCATACATTTTCAATCGTCAAAGGTGTTGAGCACCTTACGATTTCCTTTGTAACTTATAAATAAGGTATTATTTTCAATTAAAAACGTACACAAAGACGTCAAATATAAGAAAGTGTTTGAACATGTGCAAATCATTAGTAGACATCGTTTCGAAATAGCTATTTGCGTGTGAAAACTGAAGCTAAAAAAATTCGGGTTTCACAATAAAATTATGAGGTACTTAATTGTATTTATACAAATGCACCTTAAAGTTTGACTTTTATATGAAAAATGCATGTGTGCTCAACACCTTTGGCCAAGACTGTATATATTTAGTCAGAAACAGGGCGTCGATTCTCTTAAAACTTTCGCTGTCGAGCTTGTCGACGCATTATAAGCCGGCGAGATGAAGTGGTAACGCCAGTGCGTATTAATGAGGTTCTAGTGCGTAAATTGTGAATTTTGTCGCAGGTGTCGTCAACAGCAGGTTAGGGCTGCTACTGTTGACGACATCAAGATCAAGATGCGTAACAATTTTCGAAAACAGCCTAAACGTGTGGAATTGATAAGCGCTTCGGACAATCCTATACATTTTTGATATCGGTAACGTTAGCAAAATTAGTCTTGTCTAGCGAGCGAAATGTGTAAGAGAATCAATATTGACGAGCCAGGGACCGTAGTCAAGACGCAAACGATTTTTATCACTCAAATTCCCGACGCATGGGAATGTTGACTCATACGTTTTGAGTGATGGAAAGGAAAATCGTTACTAGCGTTTGCATCTAGGCTTGGGCTTAATGTGTTTCTAAAATAATAAACAATCTTAAGGGGCTGTTGTTCGATCAGTAGTTAAACTAACTAATTGTAAAAATCGTAACTAATCGTAACAATTTGTATCTCAAGGAAATGAGTCAAATTTACTTGCGGTGAGCCATTAGTTACGGTTATTAACGATTAGTTAGTTTAACTACTGATCCAACAACAGGCCCTAAGACACTCGCGTATGTCACTAAAATTTATTTGTTTGTCATAATAGTTAAAAAATAATGGTTGTTAATTTACGACAGGTAACGTTTTTAAGTTAAAGTGAAAATGTTTCATAAATTCTAGAATAGTTATCGAAACGAGATAGAGAATTTGCTCAAAAATTAACAGTCACTTGTAATGATTCTCGCAAGCTCACACCACTACCGCCCTATTAAATAACATTTTAAACTTAAGTGATATTATTATCTATTTAATATAAAATTACGAATTTTAAACGAAACTCGTTAATAAACAGTCATTTTGTTCTGTTTAATATTAACCTTGTAAATAAATTTGCTATAAGTATAATTTTGAAATGTAACATATTAATAAAAAAAATAGATTACAAATTTTTATGATTGTTTCATTGCGCCCTTTGTCTTTGCATCGACGTGTCCCCAAATAATACAGCTGGGCCCGTGTTATGGAAAACTTTATCGAGGTGGATAAAGCATTCGTTACTCTCTCACTTCACAGTCACTAACAGATGAGAAAGCGACAGATGTTTTATTTATAGTCTGTGCCAATTTGAATTGGCAAAGATGAAAACACAACCAAACGAACCAATTTACCACTATTACTTGATAACCACGTGCTTTTAAAGATCAAGTGAGGTCTTAGCAATGATTCATACACTTGATCTTTACTTTCACATTAAATAACTATTAAATATAAGTTATTTAAAATAAAAACTTTGATGAATATTTGAGGTTATGTGTCAACTTGTTTACATCTTTGGCAATTTGAATTGACACAGATTATACGTTTATCCATATAAACACGACCATAACCTGCAGGCTGGGCCTCTATTAGGCTGCGTTTCCACCAGAGATGTGCGAGGATGCGTTGCGAGGGATGTGTTTGTCATGAACCAATAGAAACACTTCATTGACCTATCCTCGCTTAGCTTAGCTCTGGTGAAAACAGCTCAGTGGAGCGAGGTTTTCGTACATACAAAACAAAAGAAGGGAGTGTGCGAGGAATGTGTTGCGAGGGATGTGTTGCGAGGCGGCGTCTGGCTCCACTCCCGCCTCACCGCTCCCCGCCCGCTTATTTAAAAAGAGCCCGCTACACATCCTCGCTACGCATCCTCGCACCGCATTGCTACCTCGCACATCTCTGGTGGAAACGCAGCCCTATTAGGCGGTAAAACAACATTGCTTTAGACATGCTTTCGTACTGTTTCTAACTCGGCCGCCATTACTGTCAAGTAAATAATCATTGACAATAATATGATAACACGTCAAAGGCAATATGGTTTTACCCAGTAGAATAGAGACCCTGATGTTGGCCTTCGTTTCTAAATATAAACTATCCGTTTCTATGAATTTTTCAGCGCCACTGTAAAAAAAACAAGTATGTTGCAAGTTTGTTATCGGGTCCTCTATTCTATACTCCAATTACTTACATACATACATAAGCTCACGTCTTTATTCCCAGAGAGGGGTAGGCAGGGCTACAGAATTACTAACAACTCTAAAAACTTGTTAATAATTCTGTAACCACATTTTGCACAATGCAATGTTTGCCGGTGTATTAGTGATAGGTTGCAAGCCCATCGCCTAACACAGCCTTTATTCCCTTAGTCGTCTCTTACGACATCCACGGAAGGATATGGAGTGGCACTATTCTAACCCGGCAATGACAAAATATACCAGAATATCCATTTACTTAAACGACTTACTGGAAAAGTGCAGTTGCGCGTGATTGGCTAGTGAGAATCCGCTAAAGCCGCACTCACAATGGCGCAGGTAATCAGTCGGCTCTTACATCTGTACTTTCCTATCAACTTATCGTTCATTGAATACAAAACGGACACATTTCAAAATGATTCAGTGTTGCATTTTAAAATTAGAAGCTATTTTTAAAAGATTTTTAATGCAAGAGCAAATTATTTTGGAATGTGTCAGTTTTGTATTCAATGAGCGTTATGTCCATATTTATTTGATCGTATGGCAGAGTACATTGTAGAAGATTGCGGTCACTCACACGCCAATGTATAATGTCAACCTTACCTCATAGCCACTCAAGTCTAAATTACGCTGTCGACCATGACGGAAATATCCGTCGTTGGTGCCGTGGTTGTCAATGGTGTGGAAAAGGTTAAAGAGTTAAACATATGATTGTAACCTTTATACAGAATAAGTAAGTATTTTTATTTAAGCGAACCAGTTTTACAACTCAGAATGTCTAAGATTACCACATGGGTGATTCTTAAAAATATTCCAGATAACTCCAAAAAAATAAACTTTTTTTTTTACGACGTATTGCGATGTACATCGAAAGTATATACCAAAAGCATATTTTCGATGCATATGAGCAAGCTTAATGCCATCAGGAAAGGTAAATAAAATTGGTACATAAACACGGATGTGACAGATTGTGCCTTGGTCGTGACATTGCTGATCATGGCTGTGACACTGTATGACATAGATGTGACAGTTCTACATTTTTCACTGTAAATGTTAATATACAATTTATAAAATTTATGTAATCTCGGTTAAAAGTGATTGAAAACAATAAAAGACACTAAATTGGTTTAATCAACAGTTTTTATTTGTTATGACTTCTTTCAGAACATCAAATAATGAAATCACACACAATTGAGATCTTGTCAAAATACCGTCAGGTACCTAATCATCTACTTAATACAATAAATCAGCCTTTTATTCTTAGAACTATTTGATCACAGGCAGCATTGTTTCGATATCACATAGTACCTATTATTAGTAAATATTAAACATAATAATCGAGTATGAAATAGGGACTCATAAAGTATTAATTCACAGTAAAGTTAAGTTAAAGTAAATGCAGTTGTAGCTCTACATACAACTAAAAATTCAATTTTCTAAAAAAAGTAAAACTTTTAAAAAAAGAAAACGATATCACTGATCAAACCTCTCAAAAAAAACTTAAAAATGATTATCCAACAAATTTTAAGGTTTGATTTTTTTCATCAATGAAGTGTCATCCTATATTTAAAAACAGCATAATACTGTCTTATCTCTAATGACCCGCAAATTATGTAAAAAGCCTCTAACTTTTTATTTAACAGGATGATCAAATAAAGAAAAATCAAATTCGAAAATTAATTCTCCTCTCCTACCTGGAGTGGGTTTATTTAACACAGCGACAATGTCTTCAGCGTCAAGATCTGCACAGTCATTGTTATTCCAGATAAAAACTGTGGCTCCTGTTCTCACGTTATGATATTTCTTTTTGGTAAATTTAGTGTAGTAAGTTGCATCAGGTTTGTCCTTATTTATACTAACAATTTGACCCACATAAAGGGAAACTACATTCTTTTTTCCGGAAAAC
Source organism: Acleris laterana (assembly GCA_963966035.1). Classification (NCBI taxonomy): domain Eukaryota; kingdom Metazoa; phylum Arthropoda; class Insecta; order Lepidoptera; family Tortricidae; genus Acleris; species Acleris laterana. The sequence continues at coordinate 1,444,768 of OZ014444.1, forward strand.
TTAGCTATTACCCACGTCCCTTCTTCCAAATTATGTGTATTAGCTTTGGAAGAATTATCACCTTGTACAAGTTCAATTAGATTGGGGTTGGTCGTGCTTAGACATGATCCTGCATCACGTTCAGTGGTCAATCTTACTATCGGTCGTCTTGAACAGGGATAGTGAGAACATTGATATTTTATTTCACAGCAAGCACAAGAAAGCTCCCTTATATTCAGCATTGTGGGTTCCTCAGTACTCCACGTTATTTGATGCATTTTTTTTGTGTCTTGTATGCTTAAAATCTTAGTACAATTTCGAAGTAAATCCTCAGCATTTTTAATGTCTTGCTCACTCACTTCATATATCAAAACATTGCAGTTGGTTTTGACAACTTGGACAAAGGTTTCATAGTCAGGGATATCATTACCCTTAAGGACATGATTATTAGCAGCTCCTTTCAAAGCCGCACCGACACCATCTGCAGGGCCTTTACCGTGGGCGGTTTCAGTAAAATTCCATGTTGCAGCAGAAATATTCAATATGCGGACAAGGTGTTGAGTGAAAAGATAGAAATTGCTTTTGTTTTTATATTGACTGCTAGGACCATCACTCACAATGTGTAGCACCTTAATATTTTGATTTGCCGTCAAACGCATTAAGGCTATCTTCAAATGGGCATGTACTGCGGCCGCATCATGACGCAGGCAAGCAGAAACAGAAGAGAAGGGAATGGTATCCACTTGACCAGTGACGTCCGACAGGTAATATAAAACTCCTGTGTGAATTGACACCTGCTGACGGGATGCTCCAAAATGTACTGATTGAATTTCCGAGAAATATTTGCATCCGTAATTTTCAGAGAAATCAATCCTGACCAGAATTTCCCCTGCAGCTAAATTAGTCTTGATATGATTAATTGCTTGATATTGGTTACGTATATTGAATATGTGCAGGAGAAACTTTGGCAGAATTTCCAGGAAAGCTTCAACTAGCCCCTTTTTGTCAATTGTAAGTCTACATTTAACTGTTCTTCTAATCGTTTTGATATTCCCTTTTATATCTCGTTCTTCGTTTTGGCTCACCCATTGATGGTAAGAAATGCTTTCGTTTTCAAATGTGCTCAAGTTAGGAGTTTTATGAAGGCACTGAGAGCATTTACGACTCATGCAGTTATATGAATTAGTATTACATACCACACTTTCTAATACGGTGTCTCCATTTTGTATGATTTTTAATGCTTTTAATCTGTTTAGCATCATTTCAAAATTTTCATGAAGTACACACAAGCATGTATCGCGATCAGTTAATTTTGCCTTAACAATCCAGAATGGACGCAACCGGCAAAAGCTTGCATAACTTAAACGCAATGTTCTGTCTGATTGGGTATTGTACTTTTTGTGAAGATTTTCCATAGTGTCGGTAATGTACCTTTTCTGTTTCTTTATTTTATGTCGCGTAACAGTATCTTTCACTCCAGGGCTTATCATAGAATTCTCTTCACTTCCTAAAAACTTTTGAACCGCTAATTTTCGGAGGCGCCATATACCTTTCAAAACTCTTTGCCTTTTCCTGGCTTCGATCGGCATTTGAGAAACTTTATTTAGCAGCCTATTCGTTTTGACTTGAAGAGTATGTATTGTTTTCTGCAGCACTTTTATTTTCGCTTTCTGATTCATTATTATAACATTGGTTAGTTTTCTACGTTTTTTGTGTTCTTTTAACGCTTGGCACCTTTGTCTACTCATTACGCTGTCTCGAGAACTGATGGATGATGGAGTTCCACCTCGTTGTGACATGGTAGGTGTGTCCTCTCTCCTAACCTCCGGTGTTGCATAGTGATCTCTTATTGGTGAAGAGACGCTTGGATCTGGCACCAGGGCTTCAATCGTTTCCAAATCAGACGGAGGAGTGTTTTCTCTGATTAGTTGCATCCCGCGTTCTCTGCATTTTTTTAACGCTCTACTTTTTCTGGTACGTTCACGCCATTTTTCTCGTTGCGTCTTCTGATCACGACGTGATAAATCTTTTATCGACAGTATTTTCTTTTGCTCCTTCCTTCTTTGACGCCGTGCTCGTTCTTTTTCTTTTGCTTCCTCATATTTAACTGGATCCGCTTTTATTTTAGCGCGTCTCTTCTTTTCATATTCACGCCTTGTTTTTTTTTTTGCTTCTGTATTATTTTTCTTTCGCGGCATCTACAAACAGTAATAAAATAAATTGAAAAAATGTAAAAATAGTTTTAAGCTGTGGAAACAAGCCCTTTCATATGATACCCCACTCACTTGCTATAATCGCTTACCTTTCATTCCCTTTAACCCCCTTTCCAATTAAAATAAAACTGTTTTCGTCTATCTTTATTTATAAACAGATGCGGGCACGCAAGAAAAGTTGCTGAGAAAATCTGCTGTAACAGACAGACAGACAGACAGACAGACAGACGGACGGACGGACAGACGGACAGACAGCCACTGAACTTTCACCATAAGGGTTCCTTTTTTACCATTTTCGTACGGAATCCTAAATACCATTAAATTATTAAAATTAAATACCTATAATGTCACGACCACGCGTTGTTATGTCACGACCATGTGCTCAAACAGTCCATGGTGGTGACATTTTTTTCATACCATGGCCGTGACAATTTGAAACGTGTTCGATATAACCTATAAACTAGCCATGATTGCGCAAATCTTAAGTAATTGTCTTAAACAGCACGGTATGAGGTACAAATTATGTTTAAAACAATAGCGTGGCACTGGCACTTACCTTCAAAAACTGTACACGGCGTTGACGTGTTAAGGTTGTCCCTTTTTTCAAATAAATGATATGATTTTTTTTGCGAGACACACACTACATTCAGCCCTTAGAAAAACTAACATGAAGACAGTGTTGCTGTTCTAAAAAATATTAAAAAGGGTTACTAACATCAAAGATACTTTTCTACCGAGTCCCACATTTTTAAAGTATCGCACATGGTCGTGACACAAAAACTACTCACAAACTTTATGTTGCTCAAAATCATAAATGAATCTATTTTTTTTTATTTATTTTTTACCAGACACATAGAACATAGATTAATCTTGCAGAATTGCTGTAATATTACGTGAAAAAACATGATATCTCTTCAGAAAAAAAAATATTATTTCCAAATCCGGCAATCTCACACTACACGGTCCGTGACATTTTGGAGTTGTATTTTTTTTAAAATATCTTTCTTATAATTACATGTCAAAAATTATATTCAGACATGATATTACAGGTAATTTACTAAGTAAATTGATATACAGTTTACTGATTACCCTGAAAAAAATATTCAATTCTTACAACTCACACAAAAACACGTAAGAATAAGAATCACCCACATAAGTTTGTTACATAATTATTATTATCCAGCAACACTTTACCGCATTTACTGTCATTTGTGGTAATAGGAAAATCGAAAACTCGAATTTATACAACAAACCAGAAAAATTACAATTTGAAATACAGAAAGAAAAAAATACCAATGAACTCGACTGTAACGTGGTGAAAATGCCAAAATGATTAATACACAGTATTCCCAGCTTCATAATACACTCAGGGGCAAAAATAACGGGACAGAGTGCGTTTTTCATACAAACGAGGCTATTTCGAAGTCTTGGTTCCTCGCCAGGGGATGCTTGTAGTGAAATCTGATGATGGATACCCCGAGCATCGATACAGGACGTCCAGAGTGCCTAGGACACCCAACTGATTGAATCTGCGGCTAACGCCGGAATTGTGCATGTTCAAAAAAACATCTAAAATGACCATAAAATGTAAGGAAATCCAAATGCTGACTCAAACTCTCTTGCTGTGGTGTCAACTGATTGTGCGATCAGTTAGGTATCTTAAGAACTTTTGACCTCCTCTATTGAACCTTGGTGTATCCACCATTAAACCTCACTCAAAACAACCGCTGGCTAGGAACCAAGGATTCGAAATAGCCTCGTTTGTATGAAAAACGCACTCTGACCCGTTATTTTTGCCCCTGAGTGTATTTACCGTTCGGCTGGCGATCGCTATCACGATTGCACTCGCAACTGACAGTATATTTGTCACTCGTGTGTCATATAAAAACGAAGGTTGCCGATTACTATTGAGAAAATGGTTGCACTGTAGGTTGATAGAAGTATGTCCATTTGTATTTACGTACACTCAGAAATATGACCAATCGTAAATAGGTACGCCTTACCTGAAATATACCCAATCATAAAAACGTCACTTTAGAGCAGCATACATTTTGACCTTAATCTGAATTAGCTAATATTGTGCTTATTTAAATTTGCACCTTATTTATAGTGGAAAAATTTCATTCTGGCTTAATTAATATGTAACGAAAATAATTTTGAGTATCAATATTATTTATTACATTTTGACTAAATTTCAGGGTCATTTCAAGTGGACCATTTTCCTTTTTACCTAAATGTCAGTAAATCAGACACACACTAGTTATCTTACTTAAAAAAACATCTTTATTTATTTGCTTATTAATAATGTCAATTTAACTGGTATTCAATTTGATAAAGAGATGTGTCAACATCAAATTCTGTAAGGTTATTGAATACTTACGAGTAGTTGTCTAAAACGTTGTCCAAAGATCCCCAAATTGATAAAAGTACATTTCGTGCTGCGTGCAATTATTTTTTTAAATTCCAATTATATGAGATTAAGCTTTAAAAGAAAACCATAATCTGTTTATTAGATGGCATATTGTTATTAGAATAATAATGTTCACATAATTATAAAACTAGAATAATAAAATCCTTAACTTCCGAGATCAAAACTTCCGCTAGACCTCTTAATGCGGAACTTAGCGTAATCATCCTTTTCAGGATCAAAAGTAGATATCTTCTCGCACTGCGCTGCAGTGGCTGCCTGCTGCATCTGCTCTCCAAAAGCCTTCACATCGTCCCTCTTCAACTCCACCATGAACTTTCTGGACTCCATAATAACCACAGCATCATCTCGCGCCATGGACCAAACACTAGGCTTCACCAGCGGCAACAAATTATGCCCAATAAACACACCATGAAACAACCCTTGGAATTGAGGCTTATGAGGGTAGTGATCCAAAGCAGAAACAGATAAAAAGTGTACCTTAGCGTAATCCACGTTAATATAAGTGTCACGGTCTTCACGCAAAAGAAGTGGAGCTTCAGGCCCGCTGCGTGATATCTTGGCATCCAACTCGCTGAGTACCACCATGCCTAAGTCCTTTCCATTATCCAAATTCATCGAACTCGCGTCAAACTTCTCACCGTTCTCTAATTCATATAGCATGCTCATCAAATTGCGCTCTGACACATCGGTGGAGCGTTTATGGTTCACTCCGTGAGAGGATTTCAACATGGCCTTGTCTTCACAGTTCAGCCCGTAGGCTACGTACGGTGACGCCACCATATCTCCAAGATAGCCTCGATGCAGGTATCTGTCTCCACACTTGTACACGCCAGCAGCCAACGTCACGTTTGGACGACAGACTTCAGTCTCAAGCCAGGTAAAAGCAATGCCATGCTCTCTAAAATGCTTATACTCTTGGAAGCAAATCTGAGTCCCGATTTCTTTCAGACGCATATGATAATCCCAATCAAAAATTCCCGCTCTGTTATCATATCTTACCCCTAAAGAGTTCCTAAGGCGATGCTCCCACAGCTCACAAGCGTTAAATTGGTTAGTGTTGCCCGTTGTCCAAAAGTTGAGAAGGTTTTCCATATAGTCACGCTCACGATATTTCATTTGCTCGATGGAGACGCATGGTAGCAGACAGTTCATAAATTCTGGATTAGTGACCATGCCAACCAACTGACGCGCTTTGGCGATGACATACCTTGATGTTGCTGGGCGAAGGAGCATATTTCCATACACCTCTAGAAGTCGTCTTGTCTTTTCCAATAAGCCACATCGCGTAGTCTTTTCCATAGCTAACGACATGAGCATGAGTTGCCTGGCGATGATTTCCGGACAGCCATCGATGACAAACAGGTTCATGTATCTCCGTTCGTGTTTATACGCCTGAGATATAGTTTTGATGAGATGTCTTGCATCGCAGCCACCGATGATGAGGAAGTTCAACTCGTATGCGTTGTTTTCTCCATGATTCAAGTATTCTTGTTGCAAGTCTAGCGCTGGACTCAGCCCCCAGAACATGATCGCGGCTTGGATTTTCTCGTGTTGTTTCGTCGAGAGCTAGTGAAGGATTGTCAATGCCATGGCGACGAGAGGCGGTGGAGCGGATGCGTTGTGGGGGGTTGTCATGGGAACGGGTTATTTATACGTGTTGCCGCTCGAGCGGTGGCCAGTAGCGACTAATTAAATGTAGATAACCTTTAAAGTGGCTAATGAGGTTTATTAGTTTATTGATTTATCTCAAGGTGCTGTTATTTATATCGCTTACACTGAATATCATGGAGCTGTTAGGTAGGTTTAATATTTGTTTTGCGTTAGCAAAATACATGCAGTACAGGGTAGGCTAAGTTTTTATACAATTAGGATACACCAGTTTTTATACAATTGGGATACACCAGTTTTTAACAATTTATGAAAATTTAAAAAAGTACAATTTAGACCTCTCGCTAACACCTACGCTCAAAGACAGAGCTATAATATTGTCATCTCAAATTTATTTGTTTACAATAGAAGTGTAATTTTTATGATGTAAATAGTACATTAATGAGACTATTTCTCTTTTGAGTTATGTGTGACGAATGTTAATAATTTGTGTGATGAGGTTTTTCAAGAGATTCAAAATGGCGGTATCAACATTTATTGTAGAAGCTCACGATTGGAAATAAGGAATTTCATACCAATAAATTTAATCTGATTACGTTCAGTGAATCTACTCTAGAAACAAGGGTCATGCAGGAAGTGCCGAATTAATTAAGGTTTAGGTAATAAGCAATGACCGAATGCTTAAAATACTCTGAAATTATAAATTTATTGTATTGCGATTGTTCGTTTACATTCTGTTTGAATGACGTTCGTCTATTATGACTTTAAAAACAGATCACATATAGTAAAAAAACAGTCTTTCTGAATCTTAAATGATATATATACTCATTTTTTTTAATAGGTCATTTTTGCTCATTAAGTAGGCGAGTTTTTTTTTTGATAAATTGTTTTAAATAGCAATAATACTTTTAATCATGAAATGCTTCAAATTAGATTCATATAAAAAGCTATTCTTTAGAATAAAAATGTAAAAGTGAGCAGTAATTTTTTTTGTTGTACAGTCAACAGCATAAATAAGTGATCATTTATGTACCTTGTCGCTTTCAATCGTTTAACAATTTTGTATAACATTTCAAACACGACGTTAAAGTGACAAGGTACATAAATGATCACTTATTTATGCTGTTGACTGTACCTATCCCAATTATGTATCATCACCGTCATCACAGATGTAAAATGGTGATATCTGTCGTTATACTGACTTAATATCTTTAATTCAAAAAATTACAGCTAATCAATAGATAGTTCCAAAAGTTGAATTAATTTATTAAAATGGTTATTACCGCGAGTTCATTTATCCATGTTCCTAATGTCTTGTTAGGCTAAAATAGAATCGAGACACTTTTTTACAAAAATCACAGTATTGGTAGGAATCATCTTATACTTTTCAGTGTAGCATCAAATAACAAGAAATAAATTACGTCAAATCTTCCTGAAAACTGGTTCTAAGTAGTTTAACAATGAAAATCTGCTAGCGTACTAACCATAGACATTATTATACTTACGTAATAGACGAACAGACTCCTATTTCCAGCGTCACCAAAACGGGCAGTCTTTTTACCTCGAAAGGGACGATAAGATTAGTACATTTTTATAAAGTTAATATTTTAAAAAATGTACTAATCTTACATCCTTTAACCTTACTCCAATCAGTAATGTTCGCATTGTTGTGCTCCGGTGTTATGGTTGGCAACGCATTTGCAGTGCAGGCCCAATACAAGATACGTCATTTTTGACACATCTCGATACGAGCATTAGAGTTGAGATTAGTTTAGCATTAGACGGGCATCGCATCCAAGATGTGTTTATTAATACGGACCTGAGAATTGCAGTATTGAGACTGTAGTCTTGAGAATGGAAATATGTATGGGTCACAGATCACACTCACTATCAGGATGCATTACATTTAAGAATTTCACTCAGTTTTGAACTAGGCATTGAACACTGTTTTGTCAAACTTTGATGTATTTAATGTTATACTTCTATAAACGAAGTAACTATTTGACGTGATCTTGTTTATATTTAAATAAATACCTAAAATAATGGAGTATGTTCCTTTTACCTGCGCTCTTTTTAGCACAATTTTTTTTTTTATTCAAATTTGTTTTATTATAGTACTCTTTTATGGAGAGGTTAAAAGGTTTGTAGACGTTATAAACTAAAGAAAAAAAGTTACACATAATATTATGATTTTTATGAATTAACATATTATACTACAGAATAAGTTACAAAAACCACGCTTACAACTAGCTTAAAGTAAGTATTATAAACATATATTACTTCTAACTAATTAAGGATGCGTTTTGAGTCGGTACACTATATATTTTGATATCTGCCACAACGGAGTCACTATCGCTACCTTGACTTTGACTAGAATCATTTCTCATTTCATGGGTACTAGTCGGTACATCTTGATCAATATCTTTTTGCATTGGAACATTGGTTAAAATACTATTTTCTAATTTAGGATTAGGAATAACATCGTCCACAACATCATTAACATTATTTTTAGGATCAATATCTTGTGGATCTAATGTAGCTCCAAAAGATGTGTAGCTATTATCGTCAATAGAGAGCATAGTCGTTGATTCTTCGTTCATTGATAAACGGTCAGCGACATTGGTCGCTTGACCTTCTTTTTTATCATTTTCTTCCTCAGCTTCAACCAATTCAACCATGCCTTCTATACAACTTTCATAAAGATTACTTCTATCTTCATCTACGTCACTTTCACAAATATTGCCAAAAGATTTTGCTGTTATAAATGAACCATCACTTTCATACCTGTGGTCAGATGGTGAGTCCTCGAGGAGCGCTGAATTAGAAGACACGTTATGTGTTATAGCTCTACCATCACTTGAATTGCTCATTAAAGATGTCACGTTCGTTCTGTTACTATGAGGCTCAATAAAAGCCGTTTCACTTTCATCTCTCGCTCGCTCACTCCTATTTGATAAGAACGACGAACTGATTGGTGCTTTAGTTTTCTTCCGTATACGCAGTTTATTCAACCATAGTTGTCTAGTTTTAGTATTAACGAGAACGAAGAAAATGAACAACACAAACCCTTGATAGCTGGTCGTCAAAGTGAATAAATATGCAGCGACTATATTGTAGGCGAACAGTCCAAAAATCCATGGCAATCCGAAAAGAAAAACGAGGAGACAACTGACAGAGGCTCGGCGTATTAATTCACTAGAATCGCCATGCTTTTGGATAGTACTCTTTCTAAACACAGACCGGATTATTAATGCAAAAAGCACCCAATTTGTTATAACTACAAGACCAATGGGGGCATAGACAGACAACCAGAGACCAAGCTCGGAAGGGTAGCAAAATGCTCCGTTAGGGGTTTTTTCTTCAAATCTTCGGACATACGACTCAGGAGCCACAGCTACTAGAATCGTCACCACGGCTAACGGAAAAAACCAAGAAAAAATGGAAGCTTTCAGTAACTTATGCGAAGGATCCCTTGCAAAAATCAAAACTAGCTTCCTATAAGAAATAATAGCAGCTACTAGCATCCAACAAAACGAAGCCAAAACAGCGTAATGTAGCATAACACCAACGAAAAAACATAACAAATTGTAATCCTCAAACTTGGAAAAGACGACAATAAGAAAGCAGATCACGTTTAAAAAGAGTGCTAATGTTAACTGGATCCATATCTTGTTATTGAAATCATTTCTCCACGATCGGAAAAGGATCGCCGTTAGAACAATGATGATTAATCCAAAAAGGGATAGGAAGCATCCTGTTAATGAGAGAATTTCTAGGATGCTTTCGTCATTTTCGGAAAATACAGCTTTTGGTACTAGGACTTCAGCGAAGTGGGTGAGGTGGGTGCATCGACAGGTGGCCAGTTGGCCGGTTGGTGCGGGGATAAACCTGCATCCTTCTTGCGACCAGTAGCCGGTTCCGTTCTCGGTGAAGTGCCAGTACGCGCAGGCGCGAGACATGTTGCGAGGGGGGCGGTCGATCGTCGGTTTTAGATGGATATCTATGACCTGAAAAAATTTGAGAAATCCGTTAAGGTCAATAAAATTTAGTACAGGGTTCTTCAACTTAGCGACTTTTGTTCCGATGTGGGGATAAGACTACCGGTGAAACTACTTGCAGTTAGGCATTCCATCTTGGTCTACAGGGTTGGCAGCACATTTGGAGTCTTAGGATCGCAGTCTTGAGATTTTAGTTTTGAAAATTCACGTGTCTATGAGTCTTAAATCCCAGTTACCATCAGGGTGGTCTCTATGCTCGTGTCTTTTCTCCTTGTCACAAAAAACCCTCTTACTCAATCAATTATTACGTAATAGGCCTTAGGTTCATTATTACTGTTAGGCAGTCAATTAAATGTAAAGGAATTCTTGATCACAACTATACTTAAATACTTACTCTGCAACTTCCTCCCTCAAATTTAATTTTATTAAAGGTGACAAATTACATAGTAGACCGAACGCTTATATCTAAACTAAATTCATATTAATGTTAAAATACCTACCTCTCCTTCCTCCATTTTGGTAAAATTTTCAACATTGACGCTGATCACGTTGCTGTTGACGACGTATTGGTCGTCGGCGTCGTGTCGGACGAACGCCCGATCCGACCGGAACACGACAAAGCTGATGCGACGTGACGTCTCCGACAGCGACGCTGGCAGGTTCACCACGGCATCGCTCGCTGAACTGGATAAAGATGTAGGGTCCAAGTTCTCTAAAATTGTAAGTGTAAGAAGTATAAATGTCACGAAAGTATTACTTAGTCAAGATTACTTAGAATCACTCAATATTGCCGACATATAAAAGAAAACTTATGTGGCCAATTTAGTGAATAAATATTTAGAATTTTGATGCTAGATGTGTATACTAGATGGGTCTGTCTGCCATAATTATTTTTAGTCATACTGTGTGTGATCATAATTTTATCGCGATTTTTTTTTATAAATCAAACCTGGCCTAAATAACCTAGCGGTGTCTACACGTTAGATGTTAAAAGCCGGTTCCGCTGCGCCATGTTATCGTGTTTTTCTAACATAACATGATAGGTCTACCCCCCGCGGACGAACGCGGGGATGGTATCCACCCCCCGCGGTAAACATGTCGGGAAAACACGACTAACATGGCGCAGCGGACACGGCTTAAGAAATTATGAAAAGTTAATGGTTCTAGCGATATAAAAATGTATTGTATTGTATTGTAATTATGTCAACAAACAACAAACCATATTGCTATTGACATGTAATCGTGATTGATTGATTGAGTAAGGAATGAAAAAGTCAGAGATTATTATTATTATTATTAGAAATGTGGAATAAAAGAAGATGTAGTGACTAAGATTGAAAAGGGCATGCTTCGATGGTTCGGTCATTTGGAAAGGATCGATATACAGATCGAAAGTGAGTGGACTGGTTGGAAGGGGCCGCCCTAGGCGTACTTTTTCGAGTCAAATCGGAGAAATACTGGAAAAGGGCCGAATCTTAAGTACCCGAAACCTACGTGCGTGCATTACTCGATGTATGAATGTGGAAGAAGCGAAAGAAATTTGTCAAGATCGTAGCAAATGGAAAGAAGTGGTCTCTGCCTACCCAGGCGTGATTTAATGTATGTATGTATGTATGTAATCGTATTGTCAACGATAGTTCTTATGTTATTTACAGTAATGGCGGCCGAGTAAAAAACAATACGATATCAAACTCTGGGAAACAGGCGTGATTTAATGTATATATGGATGTATAAATATGGAAAACATAGGGCTTCCGTATTCACAATTACCATGGAAAATCTCCATAGCTTCATCGCTAAACCCCGCAGCTATCCTCAGCCCCCGCACCGGCCGCGCTGGCTCCGAGTCAGCAATCACCACCGCCACGTTCCGCCGGGCCGTGGAGACAGCTTCTGAGCCGTTCAGGTCAGCTCGGGTGCTGAGGGAGTCCAGCGAGTGCAGCATGGAGCAGGGAAACTCGAGGTCTGAGTCGAGTAGGATGTCTAGCTGGAAATTATATGGTTTATGTAGAGGGGAGTCAGAGTTAAATATGCCATGGAGAATATAAACAAGTGCACAAGGCGGGATCCGTTATTTGAACAAAATTACATACGTAAACTCACGCCTTTATTCCCAGAGTGGGGTAGGCAGAGCTACAGAATTTCCAACAACTATAAAAACTTTTTGATAATTCTGTAACCACATTTTGCACACTTAGGCGAAGATGTTTACCAGTGTATTAGTGACAGGTTGCAAGCCCATCGCCTAGCAGTACTACACGCCTTTATTACCTTAGTCGGCTTTTACGATATCCACGGGAAGATTTAGAGTTTGACCAGAATTACTTTTGACAAATACATCATTTTACAAACTTTCATTTCGGAAAAACGTTTTAAGTGCTTAAACTAGTACATATTACATAGGTTAAAAGGACTTTGTACATAAGTAAAGTTAGGTTAGACTTTTGACCACCGAGAATTAAAATATGAAGCGGTTAAAGGTACCTAGGCTAAGTTTAGGTCACTTGGTGCTTGTATCCTACTCACACTACGGTTTTTTATTAATATACTCGTTGAGAAAGGTTGGAAGCGTTTGAGATGTGGTGTAGGCGAAGAATGGAAAGAATTAGCTGGACGGAAAAGAAAACCAACGAAGAGGTTTTGAAGATGGTGAACGAAGAAAGACATATTTTAAAAACTATAGAATGTAGAAGAGGAAAGATGATAGGACACTTGATACGGCATGATAGTTTCTTTTTGAATATTTTAGAGGGAAAAGTCGAAAAGTCGAAAAGTCGAAAAAAAAGAGGAAGAGGAAGACCTAGGCTTACTTACTTCAACCAAATAAGACAGAAGGCCAATGTCGTGTCGTATCAGGAGGTGAAAAAGCTAGCACAGAGTAGAGAAAAGTGGCAATTACTTCACCGACAAGAGCCTAGCTCTTAAATTTAATGATGATGATGACTCGTTACCTGATCAAAAGTGTCGGTGACGTCCTCCACGGTCACTACAGCGGATTCGTTGCTCAACAAATTGTCCAGGCTCTCTAACATTTGGTCGAGTTCCTCTTCCGGCTGTGAAATAACATAATCTAATTTTAGTTCAACATAATATTTATATAAAATGAGAATCAAGTAATGACATTAGGTACAATTACGGAGAACAAGTCATCATTTAAAGAGAAAAGGGACAATGTACCGACTTAGAAATGACAGCGGGAATTTAAAAGTATAAATTATTTCTATTATTTTCTAATATTAAAGGTGTCTGAAAAAGTCATGCCTAATATGTTGTGTCAAAAGCGTTTATTTTTTACATATTTTTTATGTACTAAATAAAGAAACCAGTTTCTGCTAATGGCTAAAGAGCATAAACGCCACATAGGTAGTCTTTTCTACGTCACAGTTGTTAGTGCTAGACTTGAAAAAAATCTCATTCCGACATCATGCCGACCACTTGTCCAAAGCGGGCGTAGCGAACTCCATTTTTTTTCTCAGTAAAAAGTCAAAGTCCGTTTTTTTTCAGAAAACCATTCAAGTCAAGACTTTAACAGTTGAACCATGAAATAATCCTATCACAATAAAAGTCAAGTCACACAAAAACAAGTTATAACAACAGGTGTCTGTGATTGTATATTGGCTAAATTGCTTGCTTCTTAAAACTAAGACGAATTGAAGCCCTTACCGTTTGAGGTTTTGATGTTGCTGGTGCTTCAGTGTGCTTCGTAGTGTCGTAATCATTAATATCTATGACTGTCACATTCGGTCTCGCTGTTGTTGGACGTATCATCATCACTTGTTCTTCATTATTCTGATCTGTTCCATCCTCATCCTGATTTGGATCCAGCATGGCAAAGTCATAGTCGGCATTTGTTTCATCTTCATCTTCAATATCCTCATTTAGTTTAGGTGTGTCATCTTCATCCTACTTTAAAAAGATTGAATAAAAAGTTGATGGTTGATTGTTTACTTTATTCAAGCTTCATCTTTTCATTTTGTTGTGTTTCATTTCAAGATAGATTTGAACTTATACATTGAATTTGATTTGCAATGTGAGCCGGTATTGAACATCTTTCTTCATGACAGCGTCAAGTCACGAGAAAGAACATAATGGCAACAGTTTAGTTACAGGAGGGGTAGCAGGGTGCCATTACCGTATATCACTCGTAGTGGCTTAACAATTTAAATTAAAAGTGGTTGCCCGTACTATTCTAACCCCCTTAACGTACAATAAACCTATTTTAGCTAAAGTATGCTTTGTCAATTTCTGACAAATTTAAATTAATAGTGATAGATACGAACAAGGCACATTTTAACTATTGAGTGTTTATTAATAAGAAAGCAATTCTATAAAATAACCTAAAATGTATGATGAAAATATCTAAGCGGGCGCCATCACTGACAGGCTCTAGTAAATCACAAAGCTACAAATTCAACAGAATATTAATATCAAAAAATGAACGACTGTCATAACAGCAGTGTTCGCATTGTTGTGTTCCGGTTTGGGGATAAGACAGCCGGTGAAATGACTAGCATGGAGGCATTCCATCTTAGTCCTCAGGGTTGGCAACGCATTTGCAGTCTTAGGATTGCATTGTAGTCTTGTGATTGCGAATGTCTATGGGTCACAGTTTCCATTTACCATCAGGTGCCCTGTGTGCTCGTTTGTCTACTCTAATCCATAAAATTAAATTAAAAAAATAATAATTTAAAAAAACAACTCACTGGCATTTCACTTAATGCTCGAAGTGCTTCTGTTGTTCCTTCGTTGACTTCTTGAGTAGCTGCTTGAACATGAGTTGAATTTTCCTGAGGCGTTGGACGACCAGGTCTGTTTTCCCAATAAGGAGGAGGGTGTGGTCTAGGTGCTCTGTATGCACCATGGGAGCCCAAGCATTCAAGCAGTTGTGCCATAAAGAACGTAAGAAAGATCAAGAACTTAATTTGGATGGAAGATCCAGATGTTCTTCTGGATTTGTGAGAATACGTTGATTTGAGTGTTGTTTTCCTGGAATCATCTGAAATAAAATCAAAATTGAGCCAATTACATACGTACAGAAGCTCAGCCTTTATTCCCAGAGTGGGGTAGGCAGAGCTACAGAATTACCAACAACTCTTAAAACTTGTTAATAATTCTGTAACCACCTTTTGCACAATTAGGCCAGTGTATTAGTGACAGGGTGCGAGCCCATCGCCTAACAGTACTACACAGCCTTTATTCCTTTAGTCGTCTCTCCACGACATCCACGGGAGGACATGGAGTGGCACTATTCTAACCCGGCAACCACACGGGGGGGCAGCCATTCTTCATTTATTTGAGCATTCATTTAGACCATTCGCTTTTGATGATGATGATGATAATGATGAACGAAAAACAAGCTTTTTTTATTAATTTACAAGAAGATAATTGACGATAGCATGACTCATTGGCCTAGTTGGTAACCCTGCCTACGAAGCTAGCGGTCCTCGGTTCAAATCCCGGTAAGGGCAGATATTTGTGTGATGAGCGGGAATATTTGTTCCTGGCATGAAGGCATGGATGTTTTTTATGTTAAGAACCATTCTGATTAAACTAAGTAACTTTCGTTTTTAATCCGCGTCCAAGTTGATCCATCCGTTTAGAAACTACAATGCCGCAAACAGACATAAATAAACTGAATACATACATTTTCACAGGGGGGTTTAATAATAAATACATTACCAGTTGATTAACTAAACCAATGTATAGCCATTACTTATCAGCGTATTGTTAAGTGGATAATTCCCTTTCAGGCGTGTTTGTTATCTTTACTATGAAGTAAGATTAGCTGGACACTCCTTAGCAACGTATAACGGACACTTATTGTCGATATTAACTTAGAACTTGATAATATGATATGAGTTA
Organism: Acleris laterana; assembly: GCA_963966035.1. Classification (NCBI taxonomy): domain Eukaryota; kingdom Metazoa; phylum Arthropoda; class Insecta; order Lepidoptera; family Tortricidae; genus Acleris; species Acleris laterana. The sequence continues at coordinate 1,460,859 of OZ014444.1, forward strand.
TGGTGCATTTTACTGTATACATTGCTTAATAATTTGACTTTAAGCTCGGTAGGCAAGTAAAAATGTGACATGACGTCAGATTTTTTAAAACTACCCTCTCACTAATGTGTTATTGTGATGTAACTAAACGCTAAACGTTTTAAGCTTAGCATACAAACCCAAATAAATAAATTCAAATCGATAATCATCACATTCGATCTTTTTTTATTTTATTGCCACATGATTAAGGGAAACTTTTTAATTGCAACTTATTGCCGACAGTAAATAGCGGAATGTATTTTGCTACTTTATAATGTTAGATTAAAATGCCAATAGATAGAAAGAGAGATAGATTTTTGGTAATTCTGTAAACATGAATAAAAATCCCCAACTACAGTTGATTATCAAATCTGATACGAATATTACTTTTCTCAGAAACCGATATACTGTTCTATCACGTACATAATAATATGCATTTTTTTAACAATATTATATCGCCTTTGATAATTTTTTGCTATGCTCGAAGTTGAAGTAAAGTCGCCGTCAATAGAACTTGCAAATAATGTAAACAAAACCAAACGAACCCATTCACCATGATTACTCGATTATCACGTACTTTTATAGATCACGTGAGGTCTTTGCAATGATTTATACACTAGATCATTATTTTCATATAAGGTTAAAGATGATATAACTATTCATTATACGTTATTTTTTATAAAAACGCGCTTGGTGAATATTTGATGTTATGTGTCAAACAGGGTAGTGATTCTGTAAACAACGCCGGTCGTGCGGACTGTCGACTGATATCCAAGCGGCGAGATTAAGTAGTCCCGTCAGTGCAAACAAAAGACATTGTCGCGCGTGCATTTTCAATTAAGGAGCCTTATACGTTCGACCCATCGTGCTGCTTAATTGAAAATGCACGCGCTACAATATGTTTTGTTCGCACTGACGGGACTACTTAATCTCGCCGCTTGGATATCACTCGACAGTCCGCACGACCGGCGTTGTTTACAGAATCACTACCCAGTACAAATTTGTTTACATCGTTCACAAGTTTTATTAACGGCGACTTTACCAGATGAACCGATCAACTAAAGGTTTCATCTTCATCCAAGTTTTGCTCGATTGTAAGGGATGCAATGGACAGGACAATAAACGCGATCGTCAGACATGAGGGAACGACCAGAGACAGAGGGAACGTTAGCGACTTTCAAAAACGGACCAAATGTAGAATAGGGGGATAAAAATAATAATTAATTAGTCCTTCAGTAAAAATCAAACAATATATGAACACGTATTTGTTGCTTTATCAAATTAATCAAAATTGAGAAATGTAACGCGCATCAAAGTTCAGGAGTGGGGGCTCGTGACGTCACAACGTGGTATAAAGTGTGCCACGGCGTGACGTCACGCGAAACTTCAATCCACTTTATCTTCGTCATTTATGTGTCATTGACAAAAGAAAAAAAAAATGTAAATGACGGACTAATTTGATATTTTTACGATCATCCGTCGTTCTTATTATTATGTATGACCCACTTTTCAAAGGAAGGAAGTGTTTTTGAACTCCAATCGCATTGAAGATGAGTCAACAATCGATAACTTAAAGTACAGGTAGCGTGTTAGTCTATTTGATAAAATGGTGGAAATGCGATGATTCAGAATTATTGATCATAAAATCATTTCCGTAATCAAAATGTAACTAATAGTTTTTCGAAACTATCTTACCTATCGTTAAATAAACTACGTCACCCGTGACCTAATAACTACTATTTAAAACTAATATATCTTTGCATAACCAAAAACGATGAAGACCCCTTCTTTCAAAGCTGATATCTCTTAAGCAGTGCGACTTAAGTAAAGGTTCGCCTTTTAAAACCGCATCGAAATCGGTCCATCTGTTTAAGAGCTACGATACCACAGAAGGATAGATACACAAACACACATAATATTTATCAAACACGTAGTCAACATGTAGTTACAGCACATAGAAGTTAGTGATACACGATGATGAAGAAGCAATATTTCCTGTCTGAATCAAGTTGCAGACCTAAATAGTACTAACTACATAGTCTCCCTTAATGCAGGATTATTTAGTTCGGCAACTTAGGGCCACTTGCATAGAGAATTTAACACTGGGTTACGATTACGACAGTAACTTGAGTTAGTAAACGCCAGATTCATACGAAAACTGTCATTTTAACTCGAGTTAATGGCCCTTAATGTAGATAGGAGGTGTTGCTTCTTCATCAACGTTATGGAAGGTATCCGCCGCTAACCAAGTAAATATTAAAGCACCTATGTTAGGTATTGTACGTATTATTACAATTGTACAGTCACCAGCAATAATATTATTGCAATATATATTATTGCTCGTGACTTTACGGTTCTTATTAAAACGGTTCGCTGGATCAAAACCGTTGAAAAACACTGGTTTAATTTATCCCCCCTATGTGTTGTATGGGGTGTTTATTGCCCCTATTATTTTTATCACATTTAACTTACACTGGAGTAAAATTAGGTCACCTCGTTATATCGTCAAGTACTCTTAGTAACATAAAAAAATCAAGGCAATAAAACACATAAAAATTCCTAGCTTACATTAAGCTTCTTACTTGCTACAAATACTATTTTCATTCAAAGTTAAGGTAACAGTTTATTAAGAATACTTACTTTGTTTCATTTGTTCCACAACTCGTCCTGTCACCTGTCGGACTGTGTCAGTTGGTTGGTCTTATCATGCCTTATCTAATTCGTAGACTCGACAATCAGGTAAGCACTATGGGTTTCGCAGCTGAGATAAAAAGTCACAGAAATTAGCGACAAACACGTAGTTCCATCGTGTGTCGGTAGATGTCGCTGTAACGTAAACCTAATGTAAACTAGATAAAAAAAACCGGCCAAGTGCGAGTTGAAGTCAAGTATAGAGGTTTCCGTACCGTTAATACCGTCGTTTTATCGAATGCTTCTATGTTTCCCTGTAATCTACAAGCGATTAACTATATTTGTATTTTTTTCAAAATTTTAGGCTCAGTAGTTTCGGAGATCTGGGGGTTGTAAATTTTCGTCTTCTTTCATGAATAAAATCTAAACTATTCATTTTACAATAATAACAAAAATATATTTGAAATCCCCATAACGAGCTTTTCATTTGGTATAAGGTCAACACGGGTAAGTGTGGCATACTTTTCGCAAAGTTGACTTTGAACTAAAAAATTAAGTAAAATAAGGTGGAATTTCCAACTATCTCCAAAGCCAAAATATATTGTTGTTTAAGCTTAGCTGTAAACAATGTGTTTTATACTATTTAAATACTTATTTGTAGGTGTTTGAGGATGAAAATGTGAGCACTGTCATAGACACACTTTCCCAACAAAGTGAGGTAAGTGTGTCTACCTCGTTAAAGCACCATAGACGGTTGTTTCTTATTGTAAAATGCCATGACCATGCTACCTAGACATGACAATTAATCAGTTCTCATCTAATTATATTACTTATGCAGTAAGTTATGATCATTTACGATTAAATAACTATGGGGTAAGTGTGTCATACTGTGCTACAGACAGGGGTTGCAAACATGTTTTATAATTATTTTCTCAATCAGGCGTTACTTCGTGGAGATCTATATTTACCTCTACCTTGCTGTGCTAAAACAAATATAGGTACGTCGCATAGTACGTAGCTGTTTGAAACCACACGGAGTAGGAAGGTATTATTTGTAGCTTACATAATATGTTTTTAATAAAAACGGTAATTTATAAACAAACTATTTTATTGGTGCTTTGTACAAAATAAAAACAAACTCCTAAAAAGCGACATTACATTTAGAAAAAAAAAGCCAAAACTAACTTAATTTTACTCCATTCAGGGCCTTTCCTTTTGCGAACGTAGTTACGAACCATCTTTAAAAAAAAAGATAAAAGATATTTATTCAGTAAGTAGGCCGCACGGGCACTTTTACACGTCATGAATCTACCAGCGCTTCCCAAGAGGAGACCACTGCCGAGAAGAAACGCCGCAAGAAACTCAGCAGTCAGTCATTTTTTAAACATGTTACAATGGTATTACTTAATCTAGCATTATATAAAGCAATAAAAATTTAATTAAATATAATATCAAATAGCATGCGTAGTTCAGCAGGAAAACATGTCAAAAATATTACGAGAGAGACAAGGGGGGGGGGGGGGGGAAGAGAGGAGAGAAAACACAGGACAACCAAATAAAAGTTTGATATGCTTTCCCACATCAACGGTGTCCCCTAGACAAACAACTTTGCAATTTTACAAATTATGAATGACTAAGTTTCGGGTTTAGGCCAAGCATTTTTATCTGTTAGATAGTCCTCGACCCTATAGTACGCTTTAGATATTAACGACTTTTTTAAGTAATTTTTAAGTGCTGGAAAGGGTAATGTTAAAGCTTCGTCAGGTAATTTGTTATAGAAATGAATGCATTGACCAACAAATGATTTATATACTTTACGGACGCGGAATTTTCGGATAACAATTTTATTTTTATTTCTTGTATTTAGATTATGTACATCGGAATTTTTGGTGAAAGAATTTAAATTTTTAATAACATAAATAATATTCTCATAAATAAATTGAGACGCTACAGTTAAGATGTGAATTTCTTTAAAAAGTTCTCTTAAGGAGTCACGGGAATTTAAGTTATAAATAGAACGAATAGCCCTTTTTTGTAAGACAAATATACTTTGTATTTCAGCTGCCTTACCCCAAACCAGAATACCGTACGACATCACACTATGGAAATAACTATAATAAACTATGCGAGCTGTCTCAACATTAGTTAGTTGTCTAATTTTCCTAACCGCGTAAGCTGCCGAACTTAGTTTACCTGTCAGTACCGCTATATGGGGACTCCATTGCAAATTTTTATCTATGGTTATGCCTAGAAAAACTGCCTTATCTACCATTTGCAGACACTCGTCATTTAGAAAAATACTAGAATCTACCGGTTTAACATTAGGCAAAGCGAACCTAACACATTTAGTTTTTTTAGCATTGAGTAGTAAATTGTTACTAGTAAACCAATTAAGTACTTTAACTAGTGTGGCGTTTATCCTACTGTAGTCAATGGACTTTCTATCTACTTTGAAAATTAATGAAGTATCATCAGCAAAAAGTACAATCTCACAAAGTTTATCTACTGTTGGTGGTAAGTCATTTATATAAACCAGAAATAAAAAAGGGCCTAAAATTGAGCCTTGCGGCACACCTAATTTCACTGTAGCTCCAACAGATTGCGTTTTGTTTACAACAACTGTTTGAGTTCTATCACTTAGATAAGAAGACATAAGACTTGAAGCTTTATTGGACAATCCATAATGTTTTAATTTTAAAATTAGGGTCGAATGATCCACGCAATCAAAAGCTTTAGAAAGATCACAAAATATTCCTACTGCATCACAAGATTTCTCCCAACTGTTATATATATATTTAATGAGCACAGAAGCCGCATCAATTGTTGATCGACCTCGGGTAAACCCAAACTGGTTACTGTTAAGTATTTTATTTCTATTAAAGTGACCTAACATATCATTCAGCATTAGTTTCTCAAAGACTTTACTTAAAACGGGTAGTATGGAAAATAACCTGAAATATAAATAATAAAATAGAACCACACTTATATACCTACTACTACGATCGGGTGGTAACAGCCGACCGCGACCGGCAGAATGCCGACGCATACGACTGGCACCGTACGGACCGTACCGCTACTTGCAAATTATTATAGGGACTTTAAATGTACTAAGTACTAATAAAAGTGTTTTTTATTTTTTATTTTATTGAAACCGCCTTACACGAAAATAAAACCTAAGTAATTAGTTTTATCCAATTAAAAAAAAACACGTTTATATCGTGCATAAAATAATAAATGTTTGTAACCTCTGGCATGAGGCAAGTGTGGCATATAGACACACTTGCCTCAAGGAAAGTAGACACACTTTCCCGTGCACTGAATTTTGAGGTTATAATTTTTAAATGCTCATAAATCTTTAGTTTTAGCTAATCCATATATAATAATAAGAGTAATATTAAGATCAAGAAGTATAGAAAAAACTTACCTATTCAAAATACACGGATTCGTCGACGACACCAAGATTTTTAGGAATTTAAAATCACGTGTGAACTGCAACTCGTATTAAAAAAATTGTCAAATTTCAAAATGACAATAACTACGAAAAGTTGCTCGGCAACGCCATGTATAGGATAAAAAGTATTAATCAACACTTTCTTAACTCACACCAATAGATGGCACTTAAATCAGAAGTTTTTTAGTTTTCGTAATATAACACGTAGTCACACTTACCCCCTAGCTACACTTACCCGTATCGACCTTAATATAGCACAAGAAGGTTTGCAAAACTTGTTTTTAATTTCCTAATATTATGTCCCCCGAAAATGACATTAAAAAAACTTACTTTCTCTTTTAGTATTTTTCTACACATCTGCGTTTGGGCCATCAATTAACATATGTGTACCAAATTTCAAATCAATCAGTCCAGTAGTTTCGAAGCAAATTGGCTGTGACAGACAGACGGACAGAGAGACGCGCGAGTGATCCTATAAGGGTTCCATTTTTATTTTCTTGTACGGTACCCAACAAATACATAGGTAAAGACTTAAAAAATTGGTTAGTAAAGTAACCAATTTTTTAAGTCGTTGCGTTACTTAAATGAACTGTACTTCTAGAAGACAAATGGTGGTTTCTCAGACAAAATGGAATGGAATGGAATGGTGATGATTGAATCTGCTTCGCTTTTTGGCATATGAGCGCAGTAAATATGTATGACTAATTTTCGTGACGAACTGTACGGCTAGCATAAGTTGTTTTTTCTTGCTGGTCGCGCAGTGCGTCTTTATAGTTACAGAACAGATAAAAGGTGAGATCCGAGCAACATACAAGTCGCGGAAAACGATATGTGCTATGCTAGCCCTCCGTAAAGTAACTGTTTCTTAATTTTAGTCTAAGTGTGCATAGTTAAGAGTATGTACATCCATTAACCTACCGCCAAACAGCAGTGTTCGCATTGTTGTGTTCCGGTTTGGGGATAAGACAGCCGGTGAAATGACTAGCATAGAGGCATTCCATCTTAGCCTCAGGGTTGGCAACGCATTTGCAGTCTTAGGATTGCATTGCAGTCTTGTGATTGCGAATGTCTATGGGTCACAGTTTCCACTTACCATCAGGTGGCCTGTGTGCTCGTTTGTCAACTCGATGCCATAAAAAAAAAAAAAATTTAGTATCGATTTTTTTTTTTAAAGCTGCCAAGATTTCGATATCGTACTATTTATCACTTTATTTTTCTTGCGAAAAAAATGTAATTAGTGCAGCTACAAAAAAAAGAGAAACCTGCACAAAGTTAGCATAGAAACACTAGCCATCGCCTTAAGATACCGAAAACCGTATGCCTGTGTGAAAAATAGGGGTTATTCCTACCTGTTACCACCAATTTGCTACAACTGGTAACAGCTGGGAACTTTTTTCCCACCTGTTACGACTAAAGTACTCGGTGGTAACAAGTGGGAACATTTTTCCCAGTTGTTACCACCTATTAGTTTAGTGGTAACAGCTGGGAATTATAATTCCACCTGTTACCAGTGGTAACAAATTGGTGGTAACAAGTGGGAATAACCCAAAAATAGTGAAAACAAAACCATGACTCGAATCTATCGACGTAGGTATACTTAGGAGGGCACAATGAATATGGCGCACGGATTAAGCAACAATAGTCTCTTGGTCAACGGCGTAAGCTCTATGAGGAGCGCCTTACTAGTTATGCCCTTCTTCAACGAGGTTGGAACAAAAAATTAAACAATAATTGTAAGGTAAAAGGTACAACTTTATTAAAATTATATCCAGTACACTAAATGCCTCTTCGTATTTCCTATTTAGTTTAAATAAATATTTTGTCTTTGTTCTGTACACATAAAATTCACCTATATTTAAGACTAAGTTAATGAAATATGTATTTACAATAAATAAACCCTTCAGGTCTCATTATAAAAATACTGAATAGGTAATCTTATTTAGTCCTAAGTAACTACCTAATTATGATTATAATATACATTAGTATTTAAGAATAATTTTATTAATATTTGGTAACTCTTTGCTGCTCTAAGAAAATAACTAAACATACGTAAGTATTGTAATTCAGTAGAGTTAATTGCAGACTAGATCATCACTTACGAAATAGTATTCCGTTGTGTAAGTGAGCAAAGGCAAGTTGATTTATACATTTTAAAATATGACAAGATATACATTTAAGTCATAATTATTGATGTTAAAAATTTCGTTCTTACAAATATATCTAATTTATTATATATTCTTAATAGGCTTTACTCGAGCGCTTTTAAATCGAGGGGAAAAATCATCTTAAAGTCAACTTTCATAGAAAAAGTTACCAAAAGAAAACATTGGACGAGCAGAGAGGTAGTGTTGGAAAGGAACGTTCTCGAGCTGGCAAGAACCGGAAAATCATAGCTGCCGAAATTTTCTAGATACTCCATGTCAAGAAAACCTGGCGTCATCGGGTAAGGCCAAAGACCTTGGCTTAGAAGCGTTAGCTTCGATAGCAGCCGGCCCTGCCCTCCCTCCCCTCCAATCAGACGAATTCTGACTTTTATTATTAGTATAAGTCGAAGACGTGACCGGAATTTTACGCGTCTGTTTAATCTTCAGCTTATTCAGCCACAAGTCTCTAGTCTTCTTATTCCCCAGCACGAAGAAAACAAAAAGAACGAAACCTTGGTAAGTCGCCGTCAGCGTAAAAATGTACGCCGCGACGATGTTGTAGGCGAAAAGACCGAAGATCCAGGGCAAGCCGAATAGGAAGACCAGGAGACAACTGACCGAAGCGCATCTTAAGGCTTCGTTGGAATCCCCATGCCTCTGGATCCTTCTAGAAGCAAACACGGAACGGACTATCAAAACAAATAGCGTCCAGTTTGCGAGCAACATGATAGCGATAGGGGCGTAGACAGTTAGCCAGAGACTAAGCCCTGATGGGTAGCAGAAGCTTGCACTGGGAGCTTTTTCTTCGAATTGTCCGGAGTAAGAATGTGGGTCGACTGATAGAAGAATCCCCACGACCGCACAAGGAGCACCCCAAGAAAACGCCGAAGCCCTGAGCAGCTTATGGGATGCATCTCTAGTGAAAACCAGTACTAGTCTCCTGTAGGACAAGACTGCAGCCACAAGCATCCAACAGAATGACGCCAGAACCGAATAGTGCAGCAGCACCCCTACCAACATGCAAGAAATATCGTATTTATCGAAGTGAGCGTACACTATCGCTAAGAAGCATACCACTACGATGAAGATAGCAATGCAGAGTTGCAGCCATATTTTGTTGCTGAAGTCTCTTCTCCAGGATCTGAACATAATAGCCGTTAAACCAACGAGAAGTAAGCCTATAATAGAGACACAACAACCTATGACGGTGATAATTTCTAAAGCATTCTCGCTTCGTTCGGAGAAGACAGATCTCGGGACCAGAATTTCTGCAAAATGGGTAAGGTGGTCGCAACGGCAGGTGTCCAGAAGGCCCGAAGATGCAGCTGGGATGAAGGTGCAGCCTTCTGTGGACCAGTAGCCGGAGTCATCGTCGAGGAAATGCCAGAAAGCGCAGGTGCGGCTTTGATTCCGTTCTGGCTCACCGGATATCGGACGTAAATGGATGTCTATTACCTGGTAAGAAAAAAATATCATTGTGATGATAGCTCCAATCTATTTTATGTTAAGTTAAGTCTTCTATCAAAAAATTGCGTCGGAGTTATGAAAATTCGGGGTTTTGATCAATTCGGAATTATGTAGTGTATCCACTCTTTTACTCTCTTACCTCGCCATCAGCGAACTGCGTGAGATCCTCAATCTTGATGCTGAGTACTCGACTGTTGACGGAGTAAAGCCCATGGCTGGAGGTGAAGGCTCGATCGTTTCTGAACACAACAAAGCTGATGCGACGAGTGGTGTTGAAGACGGAGTCTGGTAGATGCACTACTGCCTCGCTTTCGTCAGAGGTAAGGTGAGTAGAGTTGACTTCCTCTGGAAAAAGTGAGTAAAAAAATACCATTTTAGATAGGTGAAATAGGGTTTTAATACTACAAAAATATAAACAATATCCAGCGCGCTTGGAGCGTTTGCAGTTGATTGTCAGATTATAAACAATTTGTTATTTTATCGTAATGTTTTTCGTGTAGGTATGTACGGTAAAGGAAATTTGATTCATCATTTTTTACTGTGTTATAAAGTAACGTAATCAATCAAAACATAAGAGACGTCACTTTGATAAAGTCCAAAACGGTCTAGAACTCTATTTCCTTGGCTGTACGTATCCATATTACTTTGTGACCCATAGGCTAAAACCCTCGAGAGTGCATGGTACGAGTATCATACATCGGTATTCACTCAAGGAGTGTCATAGGCTATTTAAGATTTCAAAGCTTGCTGTTTGGAAGTCCTACATGTCTCCTCTCGCTTACTGCACAAGCATCTGACAAGACAAATGAACCAACATTTATATTATTTAATTACCAGATATAATTTCAAAAGCTCCTTCCGAAAACGCTTCATCAACACTTTGTGAGGCGATCCTCAACCCTTTGACTGGACTCTCTGGGCTGGCGTCTGCCATTAGCATCGCAATGTTGTTAGCCACGGCACTGCCACTCGCCGAGCCATTGAGGTTAGCTCGGGCTGCGAGCTGGTCGATCAGGTGAAGCAATTGGCCAGGGATCTCCAAATCATCCTCTAGCTCGAAGAGCTCATCCACCTGAAATTTGGGGTCATTAACGTTAAGGACATGCTGATTGATTTTCTGTCGTTAATACTTAATATATGCTAGTGGATTGAGAAGGTTTTAAAAGCATTTACCTGATCAACTGCGTTGCTGACGGTCTCGACCAAGATCGTGATGGAATCATTGTTGACTAGCTGGTCTAAGTCGGTCATAACTTGCTGAAGTTGTTCTTCGGGCTGCGGATGGAACATGATTAAAAAGTAAACCAGATATATATAATATTTTTTTACTATTTTCTGTGCCTGGGACTGGAAAGATAATTTCTAGGATACCTATGACGGTTAGCATGTAAGCATGTTTAATGATATTTTAGCGTTCATGCACGATATACAAGGTAATGATGATTGCTTCATGCAGTTAGTAATACACAATTAAAGTATTGCAAATAATCTGATGAAAGCTTTTGGAAATCGCTGAAGAAAATTTGCGTAAATTTTGATAAACTCTTACAAAATCTCGACATAAACATTCGGAATGTTGATTCTCTGAAATTTCTGAGTCCTTTTCTTTTGCAATTGGTTCATGTTTTTTCCTTGGATCTCTATTTAGTTTTGACTTACCTGTGGTCGAGGTCTATACGTAGTTGGCTGAGTCGTCGGTGCTTCAGTTGGCCTTGTAGTATTGGGCTTTGGTGGTATTGGTGGTACTGGTCGCCAAGTACCCGAGGGTACATTTGCAGTAGAAACATCTGGGTCAGTTACACCCGTAGAATCCTCCCCCTCATCTATTGTCACGTCGGAGGGAGTTAAGTCTGTTGTCGAGGAGACTGTATATTCTGTTGTCCCTTCTGTAGAGGCCGTAGTCACGTCTTCAGAAGTGGCGTCCGTAGTCACATCTGAAGTATCATCTGAGCACTTGACGGTAGTGGCGTTTTCTAAACTTTCGTCGTGTCTGGAGTCTTCTTCATTAGGCTACAATTTGTTGGGTAGTGTTAGTGTAACTATTAACATGATGGTTATATGAAAAGCCTATAATACAAGTGGAGTGTTCAATTTTGGTTCGTTTGAACCCATAATAATTTTAATGGGATCTTGTGAACTCTAAAGGACACTCCAGAAGCACTATACTTTTGGTTAAAGTGGCTTGCATGCTCGCGGATGCAAAATGGGTGCATAATGCAAAAATGATTTTAGTTAAAAGTAAAATGATCTAACTTATGGGGCAGTAAAATCTATTTGAGCAATATGTTCACTTAAGGAATGTTATTTTATCTCACGAATGTGGGTTTGCCATAGTTGTGTGTGTAGTTGCACGTACACGTTGTCTCTGAGTGCGTACCTGTCGTCGCTAAGGGACGCCGTAGTGCGGGTGTCAACGTGTTACAACTACAAGTACCTATGGCAAACACACTTTCAAGAGAACAAAAACCAGTATGGCTTTGGACGTAGCGAGAGGCCTCGTTGTGTTGTTCTCCTAGTCATTATTTTTAATGTTATGTATTGAGAGATTGAATTAGGGCAATTTTTTATTTATTTATTTACTATCTTGCAATGTAATTTAATTTTAAGTACTTAAGTATTATTATTACATTTAAAAAATATGAAAATTACATAAATACTATGTATTTCTTCGCATTTTTTTTTACGAGCCACGTCTTCAAACAAAATTCATCTCCCATCAACTTACCACAATCTCTGGCATGGCTGTGGGCATGAGCATCGTGACTTCTGGAGAGAGACGCACTGAGGTGGTAACGGCGGTCGCGGGGCGAATGACGCAGCCGTCCGCGTAAGTCGTCACGAACTGGACGCCCTCGTTGAAGTCGCCCACGCAGGTGTAATTGCGACAGCCAGCTGTTATCATGGACTGGCCTGGAATTTGAGAAAAGGGAACATGATAATATTGTTGCAGAGGCTGGAAAGTAAGCAATAGATAGACGAGTCCTCAGAACTGTAGCTCGAGTATGAACATTTCAAACACACGGGACGTTTTCGTATCGCCTTTACTATTCGAAGACATGTTCTGAACCTATCCCTAACACGAAACCCTTAATATAAGCTCACATTGTCATAAATTATTTTACGTACAGTCTGTGAGCACTTAGAAGATGCTTCCGTTTCGTACATCTCTCTCACTCGCTCTTGATAAGATCGTATGAGACTGAGTGAAAGATAAGTACAAACCCGAAGCATTTTCTAAGAGCTATAGCACTGTATGTATATGTGAGGGCCAATATGATTGCTCACAGGTTCGCTCGTAGTTCAGACGAGGTTAAAGTCGCTCTGTTTTGCGCTTACTGTACGTCCTTCTATGCGAGCAATCTGTGGGTGAACTACGCGCAAAAAAACTATACATATAAGTAGTGCACTGCGCGTGCAATATAATAATGCGTTCAGGGTGTTGATGGGGCTGCCCCGCTACTGCAGTGCGTCGGCCATGCTTGCCGTGGCGCGCACGGACGGTTTCGCCGCCGTCATGCGCAAGAAGGCCGCCTCGCTGCTAAGCCGGGTGCGGGGCAGCCCGAACACCATCCTGGCAATGTTTGCGGGCAGGCTGGATGGGGCCTATCTCAACCACTGCAGTGCCATACATTTTATTTAGGTGTTAAGATTAGTATGTAATTTGAATTTGAACTGACATATATATTTGTGTGTGTAATTTAATTCTAGCCTAGTTAATTATCAATAAGTGTATATATAAGTGTATTATAAATGAATCATTGTTGTTCGAAAAAATAAATGAAATAGGTAATAATAATAATAATATCTTTACTACTTAATGACGATTCAAAAGTCAACGCCAATATCACCTTTCTATCAAATAGATAAGAATGTGACATGTAACATAACCATGCTATGCTTTAACAGCTGTGTCGTTCCAAGAGTCTCTGAATAAAACCGCAGATGGAAGAACGGATGACGAAGGATAGACAGACGGACGTGTTGAAACTATATGGATTCATTATTACCTACGGAACCTTGAAAAATAATACGTTCTGAATTCGCATGTGTAAGAGGCTACTTAAACCTGTCTAAGTTTGTATTAAATAAAAAATGTCCTTAGCAAAAGTAGCAAAGCGTATGTCTAAGTTGACGGATTCAGAGCAAAAACAATGGCCTCCTTGGAAGTCGGGTAAAAATAAAATGGTGCCTTGGCTAATTGGTCGTTAGGCCTAATCGAGAGCCAAGGTTGACGTAATGCCATGGAAATTAAACATGCATGACTCGTTGGTACTTGGTTTCATAACCAATTTGGGATTCAACAAAACCATGTTAAATGGTCTTCTTTAATTGCAGTTCAATGGACGCAGTTGTACTGCCGTGTCAGGCACAACTACATCTCAAAAAGTGCCGAATCGAGAAAAATGCTCTTAAAGATTTTTCACATGTTTATTGATAGATCTTTAATAGTTACATACACTCATAAACTCATGCCTCCGTTCCCAGAGTGGGTTAGGACGAGCTACAAAATTACGAACAGCTCTAAAATAAAATTGATCATTGAAATTTAAGAAATTGAAAAAAAAAATTGCATTGACCGGACTACATCATATAATTCTGTAACCACATTTTGCACAATTAGGCTAAGATGTTTACCAGTGTATTAGTGACAGGTGGCAAGCCCATCGCATAACAGTGCTACAAGTACAAGCCTTTATTCCCTTAGTCGCCTCGTACGACATTCACGGGAAGACATGGGGTCGCACTATTCTAACCCGGCAACCACATTAAATACCATGAATAAAAAATGTATGAAGAAAATACGTGAAATGTGTCACTTTACAAAAGGTTTTCAAAATATTGTTTTCTTTTTCTTTATTTTAGAAGATAACAGTTAGGCATTACAACTTTTACACGTAAATAAAGGCGTAACGTGCCTTGCTGCAACAAGGCTGCAACTTGAGTTGAATGAGTTGGACATTACAACTCGTAGTTGATCAAACTACGGCTGTGTACTCCAACTATTAGTTGCCTGAGATAGGCGTTACGAAGATAGTAGGTAAAATATTTAAGTTGGGTATCATTTTCGTACTGTAGCAAGCAGCAAGTGCGCGTCATTTCATTGCAAGTTGAGATATTTTTGATAGTCGTGGGCGCGTTCTTACTTGTTAGTAATACACATCTACTGCATCTCAACTGTAGGTGTGCGTGACAAAGTGGTTTTTTTTTGCTTGCTTAATAATGCTTAAGATATCCTGAAATATCATGGTTTTAGCAGAAAAAGCGTTAGATGAAATGAAATGCGATGAAATGATACAATCGATGAAGTGAAATTCGAAAAAAAGATGGGCTACCACATTTTTCACGTAAAGTCGGCCAAAAATGTGGTCTACCACCCTACGGTTGAAGTTCATTTGTACATTGTGATATAACGTTTGATTTTTCCCTTGCAATAATATTATGACAGTGACAAGTGTCAACCTTAGCGATAATTAAATCTTACAGAAACTTTTCTCCAAACTGGTAGACCACTTTCTTGGAAGACCGTATCACTAGTCGGGACTGTATACACGGCTAATTTACGTATCATGTCAAACCGCTGAACAATCAATGTCCTCGGCCAATAACAATTAATAACCAGTATTAACAATCGATTAAAAATAAACAGACTGACACATTGTTTGATAAAAGTCGACGTTCAATTTTAAACTATATTATAAACATTTAATTATAAACAGATTATTAAATTGAATCATGCCGAAGATTCCGCAGTCAAACTGTGCAAACAGTTTTGTGGAACAATGCATAACCTGTAAACTTTGTGTTTGTTATAATAAATAAATAAATAAATAAATAAATGCCAAATACTCGGGTGTGTAATGATCGGTATAAAAATAATTAATATAATTTCATTTGATATAATAACTTTTGATATAATTTTAAAGGATATAATCACTCATTTTATATAATATACGATTGGTATATTATCAAAATATCTATTTTTATTTACTTTAATTATCATTTGATATATCATTTATTTATTATAAACATCATTTGGTATAATCATCATTTTGTATAAAAATCATATTGTATAACTATCATGTGGTATATTATTTTTGTCGAATGATTTTTTGGTACAACGCTGACCGTGAGACAAAGTCGACGGAGCTCCGCTTTGCGGAGCTCCTATTCCGCGTAGTTACGGCGCTTCGCGCCTTGACACAATTCTAACCTAACCTAACCTATATATTAGTTAAGACCTAGGAGTTACCGCTCTGCAGGGTCACAATAGGTAACTAAGAAACCGACCCTTGTGGTTGGACACGAGTTAGTATAGACAGTATTTTTTTATACCAACTGTACTTTATATGAAATTAACTTTATATCATAAGTTGATTATAGTAATTATGCATTATACTTAATGTATGTTATATAAAATATTTTTAGAACAAATGATCGTTACATAAAATGTTAATTATATCATATTTAAATATATTCAATGTTGTTATATGATTCAATAAGTATATCAAATGAGCGTTATATCGACTGATATTATAGAAAATATTTTTATATCGATCGTTACGCACCCCAAATACTCGGCGTGGCGTGGCGTGGCGTTGGAATTCTGCCGTCCTAAGTAAAAACGCAGTAACTAAAACCTTCTGTAGTAATATCAACCTTATTATTAACGACATCTGGTGATTGAATTTAAAGATACTGCTTATTGGCTTAGGAGGGCAGAATTGGGGTACGAGTTTGTGACGGTCGCCTTGGAGATGGTTTTTTCAAGGCCGATGTTAGGAGTTGAATGTTAATTTTTCCTGTCTGTTTTATATTTGTATTTGATTAGTTCCCTTTCATTATTATAATGTAGGTACTTGTGATTTGCTTATTTGTTAATTAATGTCTAGTTTTTAAGAGAAATATTGTTTTTGTATCTGGTTCTTGATCCGATTAAATTATTTACTTAAATAATATTAATTTGTCAATATGTTACAACAGATGAAGTGAGAATTATGAGAAATAAGTTAAATTCTACTACCTGTAAGACCGAGTGTCACTCGGGTTGAAAACGTTAATTTCCGAAGGTCGATTTTTCGTCCCCGTAAACGCCGATATTGCAAATTTCATCGAAATCGTTAGAGCCATTTTCGAGAACGTGATAACAAATATTATAAAAATATTGCTCGTTCAATACCATTGATTGATTGATAGTATCTAGCTGGTAGTGATAGCAGTCCTTATTCCCGGTAAGGTCAAAAACTTGTTAAACAAGTACGTTTCTTTCCAGGCTATTGGATGTTTTTTGGATACCGTAAAACGGGGCTAAGTAATAATAAGCTTCTAGTTGATGTATTTTTTGTCATCGCTATGATAGAACTGTAAAACTTGTGGCCAGGCAAAGTTTGCAGCTCTACCATTGTCATGACAATAAATATATCCACTAAAAGCTTATAATTACTTGGTTCCAAATAGCCTTTTGAAATCCCAAATAGCCCCGTTTTACGGTATTTAACCCTTAACCAGGCAAGGGACCTTGCATTCAGTTCCTTGCCTGGTCCTCCTCTATACTCTATTTGGTTAGGTACTTAACTAAGTGTAAACAAACAAACCACGTGACATAGTTGGACAGCCAATAGGAGTAGAACGCTGATACGTCAAAGCTCGACGAAACAGTTTTGATTGGCTGTTGAACAGAGCCACGTGGTGTGGTTTGTTTACATTTATTTAAATACCTAAACAGGCAGAGTATAATCTACTCAATAGTACCTGTGATAGTACCTTGTATGTTAGTACCTAAGGTTGAATCTCTACTGTGATGTGTGATCTGTCAGCCTGGTTAAGAATTCATATCGTTAGATAAGTTTGTTTATTATTAGGTACCCTAACTTCCACAATGCAAGCCTATAGCTCAGTTAGAGACGAGGTCAATTTGTGTGACATTGTCTCATCGTTTATTTATCTATCAAGATAAGTACAATAAAGCGATTATCGTTGACCTATGATAATGGTATGTCGTGACAACTCTAGCGTTTAACTGTCGCATGTCAAAGATGGAATGTTAATTTGACAGAGCGATGAATAGAATTAGATTATAATGAATAATGACAGATCAGAATGGTCGCCAATTTACTGCCGGCGTCTTGTTTAAGGTCGAGTAAATAAGGTTAGTGTTTGTGAAAGATTTTAATTGACTTATTGATTGATAAATTCAAGGATCGGAAAAACGCCCGTCATTTTGAAAACATAATCCTGTTCCATACAGCAGAGACTTCCTCATGATATTATAATTTTTTTTAGGTATTTTATAGATTTATTATACCATCATTTATAAATATGTATTCAGCGAGAATTTTATTAATGAATGACACCGGCATGGTTATGAGACAACTCAAACACACACACAAACAGTATACCAATGTCAATGATTAAAAATTAAATATGCCCCACTGACGTCTGTAGACTCTGAACAAACATTTTCGACTCATAAATGGGTTCTAAAATACAAGTTGTTTTGGAAAAACAAGTGGAACTCTTGAAAAAAAAAACTATTTTCTTTTTGAGTGGAGAAAAAGTTTTTTCCCATAACCTTTCCGGTGTCATTCATTAATAAATTATCGCTGACTCCATATAAGTTATGGTATAATAAATCTATAAAAAACAAAATTATTTTTTATTAACATCATAAGGAAGTAAGTCTCTGCTGTATGGAACAGGGTTATGTTACCAAAATGACGGGCGTTTTTCCGATCCTTGTGATAAAAGGAGTATGAGTAGAGAGGAACGAGGGGAATAATCGACAAACGAAAGGATTTTTAACAATTTGATAAAATAATTCTCCGCGTAGTTGCCGGGTTAGAATAGTGCCACTCCATGTCCTCCCGTGGATGTCGTAAGAGACAACTAAGGGAATAAAGGCTTGTAGTACCTACTGTTAGGCGATGGGCTTGCAACCTGTCACTAATACACTGGTAACATAAATACATCTTAGCCTAATTATGCAAAATGTGGTTACAGAATTATTAACAAGTTTTTAGAGTTGTTAGTAATTCTGTAGCTCTGCCTACCCCACTCTGGGAATAAAGGCGTGAGCTTATGTATGTATGTATGACACAGTAATAGGTAATAGGCCCGTCGGTATACATTGTTGGAGGTCTACCCACGCTGCGTGTTACCTTGGGGGAGGCCTATCTCCAGCATTAGTCTTTCGGCAGGAAATGACGTTTACGAGTACCGTCAACCTTAAATACAGAGAAATTAGCGCTGCTGCAGGTCTACAATTCTGCCGTGATATATCTATAATGCCGTTATCTAACAAATTCTTGTTTTAAAAATCGCAAACACAGATTGATAGAGATTTTTTTCTCATTAATATAGCATTATAAGTAAAAAAAAAAAAAGATGTCAGATAACGGCATTATAGATATATCACGGCAGAATTATAGGGCGTTTAATAGCCTGCTAAATAACTTGCGAAAAATCCGCAAAAACAGCGAAAAAGTCATCGAAGTCGCATCCTAAACTAAACTAATAAAAGATAAAATTAGGCCCATTGGCTCATAAGTAGACTGTTATACTTGGTTAGGTAAATAATACATATCAGGAGACAATCTCACACAAATTGACCGAGTCCCAAATTAATCGCCAGGCTTGTAATATGGGTAATAGACAACGATAAATATACTTATATAAAGAAATACATAGAAAACATCCAAGACTCAGAATAAATACTGGCGCTCATCACACAAATATCTGCCCTTACCGGGACTTGAACCCAGGACCACTAGCTTCGTAGACAGGGTCACTACCAACTCGGCTAACGTGTCATCGATCAAGATAAATAAGAACTAGATTTTTCTCAGTAATTCTGTACTAAATGGGCCTTGATTGACCTTACCGAGAAGATATTATTCATGAATCATGACAATGATTGCAGCCTGAATAACTATAACAGGAATTTTACTACGTGCATTTTAAATTGGGTTCTCTTCTCTTCAAAGTACCTTACCAGAGATGCGTAAAAATAATAGTAGATTGTTCAACAAGGGACTAAAACAAGCCATAACGACACGAGATGCTTAGCCACGCGAGCTGAGCGAGGATGGCTATAGTTGGTGTCATTATGGTTGTTTAGTCTCGCGTTAAACACACTAATTTTCATTTTCAAAGTAATGAAAACACGATGTTCCATACAAAAATACAATATGTGACGCTTTAAATGCTTACATATTTAGTTGGGATGGGTTTTTCGTAAGGCTTTACATTTTTAGCTTTAAAATCCCATCTGATGTGTGAATACTGTCGTCAGTATAATGTAAGTTATCATTATATCATTACTGCTTTAAAAAAACCTCGAACCTCATATTTCGTGACGACAATTTTAAACTTAAACGTAACGAGAATTAAGTTCAAACTCATACAGTTCGAAATATCAGATACTAGGTTTTTCTAAAGTATTAACGATTTTTTTTAAATCACCTATTTATTTTTGTACCTAGTGACAAATCTAACGAACGGGCTCTCCGTTCACCTTTACAAGGGAACAAAGAATCATATACAGTGTGTTACCGGCATGCGGGCATTTATTAAAACTGCCGATAATACGTTGTGTCAGCAATTGTTTGCAAGTATTATCAATTAAAAATTAATTAAAATAACTTCACAATTAATTTTCTTAGATACTGTCCATTTTTAATGTAGTGCATGTGCTGCGTGTTCATCGTTACCAGTATCGCTGTTGCTTGGTACAAGGCATGTCGTGGTACGGGGGCAAGTCATAATAATCAAAGTATCCGTCGACTGTCATTTTACACTTGTCGAATGGCTGTGCCTTACATTGCTGGCAATTAAAGTTTTGTTAGAAAGTTAACAATGCCTGAAAAATTGTTTATAAATTAAATTAATGTTATAGTTACGTTACAAGTATATGTTATTTTAACCTACTTTAAAAAAAGCCTGGGTGCTGGTAACACACTGTATACAGGGTCAGGGGTCAATATCCTCCTTCTTCGGCGGTTGGGTAAAAACACTGTGACATAGAGTTAATGGGCAGAAACTGAATACTTTACCATAGGTACCTACATTTATGGGTTTGTAATTTGCCAATATAACTTATTTTTAGTACCATGGCAACGAGCTACAACAAAAACTCGATTGACCCAAATATAGGTTCCACTAACGGTATTTCACACTATTAGCATTAAAAACTAGAACCTAGTTAAATAACAGTTCGTATTGGCACAAAACACGGTAATTATCGTCACTGCGCCGGCGCCTTAATACAGCTCATTAAGAGTATAATTTCGCTCGTCGCCCCTTGACCCTGACGCTCTGAACCGCTGCTCGGAAACAAATGAGATAATTTGGTGCAATTAATGAAGCGAGTACGTTGATATAAGGGATATAGTATCTTGGTACAGTCACGAGATTTAATTTGGGACCCACCTTAGATCCAAAGTCAATCTGACATTCTACAACAATAAGGTTGAGTTTCCTAAAAGTTACAGATGACTTGACATCTCTAATGACATTGACGGCCTCAAGCATATTTTTCTTGAAATTGGTCCTAAATTAACGCTCGTGACCGTACTTAGTAGGTGACTATTTACTTTAATTAACGGTCAAATCTTATTATGACTTTCCAAGCTATATGGACAGCACAAGATCGCTCTATTATTAGGGTACCGTAGTCAACAAGGAACGCTTATTGTTTTACGATGTCCATCCGGACAGATGTACACATCTGACCGCGGTTTAACCGCGCGCGGGTGGTAGGACCTTGTGCAGGGTCCGTCCGGATCGCTACCAACATCCATTAACCTACCGCCAAACAGCAGTGTTCGCATTGTTGTGTTCAGGTTTGGGGATAAGACAGCCGGTGAAGTGACTAGCATAGAAGCATTCCATCTTAGTCCTCAGGGTTGGCAACGCATTTGCAGTCTTAGGATTGCATTGCAGACTTGTGAATGCGAATGTCTAAGGGTCACAGTTTCCACTTACCATCAGGTGGCCTGTGTGTTCGTTTGTTATCCCTATGCCATATAAAATAAAAAATAAAATACCAAGATAATCTTGGTACTTACAAATTACGCCGACAAAGTTGTAAAATAAGTCTTATATATTTAAAGGATCGTTTAGGAAATATCAAACTTAAAAAGTCGAATGTTCGCTAGAGTTGCGTACCCTAAGACTAAAGTGTTTATACCTACTAAACCACCTAACTTCAATTTGAAAATTACTCCATACATAATTGTATCTGTACATAGAAACGGGCATGAGGACCCAATACTGAGCATGTTTTTATTTATTCAATAACAAATAAATTAATAGGGATGCCATTATGCCTATGGTGACTAGCCACGTTTGTAATACTAATAACAACTAAAATTAACTTACCTAATGCTATTCGTCTTTTGAACGGCAACATATTCGCCTTGCTACAGTAATACGCCGGCTTCATGTACATGATCTCCAACTCATCCCACATGCCTGGAGGCACCACCTTCATCTTAGGATTCAACTGGACGTGAAGAAGCGCCGTCTTCCCATCCAAAAACAACCTCTTAATCTTAATCAGGAACAGCACTTCATTGTCTTTCCATCCACTTCCTTCAGTAGACGCTTTAAACTTCTGCAGAGTATCCTCAACACCATACAGATCTGTTTGAGATGGATCACCGAACCTCTCCACGTATTTGGTTCTATAGTAAATGTAGTCTTTTAACTTTCTTTCCCAAATACGATAGATCTTCTCTAGGTTTTCGAATCTGTATTTTCTTTTCAGTCTAATCTGGATTGCGTAAAGGTTCTCAACGTTGTCCTCTCGGATGAATAACACCTTGTTGGATTCAGCGACGCGGAAGTTTTTTGAGTCTACGTGGATGCACCAATAGTTACCGTCGGTTATAGTTTTGAGTATGTATTTGTTTTCGTAGTCGTCTAGTCGGATTTTTTTTATTGCTGACGGGTAGTAAACTATGGAGTCGGTGAAGCAATGTATGTCGTTTTCATCAACTGAGTCGTTAGCGGAGAGAATTAGCCTGTCCCTGTAATCAAAAATAATGAAACGTTTACATTTTAGTTTAATACACTGGTAAACATCTTAGCCTGATTGTGCAAAATGTGGTTACAGAACCTATCAACAAGTTTTTAGAGTTTTTAGGGCTCTGCCTACCCCATTCTGGGCATGAAGGCGTGAGTTTATGTATGTATGTACATTTTTATTTGCCACATTCTAAAAAAGTATGCTGAGTAAACTAAAAACGTAATTGACAAGATTTCATATTTTCAAGACTTTAATTTTATTCGTTTTATAGATACTGTTTGGAAGGAGAAAGACACTAATAGTTTTAAATTTTCTCTAGAATGAATATTTATTTTATTATTAATTTATTAAGATGTACTTATTCTAAAAGGGCGTAACTTCATTTCTACGACACAATGGACATATTACGTTAGTCCAATCTGTATATAAAAAAGTATCGTGTCAACCGATAAAGGGCCACTTGCACGAAAAGTTTAACCCTGGGTTAAGACACTAACTCGAGTTAAAATGACAGTTATCGTATGAATCTGACGTCTACTAACTCGAGTTAGTGCCTTAACCCAGGGTTAAATTCTGCGTGCAAATGGCCTTAAGTCTCTATCCATCTGTCAATAGTGTCAATGTCTAATTTGAAGTATGACAGCTTTTTTTCTCGTGAAAAAGGCAATGGTATTATATCTATTCAGGCATAGTACGAGTATTGGTAAAACTCGATATTTTTATTAACTTACTTGTAATTTTGAAAATAAAGAAAAATAAATCTAAATAAATATTTTGCCGTGTTCAGGAGGTAAACCCCTTTCGATTCGTATAGTAATTTGCAGGTGTCACCAAAATGAAATGTTGTCAATTAAAGCCGTCACATAATTATGTTTATTACAAATACGAAAAGGTTTCACTGGGGTTTTAAAATTTGTTTTTGTTTTACTTTTTTGTCTCCAATTTAATCTAGATTGAAAATAGATATATTTTCAGTCATTCAAGTCAGAGGACAATCTCGCACAAATTGGCCCAATCCCATACTAAGCTGCAGGCTACTAGACAACGATAAACCAACTTATTTATTTAAAGCAATATTATACATAAATTCATACAAACCTTTTAAGAAATATATATCCCATCAAAAGGAAAAACAATGAAAAAATATTTCCATAAGATTTCCAGATTTAAATAAAAGTAGATAACAATTCGCAAAAGAAACAAATACCGTCCAGTGACTGGACACTGAAACTGGACAATTTACTATATCAAGGAAACATGAACTACTAACCGTATTGCCATCGGAAATTGTAGTTATAAGAGAAATCATAATTAAGAGATAATAAAACGGAGTGGGTGGTGATCGATCCCTACTTACAAACATGACGTAGCAGGCTACACGACTTTGTTATTAACATATCGGTCGAAGTGCCATAACTATCATTAAAGCCCGCGATTACGTAGAATTTGATCTAACGATACCTCCTAATGACTCAATTGTTACGTGTACGTAAGTATGAACATCCAAAATCACGGAATAAATTCCATGGGTAATTTAACAGTGTATAAGACCTTATCGACCAGTATACAGCTAGCCTATTGCTCGCAATTGTTTTCATTTTGTATGCAGACAAGCCTTCGATTTTCAAAATGAAAACGATTGCGATTGCAACATCCCCTCTGATTACCAAGGCTATACAAAACGGTTGACACTCACCCATCAACAGTCACGTTCAAGCTGACATTTCTCAAGTGTATAGACCGCTCACAGATGACGTGCATGAACACGTATGAACCATTGACGAGGTGCCAAGCGTTGTCATGGAGCGCCACTAAAGATGTGTTTGAAGGGAAGTCTTCATCTTCAAAACTCCACTCGGTATCTGGTACCTGAATAACCAAGAGCATCGTTAGAAGTATTTAAAACTATATCTCAGAGAAGAATAAGAAGCAAAAGATGTTACTTACTAAATCATTACCATCTTCATCATCAACCCATCTTAAGTTGTCCCCGGAAGCCATTTCAATACCTAGTGGATCAGTGTAATTCCTACTACTACGAAGCAACGGATTGTTGGCATGTCGCCATCCCCTATGAAGTAAGGAACCTCCTCTTTTTAAGCACATATCTGTTGCTTGTTTCCAATTAGCCCTGACCTTGCCTCCTCCCATGCCTGTCACTGGAGTCAAACAGGTCGCTCTGGGACTCCAAAACCTGTAGTAACCTGTTAACTCTTCACATCCTTCATTTGTCATATCATTCTCATCAGGGTAAGGCTTAACGAAGCAGAACCGGTGATGCTTCTCACTGCATCTCGCCGCTGTGAAGTTGCTGACGGGGTTTATAACCACACAGAGCTTCTCGTCTAAACCTAACGCGGGATTATACTTAACATCGTACGTGGATGTTAGAATGTTTCCAGTACTTTCTGTGAATGACCAATCAATAAACGGTCCTCCGGGATACAAGGATTTGTGCCCGGACCATAGTTCTAAATTTGTTTTTGTTAAGTTAAGACTGTGGTATAACTGGGATGTGTAGAGGTTTCCAGCGCAGTCTTCGAACGCATCTTCGAATGCTTCAGGTCCTTTTAACCGATAGCAGATTGGATCTTTCTGTCTTGTGTAGGCTAGTTCGAATCCTATCGGACATAGTGGGGTTGATTTATCAGCTGATGTTTTGCTGGTGCATATGATAAAGGTAATGGCGGCCAAGGCGAGGTCCCGCAGAGGCATCTGAAACAAAATGGCGAATGTTATGTGTGATCTGCCCGCGTTATCTTATCGTAGTTAACGAGACAGATAGCCACAATCAACCACTTAACGCTATTACCCGTATTCCAGCGTTATTTGCTTTGATTATGGGAAAGGGGAGACGCGTTGTTGTTCTGTTTGGTGTGCGAGGGAAACAAGCTATGACCTTAACTGTGACCAATGACCTTTTTCATAAAATAAACGCTTTGTTTGTGTTCTAAGTTTACTCATTAATTATTACATACATACATATTTTTGCCAGATAGATGCAGATGCATTGCCGAGTTGAAAACAATACGGTAACATTTAAAAAGCAACATGGTTTCACCAGTTAGAATAGAGACCCTGTTTATTCATAA
Source organism: Acleris laterana (assembly GCA_963966035.1). Lineage (NCBI taxonomy): Eukaryota > Metazoa > Arthropoda > Insecta > Lepidoptera > Tortricidae > Acleris > Acleris laterana. Next base: position 1,486,686 of record OZ014444.1, read on the forward strand.
AAATTGATTTACCACGTTTAGGTTCTAAGCCTATGGATAAAGATAATCTATTTACTACTGTAACTTATCTATTTTACTAATTGTAAATAAATAGCCAGTATTTTTCCTATACATTATGGAACCATTATCGATCTGAGTATTCCCAACTTCGGCTAACAGTCTGCAAGCCCATTTGATGCGTGTAACAAATTAGAGCCAATATCGATTGACAAAATAGACGCTAAATAGTTTGGCCTCATACGTAACATTTTCGGCTATATTCTAATTAATTTGAACCCTGATTACATGTTTACAATACAACTTCATATTTATTATTAGAACTCGGGCCACACCTTAGCATTGTTACGAGGGTGATAGGTACTGAAAGTTTTTAGAACTGGCCACTTTGGAATCAATATAATGAGAAATAAATTTAAATTTTGAAAATGGAACTCTCCAATATTATTGAGCATGTATACAACAAGGACACGCTGCCAATATTTGTGGTGCTTTTCCACGTGTTGCGCTTTCTTTTTAAGTTCATGTTTACTTATCATTTAATATTTATTTTTCAGATTTAATCAAGTTCATTTTTGCTTTTATTATTTTAATGAGCCATTTATTACTTATTATATGAATGAAAAACTAAATGATTATTCAGACTGAATTGAATACTGAAAAAAAACATTAAAAAGTCAGCAATACGCAACATTAAAACTAATTTTAGAAAAACTCGATGTTGTTCATTGTTAACTAGCAATTCCCTCGGGACCTCCTAATTTTTGGGATAAAAAATACCCTTAAATCCTTCCCCGGGTTCAAGCTATCTCCAAATAAAATATAAAAAAATAAATGTAAATTACTGAATAAGTACTATCAGACCATTGGAACCTTGACCCACCATAGAACTGTGTCACAGAGACGTTATGATTCAAGTCATAAGAAGTGTCAAACAAATTGTTTTATAATGTCACTGTGACACCGTTCTATGGTGGGTCAGGGTTCCATTGAGCTGATAGTACAACATACCCATATACATACACACAAGTGTGATAAACATTACCCTTCTTCTGGAACAGACGGGTAGTAACACCAGGGTTGTGTTAAAAATGTTATTAACTGTAATGAGATAACTTACCTTTTTAAATGTTCACGTAACTAAAGTGTAAACAATACGCCAACTCAGCGCACACGCAGTCATTGCTATTTGCACCTCTTCTCGTCAAGACATAAGGTTGGTAACGCGTCAGCAGCTTGATGCGTGATGCGTCCACGTAGGTCCGAAAAATGTAACAATCTGGAAAAAAGAAAACTTTTTTAACACATGTGTTTAAAATTCTTTGCACAAGTAACAAGTTAGTCTATATAAACCCATTATATTTGACGCTATGGCTGCATGATTATCATGTAAAACCCCTGGGGTGTTATTCTCTCAAAAATATTAATATATATATATATAAATATATTACTTTAATTATATATTTATTCATTGCATTGCAGTCTTGTGATTGCGAATGTCTATGGGTCACAGTTTCCACTTACCATCAAGTGGCCTGTGTGCTCGTTTGTCTACTCGATGCCATAAAAAAAAACAACGGACGGTTGGACGAACGAGCGAAATCGCAGCGGCGAGTTTAAGTAGTCCCGTCAGAGCGAACAAAATACATTATAGCGCGTATATTTTCAACTAAGCAGCCTTATACTATTTCGATCCAACGGCAGAAACCATGCAGCTAAATTGAAAATGCACGCGCTAAAATATGTTTTTTCGCACTGACGGGACTACTTAAACTCGCCGTTTAGACATTCACTCGGTCGTCCATCCGACCGTCGTTGTTGAGAGAATCACTACCCTGATCAAAGACAGAATCAATTATAACTTCAAAATATTCCTAGAAATTTACTAAAAACGAGAGCCAAAATGCCGAAGGAAAATGGATTCCATTTAATTGATGCATGATTGGCATGATCTCAGGAATTTCAAACGTCATCGAAATGATACTTCTGGCTGTAAACAGTACCACCGAATTAGACTGAGATGTGTATCCGTCCGTCATTCATTGAAAGCACGCAGTTTTATTAAGTCTTAAGTGGAAATGTTTGATTCCATTTTATTAAGTCTTAAGTGGAAATGTTTGATTCCATTTTAGTGTGGACTGACTCACAGTGTACGACCCACGCAGAACTTTGAATAGTTGTTTTTTAATCCAACGAAAAATTTAGATGTTATGGACGTTATGATTTTGAATCTTTTGTCAGTTTGTGGGTTGATTCATCTGTCTGGCTTTGCTTTAACAGAAAGAAAAGAAAAGAAAAGAAATGGCTTATTTGGCGCTAAATAAACATGTTCATTTTATATAAAAATATTTGTGTTCAAGCAGCGTCAAAAGTGAAAAACTTAAGTACTTAAATGACCACTTGCATGTAGTTGTAATGAAACACATCAGTGGGGCTAGACAAGTTGCCATCGTTCACGAACGCTAGCGTTAGGTGACCCAGATCACTGGTGACATGTGTTGTCATCGAAAAATGTATGAGAATGACGTAAGTCACGTGATATATCACTCGTTACAACTGACACGCTGAAAAGTGATCACTATCACTCGCGCTAGTGATACGACTTTGACGACTACGGGCGTTATGCGGTACTATTTTTATACAAAGGCTAGTCAAGTTGCCGTTTTGACAGGTCGAATAGAACACGAGCACTATCACGATGTCGCACTGCTAGATAAAAACTGTGTAGACCGTTCGACATTCTATATTTGAAATTTGACGTAAATTCCATAATTATTAGTTTTGTACATGCAAGAGGTCATTTACAGATTTAAAAGTTGGTTAGCAACAGTCGGGTTTTTTAAAGCTTTATTTTTTCAAACTTGTTGTTAAAAGTAATACTTAAGCTACATTATTAACAAATGTGTGTGTTTGTTTCTTCTGAATCATTGCGTTTTTTGTGTGTTTGTTTGTATTTACATTTCAATGTGTTTTTTCCGACAAATCGATTTAACTGACCATTTGTTATCAGGTCGAAAAAGAGATTTTAGGTTTGTGTCTCGATTTATACTCGAATGACGATTGAAAGAGACGGGACACGAATTCGAATTGAGTACTTCGTAATAACCAACTAGGATCCAATATTTATCAATATTGATAGTACGTTGTTGTCGAGGCTAGAAAGTACGCGATTTATGGACGACTCATCAATCCTCTACTGTACCAGTTCGTAAATTGCACTTTCTGCCTAGGTGATCATAGTTTTCTCTACTACTGCAAGGAAAAAAAACAAGTTATTTTTATGAAATAGGCTATATTTTTTTGTATGAAAACGGCCTGTCATGAAAGTTATGTTTCCTGACCCAGAGTAGTAGGTAACGAGAAAAAAACTGATATTTGATATGAGAGTTGCCACTTGAGAATAAAACCTTTCACTACAGTAAACTCTTTTTAGCCGAACTATAAATATGGAATCAAAAGTTTGATACAATGTTTGCGATATTGGTTCAGAACACTTGAAGATCTCTTAACTGAGCAATTACGCGAAGTTTTTATGCTGTTTACGTAAATGACCGTCGGCTTTAATAGCGAATAAATTATACATAAACGTATGTAAATATACTTAGGTGTGTGGAAACTGACAAGTAGGTAAATCACTAGTACTATTCTGCCCTCCTAAGACAATATGTAATATCTCATATAAAACCCCTGTAGCAATATCAACCTTTTTTACTAAGAGCATAGAACTAAAACTGCTTTGGTAATTAAATATGGGATACTGCTTAATGGCTTAGGACGGCAGTATTATGCAGTATTTGAATGTAGTGGTAAGCGCAACAAAGATTAAAAACAAGTTAACACTCGGTGTATGTATTGATATCGGAATTCTGGAATATAGGACAGTTTTCCGGTGTCGACTCAGCACATTTTTTTTTTTGGAAAAATTGATTCGATAAATAAGTATTCTATCTAGTCCCTTTTACTGTTGTAGATACGTTTAGCTATTTGACGTTTTAAAACGTTTCGCAATTGCTCATAGGTTAAATGGAAGAGATTACTTAAGTGTCTTCCGGTCTAAGTATTTTGTCGTTTGTCATTTGCGTGTTGGCACAATAAAGTATTTTACATCGGATCCCTTTGACTGCCATACTTATCGTTGGTCATAATGTATTGTTAGTCATACTTTTTTTTGTCATAACTTCTTTCAGGCTGAAGTTACAGTTTTTAAGAAACGTTATCGTGTAGATTAGTTAGGTTAGGTTAGGTTAGTTTTATAAAAATCCTGAAAATAACCGTGTCCTGAGAAAAATGCATTATGACTTGCGAAAATTATGACTTAACACACATTATGACTAAAAATAATTATGGCAGTCAATAGAGACCCATTTTACATACATTCATAGTGACCATATTTGATGCCTTAGTGTCAACAATACATTTAAAAAAAGCCACTAGAAACTTGTTAGGGACCAATATAATGTATTTAGGTCCGATTTATCTTTTCTCTTAATTTTGATTATAGTTTTGCAAATAACCAACTAGAACGGAGAAACGTTTCATTGAGTCTTCTTTCAGATTATGATATTGTATGCACTAGTAGCATTCGTAGTAGTTGAATGTCGAATGCATGACGTCATTCTATTTGAGCATGCACACAAACAGAAAACTCAAGAAGTTACAAATGTAGTAAGATAGTAGACATCGGATTTTGCCGGATAACGTAATATTTGACGACACGTTTTAGCCTAGTGGTAGTGACCCTGCCTACGAAGTTAGTGGTGGCGGTGGTTAGTGGTTAGGACAATTTGAGTGAATTGGTCTCCTGGTATATATGATTTTTTTATTTATTTCTCTTGCTCTCTCAGTTACTTTTTGACAGATTCTTATGCTTATTGAAAAAACAAGATAAAAACCAACTTATTTCTTAAAAAAATACGGTTTTTGAATCTTTACTGAATCTGGGGCTCTATATTCTACTCAGTAAAACCATATTTCTTTTGACATGTTATCGTGGTGTTTTTTACTCGGCCACCATTGCATACATACAATCACGCCTCTTTCCCGTAGGGGTAAGCAGAGACCAATTCCCTCCATTTGCTACGATCCAGACCAACTTCCCTGTACTCCTGATCTGGCCCTTTCTTAATACATCCCCGATCTGATACTGAAAAGTTCGCCTTGGATGCCCTCTTCCAACATTCCCATTAACTCGTGCCTTATATATCTCCACCACTACTCTCAAATAAAAGGTAGAAAAGGTTTTACTGTGTAGTCTCCTCCATGGCGCCTCTGTAAAACGATATTGTTTTGAACATCATATCGTATTGTTAGCCGCTATCATTATTAGTTAAATTAAAGCTATCGTAACGTTAACAATATGATAACATGTCATAATAAATGATTATAGTTTTGCTGAGTGCAATAGAGGCCCTGTGTATCTATTAGCTACTTAGTTTACAATGATGTCAATAGGCCATATAAACAAGTATAAGTAAGTATATAACGTGAAGGCTGAGGTTGCAGTTCATCATCACGTTGCTCAATTTATTAAACAAGCAATGAACTTGTATGTATCTTAGAAATCGTTCGGTATCTTCTCATATTCATATTTATTTATTGCTTTTTCAACTTTTGATCAGAGATTTCGTGATATATCGATATAAACAACTTCTCTCTTTACCGATACCGTCGATAACAAAATGAAAACTTTTAAATTTTGGACGATAACGTTAGATTTAAGGGGATTGTGAACCGAGGCTTTATGTTTCTGCTTTTTAATTTTTATTGGTTTCTTACCAAGAAATATTTCCTTCCCTTACTTACCTAGTATTTTATAATACCTACAAGATAGTTATTCTGAAACCATACAAATTAGACTAGGTTTAAGGGGAGAGAAACATTATCGCAATTTGTCTGGAAATTTTTCATCAACATAAGCGACCAATAGACAGTAGAATGCCGCTAACTGTTCATCCAAGCGACACGCGCGACGGTCACAAATCTCCGTACCAGTAATTAGAAATGGTTCCAACGAACTAGGCGTAGGCGGAACTTCACGGCAGGGAACCGATGATGCAGCAACATAAGTAAGAAGTGTTTGATTGAAAGTAGCCTGTAACCTTTCTTCTTTATCTTTACTTGTTTGTCTGTCTGTCTATCTGTCTACCCGACTCCTGCTAAACCACGCAAAGGATTTTGATGCAGTTTTTGACATTAGATAATTTTTCACGGAAGGTTGTTTTATCTTATATTAGAAATGCAAAAGTTTGAATGGAACTGAATGAAATTTGGCAGAGAGATATAGTCGGGAAAAGTACATGTGTTACTTTTTATAGCGAATAGCGATAAACGAATTCTACGCAGACGGAGTCGCGCGTAATTAATTTTGGTTAATTTACTAGTGTATAATTAATTATGCTTATGTACGTGTGATACAGAAAACTCACAAAAAGTCACAAAAATATGTAAAGCACTTTAGTGCATTGTTATAGTAAACTGCATACGGAACCTCAACTGACACACACGAGGATGACAATGACATTCACAATGACAAGGTTCTATGCTCAACATTTTCATTGAGTGACTGTGCTTGGTGAACCTCTAAGCAACCGGTAAGAAACTATGTATTTTTTTAATATCGCTACAAAATCACGCCTCTGAATATTTGCAGAAAACCGATAAGCTTCGGAATCGCCGACAATACCCAGAAGCGAATGAAATAAAAAATAGCAGTGAATCACGCGACTTACCAACTTCTCTGAGATCCGAGGTCAATGCCTATTCAGTTATCGCTTTAACCGTAAATGACAGCAAAGCAACAAATCAGAGATACTGTCGACTAATGATAAGAAAAACGGAGGTGGAAAAAAGTCGTCTTGCGTCGCTAGTCGTTGATTGTCTTTTGAATCGTTTATATCAACATTCTCACTGAAAAAATAATTTCCAACTGCAGACAGTAAAGCAAAAAACGCTAGAGTAACTATCAGTGATCACGAAAAATATCATCAAGTGCTTGAAATACAGTAAAATCCAAAAAAAGACACGTTTTCTGATTGATGATTAAACATTACTATAAAATTATTTTTTTAATATTTATTCATACACATTCTCACAGTAAAAAAAATTAATTGGTACCATTTTGCCGCCAGACAATTTATGAATCATGTTTAAACGAAGGGTTTAACACTGCGCCGAGCAAACGCCGAGCGTCCAGTGGCGCCCTCACAACTATTATTTTGTTTTCTAATTAACTAAAAAATTTGCTTGAAATCAGACGAAATGCTTTTGTAGTGCAAGCAAAAACACAATAATTATTATTACACAATTATTTATGGAATACGTTACAAACTTTAATTAATAACAATTACCCTTTGAGTAGTCAGCTTAACGGAAAAAGGTGGCCACTTTTTTCCGTTAAGTTGATAACTCGAAAGTGAATTGTTATTAAACTATGTGATATACCCTATAAGTTGTGTTTTCGTTTGTAGTACAAAAATATTTTATCCAATTTCAAGAAAATACTTTAGTTTATTAGAAAACACAATTAAATTAATGAGGGCGCCACTGTACATCCGGCGTACGTTCGGCGTAGTCTTAACAGTGTTAGAAACACACTCGTCTAGTCGTCATTTTTAAAATCGTATTCATAAGTCTCAGGAAGCTGAGTAACATTACAGCAGGTAGTTTCATAAATATTATCCCCTTAAATTGTAACTAAGTATTAACTTTATTTCCTTCCCGAAACGAAATTCGCCGAATTTAAAAAAACGCAACCATATAGCAGAAAAACATTTCAATAAAACGTCGTCACTTTTTCCTATCAAAAAAATGGAAGCGTCTATGATTTTCAGCAGTTTTGTTGAATCCGCCATTTTCTTTTTAAAATGCTACAAAACAGCGCGTCTTTTCCGAAAGTTATGATGACTCGACTGCAAGCTCTTAACCACTAACTTTATGACCAGCTGTTGAAATGCCTTTCATCGAATGATCTAGTATTTGACCCGCAATGCCCGGCGCGAGGCAACACTCAATATTAATACCATTCACACCTGTGCTAACATTTGTTACTTTGTTCTAGATTAAAAATGACACTTATTACGAAATGTATGTGCATTATCACTAAGATATCTGGCAGGAGATGGTGCTCGAATCAAGAGGCCCGATATCAGGTGCTAACGCCGAATTTCATTATCAATTTAAACTTAGAATCATAATTCCGTGAAGTAACTTTGCAGCAGGCACTAGCCAAGATGCAAACGCTTAATGTTTTTCCTTTCGATCACTCGAAATGTATGAGATGACATTCTCGTGCGTTACGATATAAACCACGTGGTCAAAATGTCATTCCATACATTATGCTATGAGTCATAGAATAGGAGATCGTTACTAGCTTTTGCATTTTGGTTATGGCTCCAGTACCCTTACCATGAGTTACAATTAAGACTGCGCCGAGCGTACGCCGGATGTACAGTGGCGCCCTCATTACTATTATTGTGTTTTCTAATAAACTAAAGTATTTTCTTGGAATTGGTCGGTAGGTTTTTGTACTACAAATGAAAAAACAACTAATAGGGTATATCACATAGTTTAATAACAATTCACCTTTGAGTCATCAAGTTACCGGATAAAAGTGGCCACCTTTTTCCGTTAAGCTGACTACTCAAAGGGCAAATGTTATTAAAGTTTCTAACGTATGAACGTATCCCATAAACTGTGTTTTTACTTGCGCTACAAAACGTATCGTCTGATTGCAAGGAAATTCTTTAGTTAATTAGATAACACAATAAAAGTATTGAGGGCGCCACTGGACGCTCGACGTTTGCTCGGTGCAGTCTTAACGTACTCGCTAGCGAGTCTAATGCTCTGTCGCTCGAAGACCTCGCAAAACTCTTATAGAGTGCATGGGATAGATCATTCAACACGCTAGCGGGTACGGTAATTGTAGTGAATGGTACAGTCAGTGTTGTTCGATAGTATAGGGTATTTGACATCGATATACATAGCTATTGATTGATTGGTGAAAAATATTTGAATTACAATAGAATAGCCAAGACCAATCACACACACAGGCACATCACAAAATTTTTTTGGAAATCAAACTCGCGACCGCAGTCTGTAAATCAATCAATTCATTAATGAATTCACAAAAATCTTAATATTATTAAAAGCAACTCATTTACTTATAAGAGCTATCTTACCCTTAAATTGGCAGTGTATCTAATAAATAATAATGCACATACTATAATGTTCACTTTTTATTTTTTGGTTACTATTTTGTTTATGTTGATTTCAAATCAAATAGGGTTTGAATTCACGACTTTTTTTATTTTTGCCAATTTAAGGGAGTCACAACCTGCTTAGAAATTAAGTTTGAAATGTAGAAGCAAAAAAATGGGTTAGCATACTTAAGTAGGTATGTACTGAACCTCGACTCAACTCGCTAAGGTTTAACCCTGGATTAAGACACTAATTCGTTTAATGACAGATTTCGTATGAATCTGACGTTTACTAACTCGAGATTTTGTTTTTTTTTTTTTTTTTATGTCATAGAGAAGGCAAACGAGCACACAGGCCACCTGATGGTAAGTGGAAACTGTGACCCATAGACATTCGCATTCACAGGACTGCGATGCAATCCTAAGACTGCAAATGCGTTGCCAACCCTGAGGACTAAGATGGAATGCCTCTATGCTAGTCTTTTCACCGGCTGTCTTATCCCCAAACCGGAACACAACAATGCGAACACTGCTGTTTGGCGGTAGGTTAATGGATAAGATGGTGGTAGCGATCCGGACGGGCCCTGCACAAGGTCCTACCACCCGCAAAGTTACGCCCACTTGCGCGGACCAGAGTTAGCCCTTAACCCAGAGTTAAGCGTCTACTTTTGTACGTGGTTTGCCGCCTAACCTCGGGTTAAGACGCTAACTCTGGTCCACGCAAGTGGGCCTTAGTGTCTTAACCCAGTGTAAAAATTTTCGTGCAAGTCCGTCTAAAACTATATTGACGTTTGACATGTTACGGTATTATTTTGAACTCGACAGCCATTACTGTCAAGAAAATAAGAGATACCTACGCAATATTGTTTTACCCAGTAGAACACAGGCCCTGCTTAACAGCAGATACGAATGACAAAACGAGACTCTGACCCATCATAGAACAGTGTCACAGTAACATTATAAAACAATTAGTTTGACACTTCTTACGACTTGAATCATAACGTCAATGTGACATAGTTCTATGATGGATCAGGATTCCACTGAGCTGATAGTACATAGCAATACAGGTTTTTTTATATAACGGTATTACATCATTTATTATTCAAAAGTCTGTTATTGGTGCACTATACCGAGAATATGATACACTTGTTTAAACAGTTTACTTTACTTAATGAATGGTGTTTCACTTACATGAAATAAGAACTCTTTTGTATATTGTATGATATGTAATGTGCACCGATGTACTACGTATCAGCCCAATGGAACCCTGACCCACCATAGAACTGTGTCACAGAGACGTTATGATTCAAGTCATAAGAAGTGTCAAACAAATTGTTTTATAATGTCACTGTGACACCGTTCTATCGTGGGTCAGGGTTCCATTGGGCTGATAGTACCATTAGAGGTGTATTCAAAGTTAGTTGACATTGCTATCCATTAGTTTTTCATGTCACCAAACGATCTACATGTTGACTTGACAGAAGCGCGTGGAGCTAACCCCATGTGCTTCTGTTTAGTCCATTGGAGAAAATTCTCTTTTACCGAACAATTGTCTTCGCGTGTGATATCCACGGACTTATTGCTCTAATAAGTCCATGGGAGGGTCTATAAATAACTTGACATTGGCGAAATACACCTTAACAGGAGTGAAAGCCATTTATATAAAAAAAAACTACATGTTTTCTGTTGCACTGTTTGTTGTATGCACTTTTGAGGACGTCAGCGGGGTCAGCAGGCAAGCAGCAGTGTTCGCATTGTTGTGTTCCAGTGTGGAGATAACAACCAGTAGTATAAGGACTAGCATAAAGGCATTCGATCTTAGTCCTCACGGTTGGCAACGCATTTGGAACCTTAGGATTGCAATTTTAATATTGTATTGTTGATAAAGCAAATGTCTATGTGTCTCAGATACCATACCTCATTAGATTCATCAAGTGTCACTTGGTAAATAAAATTCTTTAAAAAACAAAATGGCGGATTTAGGTCCTGTTGTTTGATCAGTAGTTAAACTAATTGTTAAAAACCTTAGGTTATGGTTAATTTTCAAGATGTGTCTAATTTTCGACTCTTTTTCGAATTTTAACAATTAGTTAGTTTAACTACTAATCAAACTAGCGAGCCCTTAGGGAGGGCCTTAATGCGCTAGAATGCGCTTAAAAACATCCATGACTTAGGTACAAATATTCGCCCTCATCACGCAAATATCGGCCCTTACCGGGATTTGATCCCAGGACCGCTAGCTTAGTAGGCAGGTCACTACCAACTAGGCCAGCGCGTCGTTAAAACTCAGCTTGCATTTTATCAGACTTGTTGATTAAACCTCTGGTTAACCCCTAATCGCCATCAGCGTTCCCCCGAGATATACAAGACACCGACAACTGAGGGTTTATTACGTAACGCAGTCGCAATCGCCATCGTTTTTATTTTGACAGTCCAAAGGCGAGTCTGCTTTTAAAATGAAAACAATTCTTCCATTTTGAAGTCGTCCGGCTTTTACTTTTGATTTATTCTGATTAGTGATTTACTCTACTCACTTGCCACTGACGAAATCACTGCGAAATATCGCGGTGGACCGCCATTAAAAAAGGAGAAGGTGAAGTCGATTGCGATAGCGAGTGCGTTAGGCAATAGGCCAGCTGGTTGTCACAGATAATTCGGCTGATATCGCGATGTCGATGACTATTTATTGAGGACTAAAAAGAACAAAGCAATTTTAGTTTACGTATCTTATCTGAAGATCAAGTCACAGACGGATTGAGTCACGTTAACCTAAAACCAATGGGATTGTTATAAAAAAAAAACGCTCTTGCTATAAATGTATGGGAGGTACACGAAAGAAAACAACGTTTTATTACAACTGGCGTTATTTAAATGTATGTAAGGCAAATAGGGAATATGCATGGAGTTTTCAAATTGCATATCTTGAAATTAAAATCGGCTAAGTAATACTGATGATACACGGACAGAGAGATCCTTTATGTAACAGGTCGGCCGTATAAATTCCATGTTAAATTCTGTTTGTTCTTGTTAGAAAGAGATAGAAATCTTTGTTGGCTTATATTGGGTCTTTACCTATGAAATTGGCGTTTTTTTACGTGTTTTATTTCGTACGGAATTTATTCATTTCAATTAATTTATACTTCCAAATTCTTTTTTAAATTTCATTAATACACTGTGTTACAAAGGTTTTACATACAAATAATATGGTTAAATTTCTTACTTAATGTTTAAAATTAAAGTGTAAACTCAACTCTTTTCATGTGCTGCGAGTTCAACTGTTTCAATTACGTAGACTTTTATGAAGTTTACTATTTTTAAGTAATTAAGATATGTATAATATAGCTCAGAAGTGTCTAATATTCCTGACAGAATTTTGTTTGGTTTGCATTAGACGTTACTAAATAATCCGCAAAATTAAATGTATGAAAACCACCAAATTTGTCAAGATCGTAGCAAGTAGAAAGAAGTGGTCTCTGCCTACCCCTCTGGGAAACAGGCGTGATTTAATGTATGTATGTCTGAAAACCACTGTTTTCATAAAATTCTCCATATAAAACGCCAATTTCATAGGTTAGCATCTATTATCTTGTTTTTTTTATAGCTATTCAAATAATGTTTTTTGTCAATTGTTTGTTACATGAATCAGTTATTAATGAAGCTGTGAAAAAAAGTCATGAATAATCCCTGTTCTACACGTACTAAGTCACAGACGTCCTCTAGTCAAGTATATTAACGTTTATTTACTTGTTATTTTCCTTCTTCGTAGAAATAGGACGTATTGTCGCTTATCATGGTGGGACTAGGGCGTAGCAAATTGCTAACACGTCGCTTTACGACCGAGATACAATAAGCTATTGCGATACCAAATTACATGTCACATTTGGTATTTTGATACGGTTGCGTTAAGATATCTACTTTCTATTATCGTGGTAAAGGGAAACATAACGTGGACTTAAGTAAACCAATACTATTCAAATAGATAGGGGATAGGAATGAGGTGGATTAATGGTGGCCTTGTGTGTAAAATCCGTCCGGATCGCTACCACCATCTTATTCTTTAACATAAAACAACAGTGTCTGCATTGTTGTGTTCCGGTGTGGCGGTAAGAAAACCAGTGAAATAACTAGTATACAGTGTGTAAATGGTATTCGGGCGTTCCTTTTAACTGTGGTTAGTATAACCCCTACTGAGCAGCTTTTGTTAAAATTAAATTAAAAAAAAAAAACCATACAAAATAATTTAACACGCAATGTATAACGAAAAATGCAATTAATTAAACATTACGTACTTACCTGACAGATGGACTTCGATGTACATTGCGGGTCGATAGTATGTTCAAAAATTAATAACGGTGTATACGTTAGCGTAATCAAAATAATTATTTCTGTTAATGATTAGTAGAGTCTTAATCTATGTCCAGTTTTAATAAACGCCCGTATACCATTTACACACTGTAGAGGCATTCCATATAGCCTTAGCGGTCTATGGATTGCAGTCTTAAGATTGTAGTCTTGAGAATACTAATGTCTATAGGTCACAGATCCCGCTTGCCCTGGAGTGGTCTATGCGCTCGTTTACCTCCCAAAAAAACTACAATGACAAAATGACGTAGCGATTTTAAAAGACTTTTTTTAAATATCTGCCATTGGTTTTAAAGTCATGAGAGTCAGACGTCAATCAAACGTTACATAAGGCAACCAAACGCAATTTATTATGTATTATTGTTTCAGAGTTTTTTTTATCGCATGACAAAGTTTGGATAAGGCATCCTTCTCCTTCTGACACGTAAATACTTAAGTACGAGAGTGACGGATGCTTTAACCACAATTGACACGCGATATAGACGCAGCCATACTAGGACCGCAGAAGGATCATATAAATTAGATAAGGGATCGTATTGCTCAAGAATCTAATACTTCTACAATAAATGCCGCGGTCGTGTTTTACCTCTCGGAAAACTTCACCAGACAAATAATAATTTAATAGTGAAAATAATACTCGATAATTATGTTTTTTACCACATCAATATCGTCAAACTTAAGACTACGCCGATCGGTACGCCTGATGTACAGTGGCGCCCTCATTACTTTTATTGTGTTTTCTAATAAACTAAAGTATTTTCTTGAAATTGGATAATATATTTTTGAACTACAAATGAAAACACAACTTATAGGGTATATCATATAGTTTAATAACAATTTACCTTCGAGTTTTTAACTTAACGGATAAAAGTGGCCACCTTTTCCCGTTAAGCTGACTACTCAAAGGGTAATTGTTATTAAAGTTTGTTACGTATCCCATAAATTGTGTTTTTACTTGCGCTACAAAAACATTTCGTCTGATTCCAAGAAAATTCTTTCTACACAAAATACACTCGCGGTTACTAAAGTAACCAAAGGGACCCCAAATCATTTGTTTACTCATTTTGATACTGACACATTTATTTTTGCCCTTGCTTGCTATCAGGTAAATTCGGTCCTGATAATGGGTGTGATTTTCCGGTACACTAGTCTTATCCGTTTTGTAAGCAACAGACCGTTTCCGTTTCTTGTGAAGTGTTTTGTTTTTCTTGTGAAACTACGCGGAATATACTGTTAGGGTCTCTCCAGACCTATCGACGCGGAATCGGCTTGAGCCGGTAAGAAAAAGTTTTATGTCCGTGCACTAAGAGTGAAAAAGGTACCGCTTGGCTCGGCTCGGTCGTTTTCAATCTTATTGCGTGGACATAAAACTTATTCTTACCGGCTCAAGCCGATTCCGCGTCGATAGGTCTGGGGAGACCCTTAAAGAAGAAGCACTGTGAAAAGGCTTTAAAAAGTCGCAGGATCTGCGAGGCCCTAAATAAGATTAAATGCCAATGATTTTCGAAAGCGGTTATAATGTATGGAATTGACATAATTGGACAGCTTACGTCTATATTTTCGATGGTATCCTGACTTTTTAACAAGTCATCATTTGACAAACTATATCCTTTTTAAAAACTTTTATTTCGCACAAACGTGTTTTTGCCCAACCCATTACATATTACATAGTTACATAGGCTTGTTAAAAAGGTTAGGTTAGAATTTTGATTACAAAAAATTGTTAAAGTTTGTCAAATGATGGTTTGGTAAAACATTAGTGAAACATTGTCAATACCGTTTTTTTTAAGGCATAGAGAAAACAAACGAGCACGCAGGCCACCTTATGGTAAGTGGAAACTGTGACCCATAGACATTCGCATTCACTAGACTGCAATGCAATCCTAATACTGCAAATGCGTTGCCAACCCTGAGGACTAAGATGGAATGCCTCTATGCTAGTCATTTCACCGGCTGTTACAACAATACTGCAACATACTGCAACACTGCTGTATGGCGGTAGGTTAATGGATAAGATGGTGGTAGCGATCCGGACGGACCCTGCACAAGGTCCTACCACCCGCCAAAATATTCGGAGATTCACTTTTTTTAGGTCTACGGTATTATTACATTTTATATTTATAAAAACTTTCTATAAACGGCTGCTGTTTTGTTTTTAACTAAGGACTAAAAGAATGGCGTTGACAGCTGCAGTAAGCTAATGATATGAAAACTATCTTCACGAACGTGCCAATATAATAATATCTATCATAAAAATGTTTTTTTACGCCAATCAGTGCAACGACGAGATTATTTGAATCGAGACTGTTATAGGACAGGTTTGCGGAAAACGATTAATAAAAACCATTCTTACCAGGTAGATTTATTTATGATCTTTACATAAAAACATAAACTGACGTCTTTATTCCCAGAGTGGGGTAGGCAGAGCTACAGAATTACCAACAACTCTAAAAACTTGTTAATAATTCTGTAACCACATTTTGCACTTTTAGGCTAAGATGTTTACCAGTGTATTAGTGACAGGTTGCAAGCCCATCGCCTAACAGTACTATACGCCTTTATTCCCTTAGCCGTCTCTTACGACATCCACGGGAAGATATGGAGTGGCACTATTCTAACCCGGCAACCACACGGGGGCATGATCTTTTGCTTGAAATAAAATGAAATATTCATTTGCCAGAATACTTATGAGTAATGTAAAAGGTATTATGGTAGTTCGTTGTCAAACATTTGGCCGAAAACAATCGACAAGCAAATATTCGGAGAGCACAAACAATAATATAAACTTATCGATGATGCATATTTTTCGATTCTTGAAACTCTTTCACACTAAAAAAGCAATGTTCAAACAATAATTTATCAAATTTCTTCTTAAATTCTAAGCCCTTTGACAATTTGATTTCATCTGGAAGATAATTAAACATAAACAATACCTACTATGCAAATATTGTAGGCATTTTTACAATAGATTGCACTGCGACAAGCAGGTTGATGCAAGACGTTTCTATATTGCGCCCTCTGTCTGCCAGTAAAAAAATCAGCACGCATTTTAAACAACGAAGGATTCGCTTTCACAAACTGACGTACTTTTTTAATGCTTTTTTATATAGTATGTACATACATGGTAGTGGTAATATTATTTTTTTTAAACAATGGTCTGCAGCTGTCAGTGAACCAAGTATCCGTTATTGCACGTACGCACTTTATCTGCAATATGAAAGCCCTTGCTTGCAATGCTTGCGAGTCTGTCCGCGTAGAATCGTTAATCGCTATTCCCTCGGGCAAACTGTCAACTGTACCAAATTTCCCGTCCATCTATTGAGACGCTAAATCATGAAGGCGGACACACTCTAAAATTAATAATTTTGTAAGGATAGAGGCGGCACTTAATTTTTCTGAATTTGCCAAATTCTGGTCGGCATATCTTATAGTTTACATATCGACTGAAAGAGACACAACTAAATTATTCATGGGCTCCAAAGTGTAGGACATTTAGAATCTCAATACTGCAAAATTAATTACTTTGTTGACCCTCAGGTTTAAGCGCTCTTTCCCGAAATAGAATTTCAGAATCAGAATTTTAAAATACCAGATTCTCAATATACTTGAATCTCAAAAAATAACATTTAAATTTCGGTATCGTTGATTATGCTTACCTAATATTTCGAAGCTGGTGATTTGGGAATCTGGTAAAGAGAGTAGTCTGGTATTTTGAAATTGTGGTATTTTGGGAGTGAGCGGGTTTAAGGGCCGTATCAATAAAGTCATATTGACTGAGAGGTCCGTATGTAAAGTCAATCCACAGAAAACTGTTATTTTTCTTCTTAACTTTTATTTTTCTCTTTACTTTTCTTTATCTTAATGTAGTGTAGCTAATGTCTGTGTCACCATTCGTGTCTTTACCGAGCGGCCCCAACGGAAGACCAGCGTTGTCTTCACAGCCAGCACATACTGAGTTCGGAACGTTTGGTGTCTGCACCATTTTTGTGTATTTTTTGTGAATAAATGTTTTTTTCTTTCTTTTAATCTGAAATTTACATAGTGGGTGCACGGAAAAAGAAAATTGTGTTATAGAAACCGGTGAAATTTCTAGTATTGAGGCGGTCCATCTTACTCCTCAGAGTTGGCAACGTATTTGGATCCCACATTTCAACTCGTGTGCCTTGCCACAAGAAAACGGGAATTTTATTGTGCCAATCATTAATAGTTCTAAATTTAGAATATTAGTCAAAGTGACTTTTGACTTTAGTTGACCGACACAAGATTATTTTTGAACTAACGATATCTGACGTGGGCTTTACGAGGATAAAAAGATTTGTGACTTTTATACAGAGTGTTTTTTTTGTCGGTTCCTCTTCAGTGAGCAAATCGTCAGCGAAGTTCAACACAGTTGTTTGCACAGTTATAAAAATTATCAACGCCAGTGAATCATGTTTCTAACTTAAATTGTTTATCAAACAGGTAATTTAGAGTAAACAGTCGCTATCAGGCTAGCCTGTATTTGCATTGTTATGGAGTCACGTTCGTGGATACATGTTGCGATTATAGTTCTTAGAATAGGCATGCAGCTTTGTTATAGATTTGTGATTTGATTCGCGGTAAGTAAAGTCATAAATTATAGATTGGCTATACCGGTACGGTCAGCTAAGAAAGTGGTCTACCAGTTTTGTCAAAAAAATCAGTGAGATCTAATTATCGCTAAGGTTGAAACTTGTCTCTGACGTACCTATTATTATTGCAAGGGAAAATCGAACATGTTGTACCATGACGTTCAAATTAACTTCAACCGTAGGATGGTAGACCACATTCTTGCCCGACTGTACGTTACAATACGGTATCGGTTAGCTATAAACATGTGAGTTTAGTTATGATAAATAAGTTTCTGTAAAAAAATATTTTTTGGGACAAGCTTTTATAGCCTACTGTACTTTTTTTTGCACAGTTGTCATCTACTCTACAAGACGATTCTAACAAGCCCTAACACGATGGGTTTATCATGTGTCCTTTTAGAGTTCCTATGGCCACCCTGAGTCCCCAAACGCCCCATCATCAGACCAGCTCGATGGTACTATATTATTATATTGGCATCAGAACTAAAGCCGTATGCAAATTTTCAGCTTCATCAAAAACCGAGAATTGGGTCAAATTTAACTTGCAAGATATGACCCTTACATACCTACATACATTGCAAGTTAAATAAAAGCTTTTAAAAAATGCCATTTTTACCTAAGCAACTCAAAAAGGCAGGTTTACATGTTTAAAGACAGAAGGTAAAATTCGCTACGAGCGTAAGACAAAGTCACACAGCCATTTAGAACAAAATCCATGAAATATTTTTCTTATTCCAATCGGATAGAGGACGCATTGAAAAATTGCTTGACGTTTTTCTTTCTTTCTTCAGTATAAACCAGATTCAAGGAACAATTTTTTTTTTAAGTTTTTAAATAGTCGTTTTAATTGTATGTTCTATATTGATATGTATGTTAGTCTGTGAGGTATTTGCAAAGATGGGCCTTGTTGTCTGAAATATAGTTTTTTCTATTAACAGATGTTTTTTCTATGAGCAGATTTAAGGGAAAAAGCAAAAAAACATATTTCAAAACTTACTTTAATTTTGCATAACAGATATAATAGGATTCTTTAAGTTACGATACCTATTGATCTACGGAGTGTTTAATGGATCTCAATATCATCACGACGTTCGTTGTTACACTCGTTATATGAAAACAAAAGACGGGTATAAGTACCGCCACTGTATCAAGAAACACGGGCGAATTTTACTAGTAAACAATATAAATATTTAATAATAGACAACTAAACCTCAAACATAGATGTTTACTATGTTTGAGGTTTAGTTCTCTATTATTAAATATTTATATTTCTCAAGACTGAGAAACAAAGTCTCTACCTTCTAGGCTAACGCGTGGTCAAAGTAACACATAACCAAGATTATATTTCAAACAAAAAATCGAAACTCGAAATTCACAATATTTATTCAGTAAAGTAACCACAGAATAAGTAGTATAACGCGAATTTTATGCGTTGTTACATTTAAAACTAGACTAATATAAAATAATATGTTGATCTTCTTGTGGCCATGAACCGGGCTCGACGGGTCATGCTATTAATTTAAGTAATAACACTAAATGCCTATTCGAGAAACTAGTTTTGTTACCATGTTAAGTATTATTTGCTCTCGCACGGAAGTAGATGAAATAAACAATTTGGTTGCACGCACCACGTTCTCTTATCTCATCTTGTGTAAGAGGGGATAATAGCAAAAATAAGAAGTTATTTGAAAATCGAACTGGCCGAATAAAGCTGTTTTTGTCATGGGCGAGCTTGAATCCCTCGGTGCACTCAGGACTCCGACTTAATTCCCTCGCTTTGGTCAGGAATTAACCCGTTACACCCTCGCTACGCTCGGGAGTTAAATCTGGAGTCCCTTACTAGCTCAAGATTCAATATCGCGCCCGTGACATAAAACAGTGCTTTATCCCCTCGGTGTTATAATCTACTATTATTACATTGTATCATCCAAACTACTAGACGTATTTCTAAAATTAATGTACGAGTAAGTATCGTTGGATCTGTCTCGGCAACCCAAGTGTCTTAAGATTGGGTACGTCAAAAAATAATAATTTGCGAAGCCGACGTTTTTGCATGAAGAGGTTGATGAATGTAGACGAAGTAAAAGTTGTATGTTTAGACCGGTGCATCTGGCGTTCCATAGTCTCTGCCTATCCCATTGGGAAACAGGCGTGAAGGTATGTATGTGTATGTATGTATTGTTTTTATTTTTTCTCCACAATAAAGTTATAACATTAGTTCCAACTTCAGACAATTCATCGCACGTATGCGGTTCTCCGCTACAGTTAACTTCTGCAACATGTTACCGCATAATGGTTTATTGTATTCTCGTGTTATCACAACACGTTCGTAGTCTACTGTTCTCTAAACATACAACTATGATGTTTGTGTTGTGCGGCTTTGATACGAGAGTAACATGACAGCATAGTATACGACGTCATCCGGAGCTAAGGATTTAAAAAAAACAACATGACACAATGTACAAATTCTAATGAATAATAATGTAAACGTAAAGAGAAACCATTTATATTTAGGTAAGCATTCTCAATTTAAGAAAGCACGCCCCACTATTCAAATAATTGACGTTAGTTGCTTTGGTCGTGTAAAAATGTTACGAAGACAATTTCAAGCACAAACGTATGGACTTGAAATTTGGATCCTAGCGGTGACTAAGACGGGATTTTTGGAAATTCAAACACTAACAATTAAATCCTATATTATCGTAAAAAAGAAAAATGAGTATCAAAATTTAACGATCATTTTTAAATACCCCATTTATCATAGTTAGGGGACTTTCTTTTTTACAATATACAGCGTCTTGTTGCCGCCATATGAATTTTGATTACTGTGACTGTCATATATTTAATGACTTACAAGATTAAGACAAATCGATTGACATACAAATCATCAAAATCAATCCACGCGTTTGCAAACATACCTACATACTATATACCTAGCGTAATAAACCCATTACCCTCCTCCATCGGCAGTCGGGTAAAAAGCAACCTTTGCCTTGATCCTGCTACAAATGGCAAAAAAAGCGCTAACGTTTCAAGCATTTTTATAATAAACTCCGACTCATAAGTCGGGTGTTAAGTAGGTACAATAAAAACGTTTCGTTTCGTATTGTTTACGTTAACGAATGTAATTACTTCGGATCTTAACGACCATTCAAATCATTATTTCTTGATCGCATCGGACAATGATCCGGAAGCCGATGTATTTGATACTTAGTATTGTGTTGCTTCCGCAAAATGGAGGCAGTAGACACTAACTATTAGCATAACAACAAGAAGTGAAACAAGGGAAAAGCATATTCCTAACTGTGGGAAGAAAGTATCCCCAACATAAGATGTAAGAATACATCGATCCCGTGTAGCCAAATGTCAAGCGTACCACCTTTTTCTTCTGTGTACAACACAGCTTGTAGCCAATTTTATAGATAAACAGCACATCACTGACTGTAAAATTACGCAAACTAATGCAGAGTGTGACACACACTAAGACACCTAAAAAGTAGTACACTTTTGAAATTAAATCGAAAGCGGTCATCTATAGACGACTCTTTTTAACGAAGGGCATTTGTAACAGGTGCGTAGAGTACTATTCTATTAGCCGTTTTAATACTCCATCTATGCTTTCCTACCTCTATGATCCCCAACAACGGAACGGCTACAAATTAAACAAGACAGCATTGCAAATATATGTGTACACATGTTTAGTTCACATGAGATAAAATACAACATGAGAGAGTTTAAAAAAATAGTACCTATTTAAATAAATGATTGTTGTCACTGTTCAAGCGTTTGGCAGATGCAAAGAGCACGAAAGGTGCAGTTAGGGTAAAATAAGGTTCGTCACTTTTCGACTCGATTTCAACGCTGTTAAGGTCCAAAAGTGACGAACTTTTTATTACCCTGACAATACAAATGCAGTTGGAATTTAGAAAACGGATACGGAATTATTTACCGAAACACCTTCCAACAAACGTGACGCAGAATTTTCGTTTCAATTATTAATTGATAGAAAAAAAAAAGACAGAGATATGGCGGTGACCGATATCCGATATTGATTGTATAAAAACAATGTTATAATGTTATTGTCCAGAGAGGAAATAGGATGGTATGTTTGTATGGACAAGACGTCGCCGCCTGCAAGTATATGAACCCTCCTTCCTTCCTAAAATAATATGATATATGCTATATTTGAAGTGTGACTACTTACTTCAATTGTAAGATAGATGTTAAGCAAACCAAGAATTTGTTTTACTTGAAATAAACAGATATAGCTAGCTATAATAATACAACAGTATAAACGAGATGTCCATAGACTAGATGGTGTTTTTATGAGGCTCTATCCCAATAAACACAGCAATTTGTTTTATTGCCAGCAATTTTCTTAAGCACATCTCATCAGTCATCTCATCATAATCATGAAGAAAACAACGTCTATTTGACAGACATTTTCGTGATGTTCGAATACGGGTTTTTTATATAGATCCAATATTATGTTATTCTGAATGCACTTAACAAAGAATAATCACTTATATCTTTTACAGAAGATTCCCTTAAATCGCCGACACTCATTTCATAGAATGTTATAATCCACTAAATTTTCATTTCATCGAATACTTATTCCTGCATAAACCTTATTGTTTTTAGGTTATCTTTAGCATGGGTTACGTAGTACGTGGGTGGTTTAGTATGGGTTAGGTTAGGTTAGACCTGTGTGTCAGGGGACCCCTTCGTCCACCGGGGCGCACCGGAAGTTTGAGGGTGCCTTAGTAAACCAAGGCGCCCTCCTGGAGTCGTTAGCGTCGAGGTGCCACAGCCGAATGTGCTTGATCGTGATCGCGTGGCACCTCCCCGAAGGTCGCAGATGGTTTACCGCTGGGTTTTTGGTGGGTATTCCGGCCGTTCTCGGTTGGTGAGTCCCACATAACCATCCCAGGCCCCCCTGGACCTGCGTGGTATGCGTAAAAGCATCTCCCCAGCGCAAAAAAAAAAAGGTTAGACCTGTGTCTTGTGACCACCCAAAAAAACAGACAAGCCGTGAGAAATGCCTTTCGATTACACGCAAATTCTGCTTCATGATACTTTCGTTAAAAGGTGTTTCAGTGAAATAATAGGTACCGTAAAACGGGGTGAGTAGAGACACAACCTAAAAACATTTATTTGAACCCGGGCATGTCTAGGCGATAGATAAGTACCTATATAAATTATTGAAATCTTATCACTTTTTCAAATTTAAATAAAGAATGCACTGAACGCAAGTTCAATAATCTGTTACGATGAAAACATTACATACGAGTCTTGTAATGGGCACTGAACAACGATGTAAACATTACACATGGGTGATACTTTTAGGGTTAACCGACTTTGAAAAAGGTGAGATGTTATAATTTTTATGCAATGATAAAATTAAAAATGTTCGACACACACTAGCAAACAATGTGGTAAAACACTTAACTCGACTAGCCTAGCAACTGGTTGAAAGAGATGGTTTTAGTAAGTTTACATAAGTACTGTATATGCTTCATTTTAGGTAGTGTCCATACTCACCCCGTTCTACGGTAACTTCGTACTTGTTGTCCGTGTTAAAAAAATGTTGGCGTTATGCACATTGTCAAGAACTAACCACAAAAAAGGGGCTAAAGAATACAGTAACCAATGCCATCTTAATCCGTACCGACAAATAGCGCACCGTGTAAACATATCGCCGCCTGTTGATACAAACTGCGGATTACAGACACAGTTTATAGGTCGGGCGACATTGAGTTTTTATTCGACGCCTTTTCTTTGGTTACGCTGGTTAAACGCAAGAAGGTTAACTAGGTACTTGCGTTAAATAACGTATTTATTCGCATATTTAAATATTGACGGTTCACTGAGATAATTGAAATTCACAATAACCGGTCATTAACGCAATATAAAAAGTTTAATCTACCTTACCAAATATTTAATATACTGTCATGCACGAGTTCTAGATAACAAACTCTGAAAAAGTTAGTTTCTGAATTTTAGTCCTTAATTGAGGTACACGTTTTAGTGAAAACGTCCATTTATGCGTTTGTCGAGTGGCGTAGTGGACAATACGATAACATGCCAACAGAAATATGTTTTTACCGAGTAGAATACAGGGAAAGCTTGGTGGCGACCTGGGTATGTGTGTAAGATTGTTCCTTGATAATTACTTATTAAATTTGCGATGTTGCAACACTCGCTACTACCTACGTCCTACAGGTACATAAGGTACAGTCACGAGATTTAATTTGGTACCCACCTTAGGTCCAAAGTCAATCTGACATTCTACAACAATATGGTTGAGTTTCCTAAAAGTTACAAATAACTTGACATCTCTATTGACATTGACGACTTCCAACATATTTTTCTTGAAATGGGTCCCAAATTAACGCTCGTGACCGTACAGTTGAAAACAGAAATAATCTTCCTATAGTTTACTTTTTGAGAAGCATGTGTTAGGATGATAGATAGAGTTAAAAAAAAGTGAGATCCAAGAACAATGTTGATTGAAACAACATGTAGTGACACAATAAAAGGGTATGCTAAGATGGTTTGGTTATTTAGAAGGAATGTAGGAAAGAAGAAATACGAGAAAGGTATGACGAGCGAGAGAGTGGAGATGTCGGTAGGGAACGCCGTGGACGCAAAAAGATTCGCGATGTACTGAATCAGGGCCAAATCAAAAGCACCCGAAACCGACGTAAGTACATACGAGTACCTATGTGCATAAACAAGTTGATGAATGATGAATGTAGAGAAAGCGAAAGTTGTATGTTTAGGCCGATGCACCCGGCTTTCCATAGTCTTTGCCTACCCCATTGGGAGACAGTTTATGTAGTTTACTGTGAGCTGCCTAGTCAAACTGATTAGACTCAACAATGACGTAGGTATGATATCACAGCATTGTTTATGTGTAACGCATTGTCCTCGGATAATTACAAGCATGTCGTTACAATGGCAACAAGAAGGTTGTATTGTTGTTCAACAAACCAGCTGATGCAATTCAAATCTGTATATGAGCTAATTTATTTTTTTACTCGAAAACGCGCCTGCGTATGTTAAGACTGTGCTACACAACACGAGTAGTCGACCGAGTTGGGGTATTAGTAACTGGCTGTATAGTAGTAATTACTCGCTCTGCTGGGGTGATTTTTCACATGAACGAGTTTAAGATGTCAGTTGTAGTTTGTTATTTTACACCCCCTCTCCTTTCGGAGGAAATCCTTTAAAGGGATAACTTTACCTCTGTACAAATATTTTATTTGCCTCGTTTTGTATCTATTTTTCATTCTTGTACAAAAATATTTTATATTCATGTAGAAAAAAGAAGATACACACACATACATAACTTAGGCTCACCGGTCGCTGGTTATCAATTTTAATAATAGAAAAGTAAGTTGAGTAAGTGAGTTTTATAAGATAATAGCAGTGTAGTTACTCGCAACGTATCACCAATCCGTGTTTCTGAACGTTCTGATGACAGTATTCAGGTCTCGGGGCATCTGTAGCTTGTAGACTTGGTAAGAGTGTGTCGTCACCGTATGTGCTAAAATCGCTGTACCATTTTGTATAAAAAGCATTTTAGATCTTATTCACTATTATCACAGACGAATCGCTCTGAGTTCCGTTAGTCAGGAACCTTGTCAGAATCTTACGTCTATCTCAAATCTTTAGAACAACAATTACTCGGGAACATCACTTCACTCGCATTTTCGTTTAGCCTGATGTGCTGAGGTGAGCTACTCCTGACATACAGCTGTCAGGTCAGCAGCTCGCAGCGTGTGAACAAGACTTAACGCAAATTTTCCTCCTCGATTACGTCGATAACCATCTAATGGGAATTAAATGGGCAAAGGGAGTGCTGTGGCTTGTTTAATGTTTTAAACCATAAAACAACAATTTGGTATGGACACTCTTACAGATATTTTTTGAGGCATGAGATAATAGATAAAACCCTTAGGAACTTATTAATAAACTATTCATAAAATACCCTTCTCAGGAAATGTCAGAAATGTCAATATTGTATTATATGTAATTAAGTTTGTATTTCTCTGTATAAGTATGCTTATTTTTGTCTAATACACATACAAGTCTAGAGCTTAGTTTGGGACTAGGTCAATTGTATGTATTTAAACAATTTATTGTACTAAAACAAGTAAAACAATTACATTACACTTATATTAAAATTACAGAAATGAAGAAGTACAGAGGCGTTTTTACCTTTAAAGGATCTCTTCCATTTCACAATAACAATAGACAAACACTTAAGTACAAAATATAGAAGAGAGGAAACAATAGAAACCAATATCCCCTAAAACTTGTCCCCTAATATAAAAAAGAACACTTTTAATTAGTCACTCACTAATTCACTACCAGTAAAACAATAGAATGTTTGTGAGCAAAAAGTGTTTAATGGACAAGTGTTTTATAAAACAATTATACCTGTCATGCTATAAAATGGCTGCCCAAGAAGCCGTTTCAGAACTTTCACTTCCGTATGATAACGAAATAGAATAACTTCAAACAATACTATGTGAATTGACTTCGGAAATAAGAATTGAATAAGATTAAATTATTCCCAGGCTCAATTCACAAAGTCTGCAAGTAGTTATGAGACAGGTGTTTGCCCGCGACTTCGTCCGCGTAGAATGCACTCATTCGTCTTGATGGTGCGAGTTTTTAATCGGATTTATGTGTTTTAATATATATCGACGACAGTATCAAAAAATGCAGTCGGGTTTTTAATGCTTTCTTTTTACATGTAGCAGGTATATAATTGCCCAACCCTGCTCCTAGCATTGCTGACGTCAGTGGACGGTGACCGCTATCCATCAGGTGACCTGGGCAAACAAGCAGACAGCTGTTTGTTTGCCTTAATGTCTACAAAAAATGTGTTTGGATCTTTCAAGTACGATTTATCATCACTGGACTCCAGCACTAGTTCTATCTACTGGAGCAATGTAAACCCGCCTTAATACAACCTAATAATATAATCCTTAGCGTTCTTACTACATTGTCATAAATAATAATGTTCTATACTAATATGATATTTACAGACGCGTTGGCTCAGTTGTTAGTGACCTACGAAGCTAGCAGTCTAGGGTTCGACACCCGGTTTAGGCAAATATTTGCGTGATGAGTACGAGTCTTCGTTTCTGAGCTTTGGATGGTTTCTTTATACGTATTTATACATTAATTTATGTATTTTTTTATCGTTTTCTGGTATCCGTACAACAAGCCTTGAGCTTAGTTTTTGACTAGGTAAATTGGTGAATGTGTCCAGACGAGTGATTCTCTCAACAACGACGGTCGGACGGACGAACGAGTGAATCTCCATGCGGCGAGTTTCAGTAATCCCGTCAGTGCGAATAAAACATATTTTAGCGCGTGCATTTTCAATTTGGCAGCATGGTTTCTGACGATGGATGGAACGTATAAGGCTGCTTAATTGATAATGATAACGCACGCGCTAAAATTTGTTTTGTTCGCTCTGACGGGACTACTTAAACTCGCCGCTGCGATTTCGCTCGTTCGTCCGACCGTCCGTTGTTTTTGAGAGAATAACACCCCCGGTTCAATCAACCAACAATTAGGAAGCCCGTCTCAATTTTATTTCCATAAAACCATACAACTATGATCCTAGCCTGCAACAATTCGCGTAGTCCGATTATTCTAGTTAACTACCAGTTAGTATAAACATTATGAAAGTATATGATTTTCCGCAAATCTCTCCAATTTGCTAAAAGCAAACCGAGGTTAAAAACTCATTAAGAGAGGTCGTTCTGTGAATCACCGGCAGTTTTAATTAATAGTTTTTAAGGTTCCTTATACAGAAGGTGCGATACGGAACCCTTCGCCGTTTGTCCGTCCGTCTGTCTGTCCAAATTTAAAGAACCGTAAAAGATAATCGGTTTATTTGTTTACAGAATATGTGTTATTATATACTTAACAATGGGTATGCTATCAAATAATAAAAAATATATTAAGTAGAGAAATATCTCACCTTGCCAGTTTCTTACAACTGTTTTTAGTTTTTGTTGTATTCTAAATACAAGCAAGCGTCAAACTAGGTGTATGTATGTATGTATGTAAACACTTTATTGTACAATACACAGAAATTGAAATCCCATTATTTACAACATAGGTATGTATAAAGATAAACTTATCCATTTAAGAGATCTATTCCAGCTAATCTTTGGGTGATTGAGCAAAATAAGAAAAGTAAAATAAGGTAACGAGTAGAAGAGTTAAGGTGTAATTACGTATATATATAGTAGGACAAACTACTGTAAGAACATGTTTATCAAGCGTGTTTGTACGCTATATAATAATGATAGGAAACTTACAGATATATACAACTGACTATAGGCTCATTAAAAAGTGTTTTTGGAAAGTAGTATGTATTGGTAAACTCTGTTTTTTTATGTTAATGTCAAGGCAAGTATTTATTGTTTTTTCTCGTTTTAAATTAAATTAAAAATGTATATATATTTTGTGATGAGGCACAGAATATCATACAAGATTTTAGGTAAAAAAAAAAAATAATTTTGTATACTTACTTTTTTGTTTGCGTTATTATATTGTTTTGTAAAATTTTGGGAACTATAGGTCTATTTAGTACTATATATTTGTAATTATATATTTGTGTGACTGTTTGTTCCAAAATAAATAAAAAAATAAAAAATATATTGCTGACCCTAAAGAAAAACATCAAATAATAAAGCACAGCCAATTGTGAGCAAGGCGGTACGGAACCCTCGATGCGTGAATCCGACTTGCACTGTATAGGGTTTTTATTTTTTACACTGTTAATACGGTGCACGCAGCTTGTTCACGTATTCAGTACCGAACTTCTTGTTTTCCATACTTAATTCACCCGACGGCGTGTCATTGGACGTGGTAGGTAATGGCGGTTCAGTCGTTCAAAATGCAATCATTCTTTATGATGAACCTTGGCCTATGTCCAACATTGTCTATGCGTTTCTTGTTTCTTTTAAGGTAGATTTTGTCCCTCTTTTGCTTTCCCTTTGGCATAGACAGAATAAGACAAAGATATATGTATGTATAATAATAATAATAATAATAATAATAATATCAGGGGACTATGTCACACCAATTGACCTAGTCCCAAACTAAGCTCTAGGCTTGTACTATGGGTACTAGTCAACGATATAAATACTTATATAGAGAAATATATACTTAAATACATTAGAAAACATCCATGACTCAGGAACAAATATTTGCGCTCATCACCCAAATATCTGCCCTTACCGGGATTTGAACCCGGGACCTCTAGCTTCGTAGGCAGGGTCACTACCAACTAGGCCAGCGCGTCGTCAAACTAACTTATGAGCATTGAATATTGAGTTGAAAAACTAAACACGTGTGACAAAAATATCTTAAAATATAACTTGAGGTTGAAATATAACTTAATTACTCATATAAACAAGAATATGGACTACGTATTTGAAAATTGATTATTTAATTTACGATTTATTATGGTATTTAAGTACCTACAGTCAACAGCATAAATAAGTGACGATTTATGTACCTTGTCACTTTAACCGTGTTTGAAATGTTATACAAAATTGTGATATGATTGAAAGCGACAAGGTACAGAAATGATCGCTTATGCAGTTTATGTAGATTACATACCTAGTTTATTTTATACAATCCAATTTAATGGACGAAATCCAGAATATAATAAAACTCATAGCCTACATATATTAAACGGTTAAACGGTTACGACATATTAAATGGTTAAAATGTTATTAAATTAATAAAACTATAGAAAACTAGGTTAAAAAAAAAGATTTCATACAGGTTTTTTTAGTTACGTATGTCGGTATAGTATTTTTTATTTCAAAGTTATTATTTTCTTAGCATTTCCGTAAAATCGGGTGGCGTGTTTAGTTTTTATTGCAAACGGCTGCGCGTGGGCACCAAGCCAATAAGTGATAAGGCGAATCGATTTAACAAGATTTTATTGTCAATCTAGCATAAAACAGATGCAAAGGGAATTTGCTTTGGAAAAATACGTTAGCCACGGATGTAGTTAAACTCTTCTGGGAAATTGTTTTGTTGTTGTATTTGCAAGAAGATTTATAACTGTATTGTGCAGTAGCTTTTTGGAGCTTTGTTCATATCCGGCAGATGTTTTTCGATTGATAATGTTCATGATGATTTTTAAATAAAATGATAGCTAGTATGTTATATCAAACTAGCAGCTCCGATAGACGTTATCATATTGTGTTTAATTTTTTTTTAATTACTTTATTTACACCAATAAAAATATTTAAAAAAATCTTACCCGTAAATGTTATTGTGTAGTTAATTATCATTTCTAACATAGTATTCAAAAACAAAAGTCAGTTACCATCATCCAAATTTATTTTTGCTTATTAAATAATAGTACAGAATAATAAAACGCACGAAAACGTGACAGCGCGTGCCCTAACTTCCTCCACTCGTTAATAACATAATTTTAACCAAAGCATGTATTAATCTTAATAATGAAAGTCTTTTGCAAATTCATAAAGACAATGGAAAGCAAATACATATTCATGATGTACGCATGACTGGTGCGAGCGCAAAAACATGCGCGGGAGTCGAAGCGCGAAGTTGTGATCGATGACAACAATCACACGAGGAATCTTGTAGACATACTGTAATGGCTTAGGAAGGAAACGTTTTTATTGGATTATTTTATTGCTTTGAAAACTTTGCTATTTTCTGGGGCTTAAACAGAGGGTTAAAAGCGGTTTATTAAAGAATATTATAAGGGTTGTAGTACTGTTAGGCGATGGGATTGCAACCTGTCACTAATACGCTGGCAAACATCCTAATAGTGCAAAATGTGGTTACAGAATTATTAACAAGTTTTTAGAGTTGTAGGTAATTCTGTAGCTCTGCCTACCTCACTTTGGGATTACAGGCGTGAAGGTATGTATGTGTATGTATGTACAAAAAAAACAGAAAAAAAAGAAACGAATGGGTTGACCCAATTTGAGTCACGAGGAGGGAGCACGAGTAGATTTATGTTTATTTTGACGACGTGATTAGATTTGTTATTAATGACCTTGCCTACGAGTATAACGGTTTCGGGTTCGGTCCCCGATAAGGTCAAAAATGTACGACCGGATACGTTATATGTATCCCGGAAACTCAAAGCTAGAAGGTTCGGTACTAAAGCTAAACAATAAAATTACTGATTATATTTTGATATGTGTAGTGACGTATACTAAATTAATTAATTAAATTAACACGATGTTTTAGGAGATAGGTGGTCACCCATCCTCTTGTGGACGCTCGTGGTTAAATTTATGTCGGAATTTCTTCACGAATTCGTTTTGATGATTATGCTAGCATTTGTTTTGTTTAATTATATGTAACAGTGACAATGTAATTATACACCAAGCCGTTTTGTTTTCATAATATCGATACGATCAATTGAAAACCAGAGCTGTAGCATCGCTGCTGAGCTGCAACCTTTTTCACGCGTAGAACAACTCACCCAATATTTTTTTCATTTTGTTAAATAAGAAATATATTTAATTGTTTTTGTGTTCGCTAAATAACCGTATTATTATCAACACTGCCTACACTATGGCAACATTTTGTGCGGTTGGTTATGAGGTTTCGTTCTTTATTTTGCCTTGTACAATCTCAAAAATAGTCCCCTGACCTGTCCCACCGGACCATAGAACAATGATATTTTATTTTTGATTTTTTTGTCATTTTTAACGATTTGGTTTTCAGCTCTAACCTAACCAAACCCGTGTGATTGCTGGGTTAGAATAGTGCCACTCCATGTCTTCCCGTGGATGTCGTAAGAGGCGACTAAGTTAATAAAGGCTTGATTATTGTTAGGCGATGGGCTTGCAACCTAACACTAATACGCTGGTAAACCACTATCACTATCACCATCTTAGCCTAATTCTGCAAAATGTGGTGACAGAATTATCAACAAGTTTTTAGAGTTGTAGGTAATTCTGCTGCTCTGCCTACCCCACTCTGGGATCGAAGGCATGAATTAATGTATGTATGGTTAGCGCCACTGTGACATAGTTCTATGGTTGGTTGGATTATTATTTTAGGAATTGTACATCTTTATCATTTATCCTAAGAGCAAGACTCTTGTCGGTAGAGTAATTGCCACTTTTCTCTGTTATCTGCCAGCTTTTTCTCACCCTAATACGACACGACATTACCCTTCTATCTTATTTGTCCGAAGTAATTAAGCCTAGGTCTTCCTCTTTTGCCCCATCGTCATTCTTCTATAGTTTTTTAAAAGATGTATTTTTTCGTTTACCATTTTCAAAATCTCTTCGTTGGTTCTCTTTTCAGCGCGGCTAATCCTCTCTCTTTCTCAAACGCTTCCATGTAAAGTCTCTTATACATATTCCTCATTAAAATCGAAACTTGAACATATAAATAAAACTAACTATCAATAAAATCATTTCATTTTCAACCAAACGACTTAAAAATACAATAAATTAAGCTAATTAGCCACGTACTGTTTCCCACGTAACACAATTCCCGACATCTACTTAATCTGAGCACTACGCAGCCTCATAGTTATTCGGCCCTCACGGCCAACGAAGGAAATTAAGATTTTTTACAAAGATTAACTAACCGCGACTTTATGCTTTGTCTTAGTTTGTAAATGAGCTAAGAAAGATTGGATTTTATACAGAGGGTTCCAAGTGTAAATGAAACTATTTATAATCTGTATTTTTACACGATACCCAAAAGGAGTGTTACGAGTTTGATCTGTATGTATGTATGTATGTGTATGTATGTCCGTCCCTATGTCCCCTCGTAACTACTGAACGGGGTAACCGATTAGATTCGTTTTGATGGCACAAAATGGCGGATTTTCTGCGATTCAATATTTTTAACACAACTATATCGGCAACAAAATGAAAAATGCAGTCGAGTTTTTAAAGCTCTCTTTTCATTTAGTTCTTTTAACAAATAAAATTCCCACTGATTTTTAAGACGGTTTCATCCTATTCATATCAACAGTGCATAAAACATCTGTCAATTTCTGACCAATACGTAAGTGCGAGGGTGACAAATGCTGTATCCACAGCAATATCGGTGACCATAATACGGGCCCTGCGGGCCTAGTATGGTTGCGTCTATATCGCGTGTCAAATGTGGATAAAGCATCTGTCACTCTCGTACTTATTTACGTGTCAGAAGGTGACGGATGCCTTATTCAAACTGTCACACGATATTAGGCCTCCTTTAAATTTTGGATAAGGCATCCGTCACCTTCTGACAGGTAAATAAGTACACGTATCAAAAAGTGACGTATAAATTATAAGTGTATGGGTCATAGATCCCACTTAGGTACTACAGGTGGCCTGCGTGCTCATTTACCTTGTATATGGTATGAAAAAAATACATTTTATTTAAATAACTTAATTATATTTCGTCCGTACGGATCTCAAACAAAGACCATTTAACAAATGAGCGTTGTAATGAACTGGGTGCGCCACGGCCAACGGGATTTATCACCATTTGCCAGATCTAATGAATCTTCTTTAAAACTGTATGACAGTACACTTTCGGCGGAATAATGGGCTCCACTAATTGTAACCTCACTTTATGTCCCCATTAGATAATGCCCATTATACAATGGTAAAAAATTGTTTGCATCTTTCCGAGCATGTGACCTTTGCTGCCTAAAATACAACAATTTAAATCGCTACAAAACCCACGAAAATACACATAAAATTCTAAATCGCTCAAACGTTAAATAGAAAAGATCCCTAAAAAGAATCAAAGGATTACAGGAATAAGTTCGCCTTCGTACATCCCTGTTATATTTTTGTCTATTTTACAATTCTTGTCTCTTATTTGTACAATAACATGTTAACATACAATTACATACATCAACATACAAAATAGTTAGACGCAACAATTCACTCTATTGTTTGGCACCAATTAAGGTGACAAACAAAATCGGCTTTGAAAACATGTATACTCGGCGTGAGATAGAGAGTAAAGAAGCCGTCTTCTGTATTTATAATTATGTATTTTAATCGGTATATTATGTTTTCGTATCCCGTCCAATTATGGCTGCGTCTATATCGCGCGTCAAATGTGGATAAAGCATCCGTCACTATCGTACTTATTTACATGCCAGAAGGTAACGGACGCCTTATCGAAACTTTGTCACGCCATAAACGCAGTCATATTAGGGCCCCTGGTAATACTTTGTCTACGATGATGATAGCATTATTAATCCGTCTCGGAATTACAAAAATACGTAAAATAATGGCCCTAGCAAAGATGCATTACGCTTACTAGCGTTTTATTCGATTCGTCTATAAACCAATCGCGTCACTGGTAGATCACGTGACTCTTCGTATACGTCATCTACCAGTGACGTGATTGGTCTAAAATCGAATCGATTAGAAACACTACTTAGCGTAATGCAAGGCTAGGGCCTCTGGTATGACACTTATTTATTCACGAATATTTTGTAACTATTCAACTGTCACACTATGTCGCCTACGCATCCGTCATCGTTGACAGTATTCAATTGCTTACACCAATTAAACAATTATGTGGCCTAACATCATCCAGTTTGAAGGTCAACTCCTGCTGGCTTTCGACTAAAGAGTTCACAACAATGTTAAACCCAAAAAACAGGGCACGATCGCTTTTTTATTGCATATTTCGTTAAGAAACGCAATTGGAAAACACTATGAGTACGAGTAGGGACACTCACCAGCAATAGTAATACATGATCCAACATTGCACTTAAAAAATATCTGGCACGCTCTAATGCCTCGAGTAATGACGTGTCAAATATTTTTGAGTCAAATGTTGGAGCATATATTGCTGGTGACTGTAGAGATGTAACTAGTGCATAATCATTTGTTTATTTATTTTATAAAGACATAAACAGTAACAAACAGATTATACAACAACAGAATACAGAATCTCTTCTTTATACAACAACTATAGGCGTGCAACAGCATTGGCATAGAGACTAGAAACAATTAATCTTTTAAATATAAAAGAATAAACTGACTGACATATCAAAGCACAGCCCAAACCGTTGGGTCTCGAGATTACAAAATTGGAACGTAGGTTCCTTATGAGTTCTAGAGGTGCACTAAGAAAGGATTTTTGGAAATTCATCCCCCAAGATTTATAATGGCCCTGTGTCACCATTTTATGGTGGGTCAGGGTTCCATTAGGCTAATAGTACAAAGCAAAAAGGTGAAAAAGTGGATACAACTCTTTGTAGTCGACTGTACAATAAAGCAAAAATAAGTGGTCACTTTATTTTGTACCTTGTCACTTTAATCAGTGTAACAATTCATATATGGCAGTTTAAATATGACTTTAAATAGACAAGTATTAAACTGTGACTCAAGGATCCCGTTACGTATTTTCATTTCTGGGCAGTATTTGGTCCAAACCCTGTCAATCTCTTTTTCGAATAGAAAAGGTTGTTCCGGCCGTTAGATATACACACACTCACTAAATTTGCATTCTCTCTTTATAATGGAGATAATTAATTATTAAAAAATAGTTCATAAATAACTACCGAGATTTTAACTTAACATACTGACAAACAAACATATATGTAGTCATTTATTTATTTAATTTATATTCGGAAAACTAACAGCCTTCTTGTCACTAAATCAATTGTACATACAGATGTAGTGAAAAATCCTTTCCCATCGTTTTTGGTCGGATAACTTCGTATTCATCTTGCTTTCTCAGCTGGCTTATTGATGGGTACTGAAGCTAATTGAGAAAGCTAGATAAATACGAACATATCCGACATAAAACGATGGGAAAGGATTATTCACTACATCTGTACATACATACACATTACATACACTCACGCCTTCATTCCTAGATTGGGTAGGCAGAGCTACAGAATTACCAACCACTGTAAAAACTTGTTAATTCTGCAACTGCATTTTGCACAATCAGCATAAAAGATGTTTACCATGTGTTAGTGACAGGTTGCAAGCCCATCGCCTAACAATACTACAAGCCTATATTCCCTTAGTCGCCTCTTACGACTTCCACGGGGAGACATGGAGTGGCACTATTCTAAGCCGGCAATGTATAATAACCACTCTGATATACCATTTCCTGGCAATAAAGTCAATATTCTCACAATATTTCACGAGCACAATGCACTTCAACAATTTAGTGTGAACGGCGGGTGCGAGCCTCATAGCGGACGCGGTTCCCAGACCTGGGAACCGGGATTGTTATCTTAATCATGGGAAATTAGTTTTATCGAGTGAACACTGTGGCTAAGTGTAATAGGTAACTTCAACCTGCGACCCGCAATCGCTTCGGTTTATGTGAGTTTTTCTTAACACCCGTACATAAAACAGGATTTTATTATACGTAACAACCTTCCTCTTGAATCACCCAATCTATTAAAAAAAACGCACCAAAATCCGTTGCGTAGTTTTAAAGATCTAAGCATATATACAGACAGACAGCGGGAAGCCACGACTGCGCCGAGCTTACACCGGATATAATACACAAAGTTTAATAACAATTCACCTTTGAGTTATCAACTTAACGGAAAAACGTGGCCACCTTTTCCCGTTAAGCTGACTACTCAAAGGGCAATTGTTATTAAAAAATGTAACGTATCCCATAAATTGTGTTTTTACTTGCGCTACAAAAACAGATCGTCTTATTGCAAGGATTTTTTTTAATTAATTAGATAACACAATAAAAGTAATGAGGGCGCCACTGGACGCTCGACGTTTTCTCGCTGCAGTCTTAATCATTATTGAACAGTAATACCTAGTAGTATTTAATTGTCAGGCGATGGGCTTGCAACCTGTCGCTAATACACTGGTAAACATCTTAGCTTGTTTGTGCGAAATGTGATTAAATAATTAACAACGAGTTTTTAGTTGTAAGTCTGTGACCTATGCACATTTTCAGTCGCAGGACTACAATCTAAAGATTAATCTTAAGACCACAAATTCATTTTCGACTCTCAAGACTAACATGGAATGGAATAAGCTAATATTATTCCCACACTATGACAAAACATTGAAAATGCAGGGGCCCTAATATGGCGCCGTTTTTCGCGTGACAAAGTTTGGATAAGGCATCCGTCACCTTCTGACACGTAAATAAGTACGAAAGTGACAGATGCTTTATACACATTTGACGCGCGATATAGACACAGCCATACTAGGCCCGATGTTTAACATAGGTACAGTCAAGGACTTTAGTTGTTAGGCCCCTATGGAACCCTGTCGTATAACGTTGATCATTAATTTTAGCGTAATTTCTTTCATATAGTTTGACGCTGTCATTATGACAGGGTTCCATAGTGGCTTAACAATTAAAGTCCTTGACTGTACTTACTAGAGAAATATTAGGTACACAATCGGGTAAAAACAGTATCTTTTAAATTTTTCCAAGCAAAATTTTACGACGTTAAAAACAAATAAACTAAATAACGCTTTGATAACACCGTGATAAGGTTTATTGTTCTACGTCACGGTGACGTGGCTGGTTAACTGGGCGCGAACGTGTGAAAATGGAAGGCAATCCAATAGTTAACGGGAAGTAGCGATTGCTTGTTAAACTTGAAGTCATTATCAAGGACAGGTATGGTAGCGGAGGTTTAAATAATTTAATGTACAGGGGTGTAA
This sequence comes from Acleris laterana, assembly GCA_963966035.1. Taxonomy (NCBI): domain Eukaryota; kingdom Metazoa; phylum Arthropoda; class Insecta; order Lepidoptera; family Tortricidae; genus Acleris; species Acleris laterana. The sequence continues at coordinate 1,524,525 of OZ014444.1, forward strand.
TTCTCTCAAAAACAACGGACGGGCGGACGAACGAGCGAAATCGCAGCGGCGAGTTTAGGTAGTCCCGTCAGAGCGAACCAAACATATTTTAGCGCGTGCATTTTCAATTAAGCAGCCTTATACGTTCGATCCATTCAGCAGAAACCAAGCTGCTAAATTGAAAATGCACGCGCTAAAATATGTTTTGTTCGCACTGACGGGACTACTTAAACTCGCCGCTTGGACAGTCGCCATCAGATATATCGGAGCGGCCGAGGTACTCAAATATTTCTGAGCAGCAATAAATTTCAATAAATTCTTTACGGTAAATAAGGTCAATAAGATCTGAACATCCAATTCGCCACAAATATATGAGCAGTGGTTTTTCAATTAAATCTGAACACACAACGAGACAATAATATCTCAAAGCACAACTCGTCAAAGTTATCTGCACAGACAGGGTGATCATAAATATCTGAACATTTAGGGAAAATATACCTTAAATCACTTAGCATACAGTTTAAAATTCTTTAACGTACTACGCTGGAATACATTTTCTACACAACCACCATTCGGTTTTATCAAAGTCAAAACTAAAAAGAGTTTTCTGCTGGATGTAGGGTGTATACACTGCCTGGCCTGAGATAGAGCGTGACGTCATCGTGATACTAATGGCGTCCTTATCTTACTCGTACTGTGCGAAACGTGCGGTATGCATGTGTCGCCCGGACTCTGTATGGCCGTTTATACAAAATCAAAGACCATCTTTTTGTATTTTTTTTCTATTCGGAATCATCAAGAAAATTGAGCGGTACGGAGGCTTGAACTCACTGTTTTTTTTTTTTTTGTAGTTTTGAAAACTAACGAGTTTCTATAAATATTGATGTTAAGTTTGTTTACAGGTTTCATTTAAAAAAAAAAATTAACATGAATTCTTAATAAAATACAAAAAATAAGCACAATTGAGGATTTGAACCCTGATGCAACGGTATATACAGGGTTATTGGTAATTCGACGTATTCCCGTTAGGAGGTGATAGGGGTGACTATTTGCGGTAATTTTAACCCCCATATGCATTATGCAAAAGTGAACCATTTCTGAGTTATCATGTTTTTTAGCTTTTTTCAAAATAAGTCAAAAATGCAGCATCAAAAATTAATTTAAAAAAAAGTATCAATTTAAATCAATTTTTTTCTTCTTATTTATAAAAACAATAAAACTCTGGTTATTTATCAATATTAAAACATCAATTATCGGTTCAAATTTAAAAATGCGAGACTAAAAACGATATTATTTCTAGATTTTTTAGATATCTTTTTCCACTAAAATGCCTTCAAAACAAAAAAATCGTTATGAAACTTGGCTTGCAGATTAATTTAAAAACATAACCGTTTTCTTAGCTCTCCAAAAATGCATAACCACTAGGAACTTATTTCAAAGAAACTGAAAAAAAAATGATCACAAAAGAAGCAGGCGGAAATTTGGATTCGAACTAAACACAAGGTAGTTCTTTAAAAAATCCCATAAAATTAATTAAAAACAATACCCAATGACAATAAAACAAAAAAACTATTTTAAAACAAAATTTAAAACCAGTAACAGTTTAATAGTAATAACAATTAACAATTAATAATAGTAACAATTAACACATTTTTTAATTTAAAGTTCTTGCTCGAAGTGACTTCCCCTATTGCGTACGCAAAGTCGCATTCTTTTTCTTAGTTGTGACTTAACTACCGAAGTAGTCAAATTATTACGCATTGCATTTGCTGCATTTATAATTCTCGTCTTGAGTTCTTCCGCGGATGACACAGGCGAGAGGTCGTAAACTATGGATTTCATGTGACCCCAGACATAGAAATCAACCGGCGTTAAATCCGGACTTCTCGCGGGCCACGGAATGGATCCTCCTCGCCCTATCCAACGATTAGGAAAGTGGCTATCGAGCCATCGCCTAACATTGACACCAAAATGTGCAGGACATCCGTCTTGCTGGTATATCATGTTTTGCCTTGTAGCCAAAGGCTTTTGCAACGGTAACAGTGAAGCTGCTCGTCATGATTATTCGCGTCGGTTTCCCAATCGCCGGTTACCCCATGTATCCGTTTTTAATGGAGTGTATAGGCGAATCCGAGAAACTGGTTGTGTTCAGAGAAGACAAATTAATGCCGGAAGACCCCCAGTCCATGTTGTTAATTGCGAAGAGGATATTCTGCAAGAATTTATCGATGAACCAACAATTTCGACAAACACCGTCGCCACACGACTCTCTGTAACACAATGGAAAGCGTGGTCTACAGTGCATAATGCAGGATTGGATAGGGCGAGGAGGACCCATTCCGTGGCCCGCGAGAAGTCCGGATTTAACGCCGGTTGATTTCTATGTCTGGGGTCACATGAAATCCATAGTTTACGACCTCTCGCCTGTGTCATCCGCGGAAGAACTCAAGACAAGAATTATAAATGCAGCAAATGCAATGCGTAATAATTTGACTACTTCGGTAGTTAAGTCACAACTAAGAAAAAGAATGCGACTTTGCGTACGCAATAGGGGAAGTCACTTCGAGACAGAACTTTAAATTAAAAAATGTGTTAATTGTTACTATTATTAATTGTTAATTGTTATTACTATTAAACTGTTACTGGTTTTAAATTTTGTTTTAAAATAGTTTTTTTGTTTTATTGACATTGGGTATTGTTTTTAATTAATTTTATGGGATTTTTTAAAGAACTACCTTGTGTTTAGTTCGAATCCAAATTTCCGCCTGCTTCTTTTGTGATCATTTTTTTTTCAGTTTTTTGTAAATAAGTTCCTAGTTGTTATGCATTTTTGGAGAGCTAAGAAAACGGTTATGTTTTTAAATTAATCTGCAAGCCAAGTTTCATAACGATTTTTTTGTTTTGAAGGCATTTTAGTGGAAAAAGATATCTAAAAAATCTAGAAATAATATCGTTTTTAGTCTCGCATTTTTAAATTTGAACCGATAATTGATGTTTTAATATTGATAAATAACCAGAGTTTTATCGTTTTTATAAATAAGAAGAAAAAAATTGATTTAAATTGATACTTTTTTTTAAATTAATTTTTGATGCTGCATTTTTGACTTATTTTGAAAAAAGCTAAAAAACATGATAACTCAAAAATGGTTCACTTTTGCATAATGCATATGGGGGTTAAAATTACCGCAAATAGTCACCCCTATCACCTCCTAACGGGAATACGTCGAATTACCAATAACCCTGTATAAATTATGATTTCTAATTACTAAACCGCTAGGCCATGGTGACTGACACAATAGTGGATGAAATATTGCAAAGCATTCGTACCTATTTTAATTTGGCAGCTTCAATATTACATAATATTTGCATTTGATAATACACGCTGTGAATTATATGCAATGACAGTTATGCTACCGTTTTTGTGAATTGCCAAATGTTTTATTCAAATGTGTCTCTTGTGAAGACCGTGAAGTTGCTTTTCGCAGATTTATATTTTGTATACCTACTTATTTTGTAAAAGGAAAATTCATTACATCTGTACGATTACATTTAAACTGTATGCCTAGTGCTTTAAAGTATTTTTTCCTTAAATGTTCAGATATTTATGATCACCCTGTCTGTGCAGATAACTTTGACGAGTTGTGCTTTCAGATATTATTGTCTCGTTGTGTGTTCAGATTTAATTGAAAAACCACTGCTCATATATTTGTGGCGAATTGGATGTTCAGATCTTATTGACCTTATTTACCGTAAAGAATTTATTGAAATTTATTGCTGCTCAGAAATATTTGAGTACCTCGGCCGCTCCGATATATCTGATGGCGACTGGACATAACTCGTCCGTCCGTCCGACCGTCGTTGTTGAGAGAGTCACACCCCAGCTACAAGCCTCTTCGGCTTCACTAGTGTTGTTTTAAGGTTCCGTAGGCAAAATGGCAAAAACGGAACCCTTATAGTTTCGTCATATCTGTCCATCCGTCCATATATCACATGCAATTTCAGTAAACTTGTCTTGGAGATATAAGCCGCTAATTAGGTAAATATTTATTGGAGGGGGGGGACTTTATACATCTAACTGAAGCTATTAAGCATGTAATAGTTTGTTTTTTAATACTTCCAGGTTTCAAATGTATTTTTTTTGTTTAAGTGAATAATTTAAGAAATAATCGCTTCGAAAGTTGCATAAATTAGGCATCCCCTTTAACTTTCAAACCATCTCCAAAAACATTACAAAAGTTATACCTAAAGGTAACGATGAATAAAGAAAGTAATTTTATTGAACTGTATTTTTTTCCAACGAAAATTATTTTCAACGTGATCGGATATGCCGTGTTTAAGTAATCGCCGAAATAATGCGCCTTTCAACAAAAAGTCGTAAGTGCCATGAATTTACGCTCTTTTGCTGGTGCACTTTTTCACTTGGTATGTTTACATTTTGAGACCATTTATTATATTGTGTCTGTGGTAACGGCTTCGAAGCCTGCTACACTGAGCATGGGTCTGACATGCTCTTGCCCGGTATATTGCTTCTCAGTTATGTAGAACGTAGTTTCAGTACTTTGTCGTGACACTCGTGACTAACACGAATTTGTCCTGTATTTTTTTTGTTCCTTTTCGATCTAGGATTTTTTATGTTTCTCGTGTACGATTTTACAACCCTTATAATTAAATTGTTCATTTAATTTTAATCGTTATGTTTTTTCCGTAGTTCCGTGGAAGTACCCAACAAACAAAAACGTCGCATAAGTCTTGACTTGTACGACATAAAGTTGGATAGCAGTCTTATAATGGTAATGAGATGACTACTAGGTCCTATAGACGTCTTTAATTTAACCTATTAGTCGTGCGACGAATATGTCATAATACACTGGTCTTAGCAACGTCGGTAAGACTAAACTATACGACGTTTTATTACAGTCTTAGCTTAAACGTTTGTACGACAACGCAATTGTCATACTAACGTTATAGTCCATTAAACGATTTGAACTGACCAAATTAGGTGTTTGAAAAACCTTTATATGACATTTATATAACGTAGCATTGTATAGACGTTTTTACAGTGACGTTTATAAAACAACCACTATCTTGTTTTTCTGCGGTTAATAAGCGACTCTTAAATGACTTTGTTGTTTATTTAAAACTTAAATATAACGTTTATTTGCATGATGGCCGTTTAATGACATTTCCTGACTTTAATCTAACCTGTAGTCGCATTTTAGTCAGGTTTTGACTTTAAAACGTCTAGGCCGCCATTATTTTACGGAACGCTGTATAGAAACTACGAAAAATGGAAGCAAAAAATACGTGGAGAAAACTAAAACGTAGTGGAACTTTCAAAAGGAAAGTTAATAGGGATTTCCTGTTATCAAAAAACCCTACCTACCCTAATAGCTAGCTGTCATGGCGTATTGCATGGTTTTAAAATAACCTTAATATGACTTTATGTTTTTACAACGTCGTAAAGAGATAAGTGTACGACAAAAGCAACAATTTCCTACATTTTTAGATACAAACATATTTTTATTGATAAAAATATAATGATTTAAACACAAAATTACGAGGGGGCATGAAAATCTGAATAGTATTTACATAGGTATATTATCATAAAACTTCAATTCCCAGTCGAACTAAACGGCATAAGAGACAGATAAAGTTAGTAAAATATGAAAGTTAAATAACATTCCCCTTTTATTTCCTTGTAACTATTTATTTTGCACTCAAATCTCGAAACACAATCACAAAGTGCCACTGACAAGAAAAATGAATAAGAAGTCTTACAGGTGTTGTGTTCCTTGACTCAAATAAAACGTTTTAGTCATTCAAAAACACCTGTACGACCACAATACAACAAAAGTGGTAATTCCATAACGTTTATATGACTTTTGAATGACGTTAACGAAGACGGCTTGTGACTTCTGTATGACCACTATACGACAAAGTAGGTCGTATAACTGGGGCCATTTTCGCGTTTAGTAAACGTTATTAAAACATTAGTATGACTTAGCTATTACGATCAAAGGTATTAAGATAACGTTTGCTAAACTTTTGAACGACGTTAAATTGTTAGTTGGGTATTCTGTATTTTAAGGGGATTAAAAAAAACTATAAAAGGACATAGGCGGCAAAATAAGAACCTCCACCTTTTTAAACTCGGTTAAAAAACTAAGCAGATGCAAATCAACTCCACGGCAGTAATCCAAAGACTATTAAAACCATTAATTCCCTCTGAAAAGTATTTTCCAACTCACCTTAAAAGTTATCCAATGCTAGCAAAACCCACTAAAATACTTTAAACTGCCAACTTCAATTCAACACTAATAATAACACGCAACAAATGCCACTCCGTGAGAACTTTTTAATGTCGCTTGTTTTTTTTATCAACTTTCCCGCCAAACGCTGCGTGCGCTCGGTTCGCTGCCTTCCACAGACTAATTCAACATTTCCCGCGCGACCGTTAACCGGCCGAAGGAAGTGTCTTAAACAGCCAAGGAGGCCGGAAGGCTTGATAACATTTTCGCGCAGTTGTGTAATAATGCGTAAGATTCTGAGATTACTTGATTTGTTAGCATAGGTATTGTTTTGTTTGATTAGTAATTGTTATTTTATTATTGTCAACAAATCTATGAAAATGTAAATACGTACCAAATTACGTAAGTGGATACAGTACAGACGCTGTCATGAGGCCGTACTTTGGTCTGCTAAGAACCTGCCAAGTTCCAGTGAGTGGGATGTAGACCAGCCATACCCCTAGGGGTAGGGTTGGACTGAACCGTACCCCTGACATGAGTGAGTATAAGGGACTAGATATACAGGGTGGAATAAACTACGCCACATGGACGGCAACTACCTTAAACATTGGAAATAGCAAATTCTACGCAAAGGAGACCTCCTTTTATTATTGAAAACAAAAAAAACTGCATTTATGTTTTTTTTTTATTTGTCTGGCTTCATTTTCATTTAGTTCATTTATTTATTCATTGTCTCTTGTCCAATACAGTATTACTCTTGTAGGACGCAATGTGTAGGCAGGTACATGGCACCCTGTTATTACAAGGTCACAATAATATTAGTGATTAGGTATGATTGGTTATAGATGCACACTGCATTTAGTCAATATTTTTAATTCGATACGATTGCTATTACGACATACACATAAGTCGCCTCTATGCCGTCAAATTTTACAGGTTTGGGAAAATTTGACTAAATTGACCTTATTGCATAGAAAATAAAATTCAATACAAAATGATGAGTACCTATTGTCTTTTGCGTTTTGCAACCATATTATCTTGAATACAGGACCATCGGTGCGCGAACTCGACGCACTTTACCGGTTTTTTTATTTCTATACAAGATAAAAGATAAATAAGCCCATGTTACCGTCACATTTTCATAAACCAACTTGTTTCAAAATAAAAACAATCTAATTTTACTTGAACTTTTCTCTACAATCTAAGATCGTACCTATGTGAACCCTCTTTTCTCAGAATCTAGAAAATATTTTTCAAATTTATCTCGGTTTATTGTATTGTGAAGAATTTATCTCGATTCGATTGTGCGAGACAGCTGGATATATATATCTGGCGAGATAAAACAAACGAAATAGATAATCTGATAACGTAGGCAGGTACATGAATTACTTTAAGTCATCGACATAAAAAAACTTGAATCATTTTACCCTTTTGAGAAGTATGACTAAATGTTGATGGAAAGGGCATTAGGTAAATTTGTTTGAAGAATATTGTTTTTTTTTTCAGCGGGCACGGATAATTTTTACATAGTTATTTAGAGGACCTCGAAATACTATAATTTATTTCGTTAAATAATATCGGAGCGTAGATATTAAAGATTTAAGTGTTCAGTTTTGATACTAAAAGTACGCCCAGGTATTTTTATTTAAATATCTCGGCTCCGATGCACTTAAGAGCATTACATTACATAACAAAACATGTTTATTTTGAACAATTCTATCATAATTTACCACTTTTACGAATGGCCGCTCACTTTGAAAATGTATGACTTTTACGAATGACAACACTTTTACCCAAACCCCTTTCATCGCTATGCACAAAAGGTTACGGTTTAATTTGTTATGCGATATCCTAGTTGGTAGTGACCCTGCCTATGAAGCTAGCGGTCCCGGGTCGATTCCCGGTATGGACAAATCGCTCATTGAATACGAAACGGACACATTCCAAAATAATTTGCTCTTGCATCAAAATTCTTATACGAATAGATTCTAATTTTAAAATGCAACACTGACTCATTTTGGAATGTGTCCGTTTTGTATTCAATGAACGAAATATTTGTGGGATGAGCACGAGTAAGTATTTGTTTCAGAGTCTTGGATGTTTTCTATGTATTTAAGTTTTTATTTCTGTATTTAACACCCGTAACGTCTACAATAGTAATTACTTGAGTATTAGTAGTGTCAAAAGTCATATAAAAATCGTTACTTTAGTCATTACTTTTACTCAAGGGTAATTACTTTTGTTGACTATAAATACGGGTGTAAGTGTGATTCGTTGTCTATAGTACCCATCTACAGGCCTAGCGCTTAGTTTAGGACTAGTTCAGTTTACGTGAGATCGCCCTTAATATTTATTTATTTATTGTATTTTAAATTGGAATTAATTGTGTTTGATCAAGTTCCGTTATGTAAACTGAAATTAGAATGTCGGCAGAATGTCGCAACACGCAAGGCTACCGTTTAAGTGACGTCGCACGCGAGTTCCAGGAACATGCGCGTGCGCGGGTTTCTATGTCCGGCTATTCATCGGCATGATAACGACAGGAGAAATGAGAAATTTACTAAATAATCTCGATTTGCAAATACCTATACACGCAAAAGATGCGAGAAATTTCTTTTTTTTGTGGTGAGGTGTAGAGTAACATTCACACACAGGTTACCTGATGAAGGGGCCCGGACTCGTGGACCCACTACTATTCGATGAAGCCCTTCTAAAGCTTCATATATGTTATCCTGGTACTTTTTTCGGAATAAGGGATAGGTGGATCAGGGGCTAGGTAAATTACATACTTCCTCGTGGTCCTACTAATTTGTCCTACTAGTCAAAACCACGAGGAAGCGGCCACTTTTCGACTAGTAGGACAAATTAGTAGGACCACGAGGAAGTATGCAATTTACCTAGCCCCTAGTCAAAAAGTGAACCTAGATTTCATCACTAAATACTAATTATGGTTGTAAAAGTAGGTAGGTTAGGTTCGTTAGGTAGCTTCAGATGCCCGAAGGGCAAAACCACTTAGAAGCAGGAGCTCCGCCCTTGGGCGAGGCTCCGCAGCTCCGTCGAAAATCAGTAGGACAAAAATAGTAGGACCACGAGGAAACGGCCGGTAAAGGACCCCGGACCTAAAGTATGGAAAATGTGGTTTCAGTTAAATATCCTGAGATTTTGATATGTTATAGATTTGAAAGTCCTGAACAAAAGTCTCTAGGGGTGCTACCACTGTTTCCAAGTCCTTTTCAGAGTTTCGACAGATTTTGTACCAGATAACAAAAACTATAAACAATGGATGAAATGAAAGAAAAATAGCGTTACAGGTTAAATCTTATCAATCTACATACATAAACTCACGCCTTTACTCCCAGAATGGGGTAGGCAGAGCTACAGAATTACCAACAACTCTAAAAATTTGTTAATAATTCTGTAACCACATTTTGCACTTTTAGGCTAAGATGTTTACCAGTGTATTAGTGACAGGTTGCAAGCCCATCGCCTAACAGTACTATATGCCTTTATTCCCTTAGCCGTCTCTTACGAGATCCACGGGAAGATATAGAGTGGCACTATTCTAACCCGGCAACCACACGGGGTTATCAATCTATATTTACATAATATTTATAGAATACACATGTACCGAATCACATATTTTACAAATGTACACGTTTAACTTAGTTTAGGTAATACATTTAACTTGCATTTTGAGTTTGATTTTGAGTTCGATGAACTAAATGTAAAATATGTGATTCGGTACATGTGTGTATTCTATAAATATGTAAATATAGATTGATTGATTTAACCTGTAACGCTATTTTTCTTCCATTTCATTTATAGTTTTTGTTATCTGGTACAAAATCTGTCGAAACTCTGAAAAGGACTTGGAAACAGTGGTAGCACCCCTAGGGACTTTTGTTCAGGACTTTCAAATCTATAACATATCAAAATCTCAGGATATTTAACTGAAACCACATTTTCCATACTTTAGGTCCGGGGTCCTTTAGGTTGTTAGTTTTGCAGCAGGCCCAGAGGGCCAAACCAGCCAGAAATAGGAGCTCCGCGTGAGCGGAGCTCCGTCGACACTGTCCAATTGATTTGAAATAAGAGTGGTGTATAGTTACCTACCTAGCTAGGTTCTGGTTATTAAAATGGACGACGAAAGGGGATCCACCCAGGCCACCGGTGGCCCACAGTGAACGACAGTGCTGTTCGATCCACTAGTGAACCGAGGGGTCTAGTGGATTGTCCCGAAACATCCATCAAGCTTTTGAAACGGAGTACTGAACAAAGAATACACAACGCCAATTTGAAACAATTTATTTCACACACCCTTAATTCCGGCAGACTTCACTGTATTTGTTTTATGGCAACTATAATAGGATATCACGATGTCAGTAAGCTTCGTGTTTTGTTGATTGCGATTATGGTCCGTTTTGTTATTCGTCAGTTACTTTTTATATCGTGATATCCTTATAAGTAATAGTATTTTTTGCACTTTAATATTACTTCGCGTAAATTTAAATACCATTTCGGGCTGAAAACCATGTTCTTTCTACAGTTCTGGCGAAATAAGGGTTCACTGGATGTACAGTCAAGGGCATAAATATACATACGTTCCCAAGACGTCAAAAATATCTGTACAGTTGAGGAGCCAGAAATATCTGTACAATAATTCGGTCAGAAATATGTGAGAATTTTATGAGTCAAAAAGATGTAGACATTTAAATTGACAAAAATAAATGTACAATGTCAGACATGTTTGACAAGACAGCTGTATAGATATCAATGCCCTTGACTGTTTATATATATTTGGCCCGGGTTTTATTCTCGTATGTGATAGTTACGTGTACTTATAGATATTTATGGCTTCCAATTTGCCTACATATATTTGACTAACATTGTACATTTATTAATGGCGATTGAAATGTCTAGATCTTTTAGACTCTTTAAATGCTCACATATTTCTGACCGAATTATCGTACAGATATTTCTGGCTCCTCAGCTGTACAGATATGTTTACCCTTGACTGTAGTAACAATACAAAACATCACAATTTGATTATGTTTTCTTTCAACTCTTTTAATTCTTTTGCGTGGATCCACTTGACTCCTGTCGCAGAGGCGGGACTCGATGGCCTCGAAATACATCTGGGACAAATATAAGTAAGTTAATTTATAGAATAGGGAATATTCATGCCTTTTCACAGCTTCAATAAAAGCTGATTCATGTAACAAACAGTTGAGAAAATAATAATTGAGTAGGAATAAAAATAAGTAAGATATTATAAGCCAACAAAGATTTGTTCCCGTCTTTCTAGCAAAACCGAATTAAACCGAGTTTATATGGTCGACCTGTTACATGACGTCACAGTGCATATTGGATCTCTGGTATCTCTCTTTGTCGAATTTGTAGTTTAAAAAGTTTGAATCATCCGAATTTTTTGGCTGATTAAAATTTTAATTTCACTTTTGCGATCAGTTTTACGGTATTGAGAAATGCGATTTCAAAAATCCGAGCAAGATTAAAAAAAAACAAAATTCAAAATGTTTCATTTCAAATCGTACTTGTGATGGAAAATAAATGAATGTTTCATTTCAAATCGTCGTAATATACAGTAAGGTGCAAAACTGTGTCAATATTAGCCCATTAGTAGAATCTGAATAAGTTGATGATAATCAAAGTATTTTTAAATGCTTAAAACAGAATAGTTCTCCTTGTAATTTGCTACAAATCCGTCTAACAAATGTTTTACCTGTCATTTATAGGTTACGGTAAAAAAGTAAGTGAAATTTTACAGTCAATCATTGTTTAGGCGGTTTACAGCAAATTTCAAGGAGTACTATTAAAAGCTAAAAAATACCTTTGATGGTCATGGCCCCAAAATTAAATCCTACTAAATTATAAATGTGAAAGTTTATGGTGTGTGTTTGTGTTTGTTACTTCATCACGCTGCAACGGCTGCACGGATTTGGATTAAATTTGGAATGGAGATAGATTATACCCTGGAGTAACACATAGGCTACTTTTCATCCTGGAATTTTTAAATCTTCCGAGGGAATAACTATAGTCGAAAAATACGAGAACATAGTCGCGGGCAGAAGCTAGTACATAAGAATTACTAACCCAACCTCGTTGTTGAACAGATTATCTAAGCGCGCTTCAACAAAGGGACGGAGGCGTTACACATCTAGACATGCCACCATCGTAAATATATAATAATTACTAACCCAATCTTCTTGTTGAACAGATTTTCCAAGCGCGGTCTAACAAAAGGCCATGGCCCCTGGTTCTTATGCTCTTCCTGGCACCAGAAAACTTTAGCCTTGCAATACCGAACGTGTTCCTGCAGGCAGATGTCATACGGGAATGGGTACACCTGCTCGACGCGGCACATAGCGATCTTCGATTGTAACTTCTTCTCAGCCACAAGCTCTGAGATAGTGATGGCAACCTTGCCCGAACAGAAAATCAGCTTCTCCACGCCCTCTGGACTTTTGCTGGCGGGGCCTTCTTCTCTTATGGCTCTGTAGGATAAATAATAAGTGTAGTGTTTTCAATTTGCCAACGCACCTAGAGCGAGATAGACCGCACGCTTGCGTAAGTGTGTAAGAAAATTGTGCCTATGGATTCATCCGACTAATCGATTATCGAGTAATCTGCATTCGAGTAATATTTGAGCAGTCGACTAATTTTAAACAATACGTATCTATACTAAATTAGTTTACATATTTGATAATTTCAATTGACAAAGACTATAATAATGTTCTAGATGACGGTAGTGAAAATAGATTGTGAAATATTTATAGTTACAGAAAAAAATGGGTTGTTAGAAAACGATACATTTTGCCAAAAAGATTTCGGCCAAAAGGTCTGCTTAACTAAACAAGCCTCACCTCTGAAAGCATGTCCCCGGGAGGAAGTTCTTGAACGGTGAGCGGTAGTAGGGGTGCTTGAGGCCAACCTTCGGAGTCATGAGTATGAGAGGCTTCCGGAACGGCAGAGCGATCTGGCGTCTCAGCAGGTGGAAGTAGTTCGAGGGATTGGTGACGTTGCAGATGAACCAGTTCGCTGCTCGGAGTTGCTTCACTGTGTCGAGGAAAAATGTTGTCACAACTGTCACCAAACCTTATGACCGCATTTGACCAAAAACATCGTTATGATAGGTCTTATTTGCTTAACGGTAATGACGCCCGATTTAAAAGCGATACGATAACAATACGTGAGAGAAAATAGAATACATATTCTGGTTTCACACGACATCGTACTGCACGTTGGTTTCAAACATAGGAACAACCACCCAATATAGAGCAAGAGCCTGTGATGAACAGGCGTTCCTAATTTCATAAAACCTGAAAGTTTCTGTGTGTAGTTCCTACGGCCGGCCTTACACTCGTAAGTTTTACTTATGTAAGTAGGGTTATCTGGTAGAATGAGAACGAAATATTTATATCTTATTGTAACAAATAGCTGCGTCCTTACTTACGTAAGTAAACTTACCGAGTGTAAGACCGGCCTAATACAGGTAATTACGATCCCCGACTATGAAGTTTGGATCACTGTGACTTTAAAAGGTAGCAAAGGCAAGGGTGTACAAAATAGCTCCATAGTTTTTTAAAGTATAAAACTCAGTTTCACATATTTTATTTAGGATAATATTAGAAATCACGTCGTCTATTGTAAAATGTACACTTAGTACAGTCACAACCCCCTGGCAGACACCCTTAAATTATACTGTAAGATTTGTATGGAAAAAATACAGTACAATGCCATGTCAAATATCATGTGTGAGTAGGGTTGCGCTGATTTGATTCGAAATCTAATTCAAATCTGAATATAATATATCTCCTTTGCGTCGGTAGGGACACCCTCGGTGTGCGAGTTAGACTCTCACTTGGCCGGTTTTGTTAAAGTGAATGGAACCCTGGGGTGTGATTCTCTTAAAAACACGGTCGGTCGAACGTGAATGTCGCAGCGGCGAGTTTCAGTAGTCCCGTCAGAGCGATGAAAGAACATTTTAGCTCGTTAATTCTCAATTAGGCAGCCTTAGGCGTTCGGCGACAGAAGCCACTCTGCCAAATTGAAAATGCACGCGCTAAATAGTGTTTTGTTCGCTCTGACGGAACTACCTAACCCATAATTGGGCAAAAATAAAAAAGGTCGGGAGTTCAAACCCATTTACGATTTCAAATAAGCAAAAAAATAAAAATACAATCCAAACAGTGGACATTATGGCATGTTCACTGTGACGAGCTTTGCCAAATGAATGGATTCGACGCTGTATTAATTAATGTCCAAGCGGCGAGTTTAAGTAGTCCCGTCAGTGCGAACAAAACATATTTTAGCGCGTGCATTTTCAATTTAGCAGCATGGTTTCTGCCGATGGATCGAACGTATAAGGCTGCTTAATTGAAAATGCACGCGCTAAAATGTGTTTTGTTCGCTCTGACGGAACTACTTAAACTCGCCGCTGCGATTTCGCTCGTTCGTCCGACCGTCCGTTGTTTTTGAGAGAATGTCACCCCTGTTGGCGTGTTGTAACTCACGAACGAGGTCCTTGTCGTCGAGGTTGGGGATGTTATCTTCGTCGTCGTCAGACTGTGTCAGGTATCGCTCCACGCGCCCCGACGAGTGCTCAGGGCCCTGCACAGTACACGGATTGCGGATTCAGGAAGAATTCACATAAGGAGAAATGGACGGTTGAAATTATATAACCATACTAGTGATTCATCAAATATCGACCAAGTTTATCGACAACTTTTTTCGTGACATATGGATCTTATATTCTTGCAAAAGTAAGCCGTACCTTTGTCTTCTATATCTAAATGATCAGCTTTCCATGAAGATAAACGATATTTTTCTTTTCAGGCATTTTTTACTGACTTAAGAAACGAAAAGGTTCTCAATTCGTCGGAGTTTAAAGAATATTTTTGTGCTGAATTAATTTGTTGTTTAATGTAATTTCAATGATTGTTAAAAGAAACTCGAGTCCAGAGTCAACGTCAGATACCGGTTGTTTATAGTTGCGATGAATATAAATAAAAGAGGTTTGCACATAATTAAAAGGAATTCTAACTTAGCCATGACTTATGATAATGATGATTAAAAACCCCTCTTCCCTACACGATGGCCCATGATGGGCCGGCGTAAGGGACGGAGTAATGCGTAAGAGTGAGACATAGGCCATATGCCACTGCTGGATATAGGCCGTACTCAAGGATGAAGTCGGTTAAAAATAAAAATTAATTACACTCCATAAACCGATTCAAATAGTATTTCGCAAGTGACAGCCCTAACTTTGTGCGCTGAACAGGGACTCGACCTACCTATCTATATATTGCAATATATATAGATAGGTCCAATATCGGAATTTAATTTCGATATTGAAAGTATAGTACTGCTCCGTCTAATCTCGGAATCATAATATCTGAATAATTGGTCCGAGATTCCGAGATCTCGGAATTCATCCACTAATCCCAACGGACTTCCTGAAGAGAGATCTTTTGTCCTCAATTCCTACACCCCATCGCCCCATCCATTGCTTTGTCCTTATCTGTAACTGTGACATTTGCATCTGAAAGAAAGTGACAAGGCATGGCATAAACTATTCCAAGCCTATTCCACGTTTATAAGTAAGGGATGGATGGATGAAAGAAGATTGACGAAAGAGATATACAGATCGAAAGTGAGTGGACGGGTCGGAAGGGGCCGCCCTAGGCGTACTTTTTCGAGTCAAATCGGAGAAATACTGGAAAAGGGCCGAATCTTAAGTACCCGAAACCAACGTGTATGCATGACTCGATGTATAAATGTGGAAGAAGCGAAAGAATAAGGGCATTGGGTAAATTTGTTTGAAGAATATTGTCATATTTTTTTTCAGCGGCCACGGATGATTTTTACATAGTTATTTAGAGGTCCTCGAAATACACATAGATATATATAATTTATAGTGTTAAATAATATCGGAGCCGAGATATAAAAGATTTAAGTATTCAGTTTTGATACTAAAAGTACGCCCATATACGAATATTTAAATATCTCGGCTCCGATGCACTAAAGAGCATTACATTACATAACAAAATATGTTTATTTTGGATAATTCTATCATAATTTACCACTTTTCCGAATGGCCGCTCACCTTGAAAATGTATGACTTTTACGAATGACAACACTTTTACCCAAACCCCTTAATCAAGATCGTAGCAAGTGGATAGAAGTGGTCTCTGCCTTCCTCTCTGGGAAACAGGCGTGATTTAATGTATGTATGTATAAGTAAGGAGGTTATACTCACCGCGCCGTCGATCCCATGGGGCAGTTGCACCACGAGCCCCGACTGGACGATCCACTTGCTCTCCCCGTTCGCGATGAAGGTGTCGAACACCGGCTGCCCAGTGTCAGCGAAGTCCCCGTACTGGGCCTCCCACATCGCGAGCAGGTATGGGCTGGAGTAGGAATATCCTGCCTCAAACCCTAGAATGCCTGGAAGACAATACAAATATTACCCTGGTGCAGGTGTACCGATAATTTTACTGGTCTGACATCTTTGCGCAGGGTCCGAATCGCTACCATCATCTTATCTGCTAACCCACCACCGAGCAGCAGTATTTGCATTGTTGTGTTCCGGTGTGGGGATAACACAACCAGTGGAATGACTAGCATAGAGGCATTATAGGCAGACCTAGGAATATTCGGGGCAAAATTAAATGACAGCTAGGGATTGCCTATATCGATAAACTCAATTATCGATGCTTTTCCCATATATTAGTGATCGCTCCAAGTTTTTTTTTGTAAAAATAAAATTTGATTGAAAGTATGCAATGAAACAAAATAGCAAAATAATTCTGGTTATTCTTTATTTTAAAAGGATTTTTTAACCTTCACCCATCATCATCATATTTTTTTCCGTATTGTGAATTCCAAAATGACTGTCCCATTTACGATTGTTAAAATAAACGACTAGAATTTGTTGGCAGTAAAAACAATATGACGATGATGAGTGAAAGTTATAAATCCTTTTAAAATAAAGAATGACCAGAATTATGTTGCTATTTGGTTTAATTTGCATACTTTAAAAAATAAACTATTTTTACAATCTAAACTTGGAGCGATCATTAGTATATGGGAAAAGCATCGATGGTTAAGTTTATCGATATAGGCAATCCCTATTAGCTGTCATTTAGTTTTGCCCCGTATATTCCTAGGTCTGATTATAGGCATACAGAGAGCGTCAGTGGCCTACTGGCTTAGGGGGTCGACTCGTGATCGTAAGGAACAGAGTTCGAACCCCCGCGGTCCCCATGTACCAATGAGTTTTTCTAGCTTAAGGGCATTACCCGATGCTCTTACGGTGAAGGGAAAACACCGTGAGAACAGCTGAGTGTGTAAGAGGGTAATTTCACAAAAGATCGTAAAGGGTCGAAGTGTATCCGAAAGGGACCGTCTGTAAGATAAGATAAGATAAGCGATTATACTATTTCCAGTAACAAGTCAAGTAAAGCATTGAGATATTATCATTTGGTGAAGTAGAACTGATGATGAAGACCATAGATGGCCACCTGCATTTCTCAACGGTACCTAGTACAAGGGTGGCGATAAGATATTATTATCTCGATTAAGATAGTTGAGCAATTATTAGGAAGCAATAAATGGTTTACATATTTGACTGACTTTCCCGTGGTGTTGCTTGAGAAATAGGACTACACATGCATATCATGATCACTAAAACAAAAAAAACACCTTAAAAAGGGAAAAAAAACAATGTTTTTTAAAACCTTTCTGCAATGGGGTCAAAATTATTGTAAGAGAAAGTGATCGCACCGTATTCTGACAGCGAGCTGTTGTATAGACTGTACTTCGCCTGGTCAGGATACAGACTGTCGAGGACCCGGTGCTGGGCTCCATCCACATTCTGGTGATGCAACACGTGATGCCTGTGAAAAAAAAAAGATAATCATTCACATAGGGTGATGGCACCAGTGTTGAACACTTTAAGCTCACAGGCACTACTAATGGACACTTAACTCTTAATTCAAAACAAATTAATAACCCTTATCTTGTGTAAAATAAGAATCAAGTGTCCATTATTGGTTCTATATCCAAAATTACAGAAGCAAACTGCACCATAACTGCAAGATCCGAAATTATTCTAGTGCAGCCAGACACTGGACAGGCCGCGCCACAGTGTTCAATATGCCTTAAAAAATTTCCCTATGCTGTTTATAGCATAAATCGATCTAGGAATGCATTTTAAACGCAAGACTAGAACACCCAGAAGTCTATTTCAAATACTTTTTTTTATAAAAAATATTTTATATTCCGTGACGTTCACTTTGAAAAATTATTAAATAAATTATGTAAGCGTATCTGATCAAGATATATATTTGTGATCAATACAGTTTGATAAAGGACTTTTTGGCGCATATTTTCTAGTTCTTATTTTTGGAATTTCACCTCTGGTTACCGAGCTATTAATGTTTTTTCAGATTTTTGTTTTTATTTTTTTCCTCCAAAAAAACTCAAAAGTGCGACTTGTGACCAGCATCCAAAGATTGGTCTTAACTAGGTCTATCACTGATAAAAAAATCAAGTTCCACTATCGCGGCGTTTGGGAGTTACGTGTAAAGGTCAAATGATACTTTTTAGGGTTGTCACTAAAAGGTCACATAAATATGAAATTTGGGATTAATAATAACTGATGAAATTTAGTAATAAGATATTTTCATATCCAAGGAACAATATGAAATACTTTGTTAGTCATTGAATTCAGAAAATCACGAACCAACTAACGGGAAGTCATGTTAAGCTGTAGTGTCTTTTCGCAAGTTGGTTCCAGATTTTATGTATTTTATGACTCATACAAAGCATTTTCATTTTGGAGTATCAACGTGCAGTCGTCAACATTAGATGGAATTTCATCATCGTCTAATGATAAAGATCCATCTAATGCTGGATCTTCGTCATCGACTTCAGCCACCTGCAAGTTCTCTTCGTGGATCGGCTTCAGTGGTTCACGAGCTGCTTCTGGCAGGCAAATCCTACTAGACGATTTTCGGCGTTGTCTGTAATGTGCCATAGACACGAACGGGTCCGATGATTCTAGTGCACGGTGAAAGAGGTCTATCATAGTTTTTCTCCTGTTCATTTTCCGGCAATGGTGTTCCCTATCTGAGCGCCAAAATTTATTGCGCGATTCGGCCGCTTGCTCTGAGAGCATACCAACAGGAAGAGCACATGATTCTATGATCTCTTCACCGTGTACTAGAATTTTGTGTACCGTTACAGTCATCGGGTGCCAGTTATATGACTGGACGTACCTTTCCGCGAGCGTGCGGCACAAAATGCCGAACTTTTGTGCGTCTATAGAATACTCGCAAGATATGACAACAAGGATAATTTGCAGTCCGTCGATTAACCATGCATCGAGACCTAAAATCTCAGCAAATATAGCACGGTATTTATCTGATAGTGCTGTCCGGGCTGAGTTAAGAAAAAACAACAATTGAACGATAAAAAAACCAAAAAACAACCTCAGTTTTCCAAAAAAATCATCCTCTTTATTTTTAAGTATGTACAGTCACCGTCATAAATAAGTGATGATTTCTCTACCTTGTCGCTTTTAATCGTTTGACAATTTCGTATGACATTTCAAACACGACGTTAAAGTGACAAGGTTCATAAATGATAACTTGTTTATGCCGGTGACTGTACCAACCTAGTATATGATACATTTTATGTCCAAATAATATACAGTTTTGTAATTTCTAACTACGAAATTAAGGGTCAATTTGATTGACAACCCTACCACTATATTTTGAAATTCGATAACTCCGAAACGCCGCAATAGTGGAACTTGATTTTTTTATCAGTGATAGACCTAGTTAAGAGCAATCTTTGGGTGCTGGTCACAAGTCGCACTTTTGAGTTTTTTTGGAGGAAAAAAATAAAAACCAAAATCTGATAAAACATTAATAGCTCGGTAACCAGAGGTGCAATTCCAAAAATAAGAACTTGAAAATATGCGCCAAAAACTCCTTTATCAAACTTTATTGATCACAAAAAAATATCTTGATCGGATACGCTTACATAATTTATTTAATAATTTTTTAA
The DNA here is from genome assembly GCA_963966035.1 of Acleris laterana. Taxonomy (NCBI): domain Eukaryota; kingdom Metazoa; phylum Arthropoda; class Insecta; order Lepidoptera; family Tortricidae; genus Acleris; species Acleris laterana. Next base: position 1,544,843 of record OZ014444.1, read on the forward strand.
GGTTAAGGTCACGGAATATAATATAATTTTTATAAAAAAAAGTATTTGAAATAGACTTCTGGGTGTTCTAGTCTTGCGTTTAAAATGCATTCCTTGATCGATTTATGCTATAAACAGCATAGGGAATTTTTTTAAGGCATATTGAACACTGTGCGCGCGGACGCCAAATGACAGAAAACCCCGTTACTTGTCTGTCACTCGCGCACATAATGAAATTTTTGCGCTCACCGAGCGACATTGCACTGTAAACCTTTTCCCTACAGTAATACGGCGCCCTACAATTATTGTTATTATAAAGGTCAACGTACGGAATTCTTCCTAGAATAAGTTCTACCTGTGTGCCATGGTACCGCGCTCCACGTCCTCGCCGGTCAGGCGCACGTGGATGTTGTCTCGCAGCAGCGAGCCGTAGCAGAGCGCCTCGCCTATAGCCCAGTCTGCCACCCCGTCTTTTACCTGCAATAGGTACAGGTCGATACACGTAAAAAAGAGCTCCGAGCGGGTAGTCGAGGGGATATGTTTGGGCATGTTGTCTACTGACAAACCAATGGCGTGGCAGCAAAGTAATATTCATGACTTTTCCACAGCTTCAATATAAGCTGATTCATGTAACAAAGAGGTGAGAATACTTAATTATTTTTTTCATACTTTTTTATTTGTAAATAGTAGCTTAACTACAAATGACGAAACCCTGATACAAAATTCCACATCTTTTTACCGGGTAGGTACACTACATAATTCCAAATTGAACAAAATTCCGAGTTTTCATAATTCCGAACGCAATTTTTTGATATAACACTTTGTTACCTACGTATGACAATTAAATTATACATTTAACCTGAACTAGCTGCTGCATAACATAGCTTTCGGAAAAAATAAAATTCGGGCAAATAAATATTTGGAAAAAAGTAATTCGGAATTTTAATTTTAAAGCGATTCGGAGCCGGACCGTTACCCAATAAAATGGTAAAAGTAGATTCAACCCTCTCCTCTTAGCAATTGGGTTGTGATCGCTACAGGATTTCCAATTGAGATGCTGAGAATAATAGAAACGATATTTTATTAATTACCAACTTCTCTCTGGTCTGGTATATTTTAGTGAGACCCTTGTGGAGGTCGAAGGCCCAGGGTTCAGGCGGTTTGCAGAAGTGATTCGAGATAGTGTTGATGGTCGTTTGACTGATGCCAGTATCTTTGATCTGCATAAAGTAAATGGAAAGTACACATAAATCACATTAGAAGCGGTATTAAGGGCCTGTTGTTTGATCAGTAGTTAAACTAACAAATTGTTAAAATTCGAAAAAGGAACAGAAAATTTGAAACATTTCCTTGAAATTCCTTCAAATTTTCGATTCCTTTTTCAAATTTTAACAATTTGTTACATTGATTTAGTATATACAAGATACACAATCCCGCACAAAACTTTATTATAAACTGTCCCAAATGACATTGATAGCTGCATTCAGATACATGCTAACATCGCTATTTTTTACCTTAAACATTCATGCAAAAAAAAACTCAATATACTAGCAGTCAAGTGTCAAATTTGCAAACTAATGTTTTAAAATATTTAAAACTCTTTAGTGAAATCGCCATTATCATACTATTTATGACAAAAGTGGACATCGAATGAATGGAGACGAATTTCTCTATTTATATTGTATTAGTTTTAACGAAATTACAAATTACACAAAAAAACTTTTGACATGTTTTATAAATGCTGTCATTGTATTACACAACTTAAGCTATATATATACAATAATAATAATGAATAAATTAATGTAAAGCAAGGTTTAAAAACCCGTCCCGTCGATTGTTTTTATTCAAATTTTAACGTTTAGGTATCCTTTGTCACCCGGAATGGTGAAATGATTCTAACAATACCACACACATATAAATTGGCTCAGGTGTTCAAAGTTATGTTGGAATAAAGAATTATACATACATACATAAATGAACCATTAAAACATTACACTTTACTCCAGACAAGACAAGATCTTATCCTATCATAACCAACCTAGCCTAACCGGTTACGTATCATAATATGTACATAAAGTTCAAAATACATAATGGGTCATAATTCATAATGGTCATAATATATAATGGTTTTTTTTGAAACCCTGAACTTTTCAAGATTGTTATACAACAAACCTAACCTAACATAATGGGTTCTATACAATGGGCTTTTAAAATATTGAAAAGTTTACTTATTATGACCATTATGTAATATGACCCATTATGTATTTTGAACTTTATATATAGGTATTATGATGCGATCCCAACCTAACCTAATTTCCTTGAAATAAGTTTAATTTATTATATAATTGTCTTTTAGACCTACATTTACTTAAGATAATTTCTTTTTTTGCAATGTACTGGAAACGGACAGTTAAATATCGATCGGTAATAGATTTAATCAACAGAATTCTATGACTATTATTTATTTATTATTAGATTTAGTCAGCCTTTATTTGTAGTATATACGTCTGTGGTACGAAAATGGGTCAAGCACACAACAGACGACTTATTTGCCTTGAATAGTTGATCACCCCTATCTCGTGCTAATATTGCGACCCATTTTGCACGTCGTAGAGGATTTCGTGGAAAGCTTAAATTGAAACATAAAAAATATTAAAATTTAAAAAAGTAATAGCTACTCCATAATAATTTTGTTCCTTGGTAAGTCATAATTTTTGTGCACAAAATAAATTCCTAAAAATCATGAAAACATTATAATTTTAGCTAGAAACGTTTATAAATAAATAGAACTTACGTAAAATAAGACATTCCATCCTTTTTATTAGTTTTTTTGTTATTATTTTTGCAGTTTTTCACCACACATTTTGTCATGATTGACAACTGCCACTGTCTGTGGTCGGAACAAGACTAATAGCAAAACTACTGCCCAAGTCGATTCGGCAGTAGTTTTGACTCGCCATTTTTTCGTGCTGATTGTGTATCTAGTATAATACTAAATCAATGATTTGTTAGTTTAACTACTGATCAAACAACAGGGCCTAAGAGTACCCTAAGGTTAACTTTGACAAGACCTTTTAGAGCCGGTTACTCACTAGCGAGCTGTAACGGTTATAGTTGCACATGTGTACGCGGCTCGTGAGCCTGGGTGGTTATTATGACATAGCTATGCAGTTCATTATACGGTGAGCGTAAAGGACAGAGCTATAGCAATTATATAGCTCTGTCCTTTTCTCTTAGCGTAAACAGAACTGCATAACTATGTCATAATAACCCCCCTGTTCTATATTAGAAGCTTGTTGCTGTATCTGCTACGATTACAGAATTACAATTCGCTAGTGACTACCCGGCTTAGGACGGCAACACACGGCTTTTTACAGCCTACATCTACTTTATACGACTTAGGTACTTTACTTTATTACTCAGTCAGTCAGTATATTTGTAGTCACGTTCTCAAAATTTAGAAAAAGGGTTTAGGTGAGAAATCGATCTGTCAAGTTGTCACCTTGTGACGAGCGGCGCTCGGTCTTCTAGTTACGTTATTTTATCTATGGTACCTACTATTTTGGGATCTGTGGCCTCAAAGAAACCAGTCCACGGAGTATCGATCCAGTCAGTGATGGTAAGCATGGTGATCTTCTTGGATAACTCGAAGTGTGCGTTTAGGGTGTCTGTATACTCCTTCTCCCAACCCTTGATGTCTGCATCTGTGACCTGGCCCTCAGCCTTCAGCCTGTCAGCGTAAACCTTGTCCACTGCGGAAATATACATTCTCTCAAACATGCTCGGAAATGTATGCGTTAATGTCACGAAATGAAGACAAGTGTCTTGATTATGACTGGCCAAGAAGTAATGTATGAAAATACATTATTTGCCGCTACTCTAACTTTTTAAAGTTGCTTACTAACATTAAACTGACAAAGGAAAAATTACATACTGCCAAGCCACCACCAACCACCACTGTTTAACCATATTTTGCGACATTAAAAAAAAACTTAATCTATGGTAGGTACTTATGTGCAGTTGCCATCGTGATGTTGCAGTTTTGTGATTGCCACCGTAAGATTGCAATCTTGACACCGCCAACGTAATATCTAGACTTGAGGTTGCCAGCTTCAGATTGCGGTATTGACATTGTCATTGAGATTGCCATCGTAAGATTGGAGTCTTAAGATTACCATTTAATGTCTCCTCACATAGCTTGAGAAAAGCACTATACAATCCTCGGCCGGAAGAGGGATTGAAAGACTCGATTTATACGGCCTCATCTACGAGTTGTGTATTTTACGATTTAGACATCTTCACAAAATGGTCAATTCACTGGACATTTAGTTTCTTGGTCATTTTGCGTCACGGTACTGAGAACGCGACAAGTGACAACCTACCGGTGTCCATCGACTTGATCTTCTTGTACATGAACGGCTGCGTGAACATGGGCTCGTCCTCCTCGCTGTGGCCGTGGCGGCGGTAGCACACGAGGTCCAGCACCACATCCTTCTTGAACTTGCAGCGGTACTCGACAGCAATCTTCGCCCCGGTGGAGGTCGCCTCGGGGTCGTCGCCGTTCACGTGGATCACGGGCGCGTCCACGCATTTAGCCACGTCTGGGGACCAAAGACAAACCGCCGTAATTTTCGGGGCGATTTACTTGTTATTTTTTCAAAGTTGTGTATGAAAAATCTTCACTAAGGAAGGACAGGGCAAATCCTGGTAAGGCCCACGTCAAATTTCGTTACTTCGAAAAATAATGTAGAGTCGGTCAACTAAAGTCAAAAGTCACTTTGACAAATGTCCTAGATATAGGACGTTAGGACCTTGCATGACGGTTTTAACCTCGCTTTCATAACCGACAGGCAAAACCCTAGCGTGTATGTGATAAAACTGTACAGTTAAGTATACCTTCTAAGGCCCGGTTTTATAAAGGCCCGTTAGTAAATATGTCAGATCAAATTTTAGTAACTTCATACAAGTTTTGACATTCCTGACCGAAATTTGATCAAACGGATCTTTATAAAACCCAGCCTAAGTAACTCCGTTCTACCTGTCGGTTATGCATGTTTAAACCGTCATGCAAACCCTAAGGCTACAAACGCACAGACAGGCGGCCTGCTTAGCACCTAGAGACTAGCGAGTCACCTGGCGAGGCGAGTAGCGAAGAGAAACGAACGTTCTAGACTCTTCACAACCGGCCACATAGATACACGCTAAGCAGCTAGCAAAGACGCCAAGCGCGCAGTGTGGCCGGCTGTGAAAATTGTAAAACGTTTGTTTAAAAAAAAAAGTTAAAGTTTAAACTGTTAATTTCAGTAATGTCCAAATTTTACATACTTAAACTCTAAATCTTAATTAGGAAGATTTTTAGGCGAGTCAAGTCATAATTTAATATCTAAATATTTTTTAAATCTCTATTTCATGCTTATATAAACTTACTTGGGTCCTTATAAAATTTACTTATTAATTGAGGTATTGGGGAGGCTATTAATTAACATTCGCTTATATGATCTAGCCACCTGCTTGTCCGTCTTTTTATCTATCGAGTCATATGGAAGTCTGTTCAAAATACAAGGTAGTGCTCGCGTCCATACTCTCCTGCCATACTCGTTAGTACTAGTTGGCACCACAAATGTTGGGAGGTATGTAAGATTACGTAAGTTTTTAGGTCTGTGTCTCTTAGCTAATTTAGAGATTTGCTCACTGTATTGGGTGACTATGGCTAATTCGCATTTATTTTGGACTGGCAGCACCCTGCAGTACCTGAACAGACCTTCATAGTTATTCACATAGTTTCACTTCGTTACTCGCCAGGCGGCTCGCTAGTCTCTAGGCGCTAAGCAGGCCGCCCGTCGTCTGTGCGTTTGTGGCCTTACATGTATGTCCTGCATTACACAAACGAACAACAATTTGAATACTAGAAAATTTCGTGTCCATAAAGTATAAAGTAGGTCAATGCGTTCATTTATATAATAGCTTTCGTCCACTTTCACAACTAAGATTTCATAACTGGTTATGAATAAGGATTTTTTTTCACTGTTTCTTAACCAGTTAGGTATTAAACGAGACTTTTTATTCTATTTTCATAACCAGAAACTAGGTAGGTTTAGGGGTGTCCCCTTGTTTTACAGACTGAAAAATTACAGAATTTTGTTTCACAGAAAATGTTTCATATACTATTTGGTCCTTGTATTTTTGCTTCGTATATTTTTTTTTTTTAACTATTTACTTGAAAGAAACAAATTCGACAGAAAATCAATTCAATGAATTTTGTAATTTTATTTTTTCATTACACAACCTTATCAAACAATATAATTATTTTTTATAAGATAAATACTATATTATGATATAAATATGAGTGAGCGAGCGAGCGAAGCGAGCGAGCAAGACCTCTCTGGGCAGAACCGACTTGAATAGGTTAGGTTAGAAGGCTATGGCGGGAGCGAAGCGAAGCAAGCTCCCGCCCTAGCCTTCGAGGTTATTTTTTTATATCTATGAGAACGAAGAATATTTAATTTGCTATTCTATGATATGAAAAAAGAAACATTGAATTTTATTTAAAATAAAAAACGATGATTTAATAGTCTTCAAAGTAATTATTCTACATATTGATTATTCTATGAAATGATAATACGAGAAAAAAATTCTATGAAATGAAATTCTAAACAACTTCAGTCTGTAAAATAACGTACAACCAGGTTTAGGTTATGTTAGTTTTGCAGCAGGCCCGGAGGGCCAAACCACCCAGAAATAGGAGCTCCGCGTTAGCGAAGCTCCGTCGACACTGTCCAATTGATTTGAAATAAGAGTGGTGTATAGTGGTACCTAGGTTCTGGTTATGAAAATGGAAAAATAGTCTCGTTTAATAACTGGTTAAGAAACAGTGAAAAAAAGTCCTTATTCATAACCAGTTATGAAATCTTAGTTGTGAAGGTGGACGAAAGGACAATATAATAAATTACCCGACGTCGTTTTAATCCAATTTCCGGATTTCTCCCAATCGCAAAAAGGTAGGGATAGTTTTGCAGCAGGCCTGAAGGGCCAACCCGCCCAGAAATAGATTTTTCACCTCAGCAGCTCAAACAAGCAGGTTTTGCTGCTTAAAAACAGTGAGCAAAATTCAATTTTGCTGCGAGCGAGAGGCAAAGTAGCTTTTGAATTATTTTTTTTAAATGCCGTGAGCAGTGCTGGGGCTACTCACAACATTCGAAAAAATTTAACTTCACTTTGTTCTGTCACTTTCACTTCGATAGGAAAAAAGCGAGAGATAGAAACAACTTGATTCGAAGTTCGATTTTCAAATTCCACACATAGTAGGCCCAAAAAGAAACGCACGTTCGGATGCACACATAACCGTAAAATTGCAAATAAAACTATCTGTTAAACTTTGAAATGTGTTTATTATAACTATTTATTTTGAAGACAAAATTAATGAAAAATAAGAAGTTATGTATCTACATAATTTTGTTATCGTTTTAACAATCTTTAATTTCGTGACATAAACCGCGGGGGCAGTTTCAGAACGCATTTCAAAAATAGCGGGATTATTGTACTTAAAAAAAAAGTAATGTAATGTAAATGACGATGTAGGTAATTTTTGTTAATTTGTCCGCCATAGCCAATAGCCATAGACAAGGCCTAGTTAGGTTTTTTTTAAAGCCACAGACTACATAAAGCTGTATAAAGTTGTGTTTGCACTACGGCATTATCAAGTTGAGTGACAGGTTTTATCTGTTTCATGTTTATTTTTTCCACTTTTTATTTTATTAGTATTTTGCAAAAATCTTGTGATTTATGCATATGCGATCGTGTCGTTATTTAGTCGTGTATTCACCAAATGGTCACAACGGAAGACCTGCGTTGGCCCTACCAGCTTCACGCTGTGTTGTTCTCGCTGCTGAGGTGAAAAGTTGTATGTCTCACACGAGACCAAAGTTTTTTACGTCTCGTATCTTTGAATCCCTCGCTACGCTCAGGATTCTAACCTAGAATCACTCGCTACGCTCGTGATTCAATAATAGAATCCTTCGCTTACTCGGGATTCAAAATCATCACTCGCAGCAAAAACCAACTTTGCTCTCTTGTTGAACAAATAACTATTTCACCTCAGCAGCTCAAACAAGCAGGTTTTGCTGCTTAAAAACAGTGAGCAAAATTCAATTTTGCTGCGAGCGAGAGGCAAAGTAGCTTTTTAATTATTCTTTTTAAATGCCGTGAGCAGTGCTGGGGCTACTCACAACATTCGAAAAAATTGAACTTCACTTTGTTCTGTCACTTTCACTTCGATAGGAAAAAAGCGAGAGATAGAAACAACTTGATTCGAAGTTCGATTTTCAAATTCCACACATAGTAGGCCCAAAAAGAAACGTACGTTCGGATGCACACATAACCGTAAAATTGCAAATAAAACTATCTGTTAAACTTTGAAATGTGTTTATTATAACTATTTTATACAGTAGGTACAATCATTTTTTTTATTTAATGTTTTGAAGACAAAATTAATGAAAAATAAGAAGTTATGTATCTACATAATTTTGTTATCGTTTTAACAATCTTTAATTTCGTGACATAAACCGCGGGGGCAGTTTCAGAACGCATTTCAAAAATAGCGGGATTATTGTACTTAAAAAAAAAAAGTAATGTAATGTAAATGACGATGTAATTTTTGTTAATTTGTCCGCCATAGCCAATAGCCATAGACAAGGCCTAGTTAGGTTTTTTTTAAAGCCACAGACTACATAAAGCTGTATAAAGTTGTGTTTGCACTACGGCATTATCAAGTTGAGTGACAGGTTTTATCTGTTTCATGTTTATTTTTTCCACTTTTTATTTTATTAGTATTTTGCAAAAATGCTTGTGATTGATGCATATGCGATCGTGTCGTTATTTAGTCGTGTATTCACCAAATGGTCACAACGGAAGACCTGCGTTGGCCCTACCAGCTTCACGCTGTGTTGTTCTCGCTGCTGAGGTGAAAAGTTGTATGTCTCACACGAGACCAAAGTTTTTTACGTCTCGTATCTTTGAATCCCTCGCTACGCTCAGGATTCTAACCTAGAATCACTCGCTACGCTCGTGATTCAATAATAGAATCCTTCGCTTACTCGGGATTCAAAATCATCACTCGCAGCAAAAACCAACTTTGCTCTCTTGTTGAACAAATAACTATTATCCCATTTCTGAAATGGGAAAAAATGCGCCAGAAAAAAAATATCTGGAAAAAGTGCGATATAAATTCTACTAGTTACCAATAAAATTTAATTTGCCATGCCACTGGAAAAGCATGGGAATAGAACAAATGACAACGAGATAAAAGGATATTTGGAAATTATGAGCCATACTCATTATGCCTGATTTACACTTCGCACTGACACTTCGCAAAGTGTAAATCAGACCTTAGATTAACTGGTGTTACCTGAGCAGTATGGCGAGCTGCGGGAGAAGCGAGGGTCGGTGGTGTACCCGATCTGGTTGTTGCACACGACGTGCAGGGAGCCGTGGGTGGTGAAATTAGGCAGGCTGCTCATGCCGACAGTCTCGTACACCACGCCCTGGCCGCTGAACGCGGCGTCACCGTGCATTATTATCGACATTACCTAAGAAATAGAGCAGGGGTACAGATAGAACATAATATATCACATAGTTTAATAACAATTCACCTTTGAGTTATCAACTTGACGGAAAAAAGCTGCCACCTTTTCCCGTTAAGCTGACTACTCTAAGGGTAATTGTTATTAGTTTGTTACGTATTCCATAAATTGTGTTTTTACTACACAATTTATGGCACTACAAAAACGTATCGTCTGATTTCAAGGAAACTCTTTAGTTAATTAGAAAACACAATAATAGAAATGAGGGCGCCACTGGACGCTCGACGTTTGCTCGGTGCAGTCTTAAGTATAATTTTTCTACTTTTTATTTTTCTATTACTACTAATTTGTTCGCGTGAATATATTTATTCCTTGTTGTATGTTAGTTTCCTTGTTTATATAGTGCTAGGTTAAGTTTTATAATTGTATATTGAAACGACTGACTGTTGAGTTTCTTGCGGCGTTTCTTCTCAGCAGTGGTCTATATATTGTGAAGCGCTGATAGATTTTAGACATGTAAAAGTGCCCGTGCGGCCTACTTACTGCACAAAGATCTTTTATCTTTTTTTATCTTTTGAAAGTGATACTGCGTACGCTGTCTCCGAACTGGTCGCCCCTCCAGTACTGCTCCGCCTTGGTCTTCCCTTGGACCACCGCAGCGACCACCTCCAGATGAGACGGGTTGGCGCTCATGGACACCTTGATGTACTTGTTCGTGCGGCGGATGAACCGGTGGATGAACGTCCCCAAGTGGTACTTGATGTCGCCGGAGCCCTAGAAGCGAAATACATACCTTATCATCGTCATTAATTTCTTTATAGTAGAGGGGGGTTATTCCCACCTGTTACCACCAATTTGTTACCACTGGTAACTACTGGGAATAAAAAATCCCAGCTGTTATAATGTTCTGGAGTAGGGACTCCAGAACATTATATGCATTTTTTTGCACAGCACCAACACAGCTAATCCAAAAAATACATACTGACGTATTACCAAAAAAGCGTCTAAGTGCAATGTTGTAGTCGAAGCATTCTCGGCTCTATCTGTAAATTGATTCAGTTTAAAATACTTATTCTATTATTATACAGTTACCCGCCTTTTCTGGTATGAGGGCAGCATAATTCTTATTTTATCGGTACTTGGTTTTATAAATAAACTAGCGACCCGCCCTCGCTTCGCTTCGGTTTATGTGAGTTTTCTGCAATACCCGTACGTAAAACAAAGTTTATTATACATGAAATCCTTCCTCTTGAAATATCCTATCTATTAAGAAAAACCGCATCAAAATCCGTTGCGTAGTTTTAAAGATCTAAGCATACATAGGGACAGACAGCGGGAAGCGACTTTGTTTTATAATATGTAGTGATGATAAATTTAAAACCATACTTACCGGTTCCTTGAGTTCCATGGGTTTGAACTGAGCGAAGATATCCATCAACTGCTTTCTGCATACATTCACCAACATATTCAAACGTCCTAGAAAACAAAACTCAGATTAAAATGAAGGCTTCAGGCCAGCAGTAATGTCCTAGAGCCGCCAAACAACACGATTTCCTCCAAATGCGTTGCGATTCTACCAAGTTTATTGATTTCAAACCGCGGATAGATAAGACTTACTTCGAGTTAAAATTTGACATCTGCCTATTTAAAAAGTGTGTTAAATTTTAATGAATGAATCGATTCCTTTTTACATTGAGGATCCATTTATATAACTAAAGGGAATGACCTTTCTACATCAACAGATTTGAGAGGTGTGTAGTTGTAAATCGATTGTGCATCGTTTAAAACATGTTAAAACACCTCGATAATAAAACTGCAAACTTTTTTTAACAGATAAATTGTGCACGAAATTTAAATAAAATCATATCCATGTTATACTTTCGTCGAAAAATTGCTACCGGCCGCCGATCTTTACTTATCTATGGGTCACAAATTAACGTTCGTGACCGTACCTCTGTGCTGCATCCCGATGGTGATGGACTGGACCCCCTGCCTCGTGGCGGTGTCCACGACCTCCTCCAGCATCACAATCAAGCTCTCCCCGCCCTCGAGCCCAAACCTCTTCTCTGCAGGCCATTTCTTTGCAAAATATTGCTCCAGGCTGAAAAGAGGTAACGGTAGTTAAGTGGTGGTAGGATCTTGTCCATCCTGATCGCTACCATCATTTTAATGTATCAACCGACAAGCAACAGTGTTCGCATTCTTGTGTTTCGGTGTAAATCCGATGTAAAAACCACTGGTGATTACCAGCATAGAAACATTCCATCTTAATCCTCATGGTTGGCAATAAATTGGCATAAAGTTTTAAGTCATATTTTTGATAGGCATACGTGGATTCCATACTCATCATTACGCATAACTGTAAATATAGTTATACATTTTGCGCATAACGTTATTAATCATAATGTTTAAGAACATATAGTGTAACGCGCATAAATAAATAGTTGTTATGCGAGCAAATGGCCACCCCATTTTTTTATTTATTGCCATCGACCGGCACGTAGGTATTTAAAAATTATCCTTAGGTTTCGTTCATCATTTATTTTTTCATTTTGAATGATAATTTAGGATTTATAACGATTTAAGGATGGTTAGCGCAACAGTCTGATTTTTGTAAGCATGCTCATTCCAAATTCCTATAGTACGCGCCAGCAACTTTCTAGAGAACCGGCGCGTAGTTGAGCGCAGTGACTCAAGAAAATGGGAATGAACATCCTGCCGATGACGAGAAGAAGATAGTAGAACGAGGCCGTTGGCACCAGTCTAAACCGTTCCTGGGAACACTCCCCATTACACAGAGGGGATCTGAAGTCTTCGGATTGCAGTCTGAGATTGTAGTCTTTACAATTCAAAAATGTCTAATCGTGCTTTCGGGAATCATCTGAATCGTTGTTCGTGTCTGCGCAAACGAAGATTCACCGAACACCATATACATATAAATTGTGTTCTACTGTACATTCAAAGAGGCAGAGGTAAGCAACTTGTTTATACTAAGTCGATGTCGTAAGAGACGGCTAAGGGAATAAAGGCGTATAGTACCTACTGCTAGGCGATGGGCTTGCAACCTGTCACTAATACACTGGTAAACATCTTAGCCTAAGTGTGCAAAATGTGGTTATAGAATTATCAACAAATTTTTAGAGTTTTTGGTAATTCTGTAGCTCTGCCTACCCCACTCTGGGAATAAAGGCGTGAGTTTATGTATGTGTATGTATGTAAAGATGGACTACTTACAATACCCCCTTGGTAAGACGCCGCATGATGAGATGCTTCTCCGCTTGTGTCTTGTCGTAAGCTCCAGGCTTTTCTACCTTCTCCCTCAGGAACTGAACTTCGTCCAAGTCGTAGAGGTGCATGTACTCAATCCCGAGGGTCCCGCAGTAGGAGCGCTCCAGCCGAGCGATGATCTCCCTGAAACAAAACTCATGATCGATAGGCGCAATGAAGCACATTTGGAATATTTTTGAACTTAAACTGGTTATTCCTAAGCATTCTACCCTTTCTATCAAAAATATTGGAAGAAACCGTTTATTCTCAATTATCTAATTTTGTGGAAGCCAATAATATACTACCATCCTTTCAATCACGTTTTCGTAAGGGAATCGGTAGACGTTCAGGGTAACATACTATCTGAGCAAGACACTGGTAAATAAGGCCATGGTTCTTGGATCAAAAGTTCACCTCGTGCAACAAATGTATTTAATCCAGTATTGGAAACTATTTTGGCCAATGTTTTTGCTACAATGTATTAACTATAATGTATATATTGCTGTTTGTTTCCCTTGATAAATAAATAAATAAACAAATAAATAAATAAAAAATCGGACCTCAAAAATCTTAGCAAGTAAGTAGGTAAAAATGGGTGTCTATCATTTTATCGAAATTCCTGTCATCGAATTTCATATCGACGAAAACTATTCCACGAATGTAATTACGTTTTATTTTCTATACACATAATTTTAAATTCATCGATTTTCAAATAGTCGAACAACTTTTCATCATAAATTGTTTCGAATATGTCTCAAATCATCGCAGTAACGATTCATCGAATTTACCTTTTATCGAAACATGATTCAATAATGGTACCATTCATATTTTATAACTACCTCGAACAACGTTTCATCGTAGTAACGTTTCATCGAACGATGCATTTGTTATTATTGCAACGCGTTAAAAAAAAATAACCCTAACCTACCTCGGACTCCGTGAGCGTGTCGGGCTTCCAAGTCATAAAAAAAAATAACCCTAACCTACCTCGGACTCCGTGAGCGTGTCGGGCTTCCAGGACATAAAAAAAAATAACCCTAACCTACCTCGGACTACGTGAGCGTGTCGGGCTTCCAGGACATAAAAAAAAATAACCCTAACCTACCTCGGACTACGTGAGCGTGTCGGGCTTCCAGGACATAAAAAAAAATAACCCTAACCTACCTCGGACTCCGTGAGCGTGTCGGGCTTCCAGGACATAAAAAAAAATAACCCTAACCTACCTCGGACTACGTGAGCGTGTCGGGCTTCCAGGACATAAAAAAAAATAACCCTAACCTACCTCGGGCTACGTGAGCGTGTCGGGCTTCCAGGACATAAAAAAAAATAACCCTAACCTACCTCGGACTCCGTGAGCGTGTCGGGCTTCCAGGACATAAAAAAAAATAACCCTAACCTACCTCGGACTACGTGAGCGTGTCGGGCTTCCAGGACATAAAAAAAAATAACCCTAACCTACCTCGGACTACGTGAGCGTGTCGGGCTTCCAGGACATAAAAAAAAATAACCCTAACCTACCTCGGACTACGTGAGCGCGTTGTGATTACAATGTATAGTAACACTGATGAAATGATTTTCTGTGTAATATGAAATTTGGGAACTGAAACTTACGTTAAATCAAAATTATAGCAAACTTGATTCGATGAACAACTATTGTGATAAACAAATAAAATAGTGAAGTAAAATTCGATGATTCGATTCCGGTGTAACAGGTAATTCGAAGAAATGTAACAGCGATCAACTGAAGTTCGATAAATGATTCCTAAGTCATAACGACATTCTGCGAATAGTGTTCTGGGAACAGATTTTCTGTAAAGTGATAGATTACCGGTAAAAATACTATTAAGGTACCTTAACGTTAATTCTGTTTCAGTTCCGCCGATGAATGTTCGCCCCGGTAACTCAAACTTCATGTCCATATGTTTTTCAGCTGTAAATATTTAAAGTAAAGAAATGTTGCATTTGTACTACCTCGAAATGTAAAATTCTTTAACCATACATACATACACTCACGCCTTCTTTCCCAGGGTGGGGTAGGCAGAGCTACAGAATTACCAACAACTCTACAAACTCTTTGTTAAATCTGTAACCACATTTTGCAAAATTCCCAATCTAAAGTACCCGAAACCGACGTGCGTGCATGACTCGATGTGGAAGAAGCGAAAGAAATTTGTCGTAGCAAGTGGAAAGAAGTGGTCTCTGCCTACCCCTCTGGGAAACAGGCGTGATTTAATGTATGTATGGGCTAAGATGTTAGGTGTATATTAGTGACCACAATATTACAAGCCTTTATTCCCTTAGTCGCCTCTTACGACTTCCACGGGAAGACAGATTGGCACTATCGTTAGTTCGAAAAATAATCTTGTGTCGGTCAACTAAAGGCAAAAGTCACTTTAATAAAGAGCCCGGAATTTTTGCGGCATAACCAAAGACTGTCGCAATGTAGCTGGTGTTAGAAATATTTTACTATCGATATATCGATAGTAGTGTAATAGAAGAAAAAAAAAGGATCACGAAATAAATAAAATATCTAATAAAACATTTTACGTGAGGTTTGTATAAAATTATATAGAAACACATGCAATTTTTTCTTCTAAATCCACGTACGTACACACCACAGCACATGACATGTTATTTGGTTTTTGATGGTGATAGGAGTCAATTTTTATGGAATAACACATATAAAACAACTATCGCGAATGATTATAAAATAATGTAAATGTATCGGAACGATCGATATCGATAAAAAAGTGTTTCTAACCATGCTAGATTGCGACAGTCTTTTGTTTTGCCGCAAAAATTCCTGGCTCTGTTGATAGATATTCTAAATTTTGTTAGGCCCCACGAACTTAGGGTCCACTAACTTAAATCGGCGCCAAGTTCCCGCACGATGAATTTTTTCTGGAGCCCCGTGGAGTGGCCATCTATTTTCTTGGACGGGTCCAACATCTGGGCGGGGATCATCAAGCCGAGCGGGTCTACCTTCGCGAGCAGGTGGCCGCGCGCCTGTAGGTACACAACAACATTATATGTATTATAGTATAAAAACCGGGCAAGTACGAGTTGAACTCGCTCACGAAGGGTTCCGTAGCATTATCTATAAAAAATCACGTTTGTTGTATGGGGGCTCCTTGAACATTTATTATAATTTCTTATATTTATTTATTTTTAAAGCGAGTAATATACTTTATATATACAAGCGTCTACCTGTAACCGTTATTAATATCGAGCGTAAAACGGCAAAAAAACTATGACATAAAAAAACCCGATATAATGGTGACCCCCTTCTTTCAGAGCTGATATCTCTTAAACGGCTGAACTGGTTTTGATTAAACATAGCTAAGAACCACCGCTAAAAGACCGGCATTCAAATAAATAAAAAACCGCATCCAAATCGGTTCATCCGTTTGAGCTACGGTGCCACAGTCACGAACACACACTTACACGTCAAACTTATCACCCCCCTCTTTTTTTGCGTCGGGGGTTTAAAAAGAGAGGTGTTAAAAGTTTATAACATGTGTCTCTACGTCTATGTATGTGAGTGTCTGTTTGTGGCATCGTAGCTCCCAAACGGATGAAAGGATTTGGACGCAGGTTGTTTTTTAATAAAGCTACATTAATTAAGATGGTTCTTAGCAATATTTCATGAAAATCGGTTGAGCCATTTAAGAGATATCAGCTCTGAAAGTAGGTGTTACCGTTACATCGGGGTTTTTTAACCCTCTAAAAGCTCAATATCTAAAAAACGGCTAACAGATCAGATGGCCGTAAACGCGGCGGCGGCGGCTGGTTTACAACATATGAAACTATCTATGGAATTGTCCGTTGAGTTATCAAGAAACGTATTGGATTTTGATAACAAAACGGAACTGATCCATACATATTTTTCGGGACATATCGGCAGTACAACTTTTTCTTGTTCAGAATGATGATCCCAACCAACGTGCAATTTTTTTCCCAAATCTGTAGAAAAAGTCAAACGTGTGCTATTTGTTTGAAACTCCCCTTTCGACTACTAACTAATTACTAACTTATTGAGACAAGGCTCTATGGTTTCAACATTTACAACATTCAAACATCAACATTCATAGTTCTTGATGGTAGGTACCTGGTAGCTTCTTATGAGATTTTGAACCGCCAAATGAAGCTTTAATCTTTCCTTGCTCTCCGCGCCGCCCTTCGCCGCTTTCGCTTTACCAGTAAAAGCAAAATAAGTATTCACATTCTTATCGATACAATAAATAAGTTGCTGTAAATAAAACATTTTTGCGACCACCTTTTGTTGCCGACTGTACTTTTTTCCAAAATCTTATTCCTAACACGGTGGGTCTACGTTAAGAATAGCGGAGATTCTGTTGTCACCGTCTGACTCCATCATCAAATCACCTCTTAGATACCGTAATACTTATTGCATTGTCTTCGGGTAGGTATGTGGTACAAATTTTATCCCATTCCGTTAAACAAATTATATGTAGTCAGCGGCAACTTTATTAATGAATGACACCTGAGTGGTTATAAGCAGTGATCGTACTTTTTGTAGCATTTTCGGTGCAGTGCTAGTGCCAGGGTTGTCAGTAGTGCCCAATATTAAATTGTTTGAAAAATAAAAATATAATAGCGTTTTAAACAAATCGGAAACACAGAAAATATTCTCAGAACATTTGACTCAACCCAATATGCATTATGAAATGAAGGGTCAATTTACTATATGAGAAAATGTAACACAATTGCAATAAATGTTGCTATTGTACGACAGGGCAATCAAAATTAAGAAAATAAATCGTCAGCCTACCCTCCGAAATTTTTGAGGAAGTTTAGGTTACAGTAAATATTATACACAATTATAATAACTGATTAAGTAAAAAAATTGTGTTAGATTTTCAACGACAACATAATATTAGATACATAATTTTAAACGTCAATCATATTATACACGTCGACAACCCTAGCTCGCTGTCGTGTGTCATTTGACGTCATCGTACCAAAAATGCTAGAAAAAGTACGATCACTGGTTATGAGACAACACAGACAGTGGTATACGCCAACGATAAAATACTCCCCAAGAACTTTTTCGACTCAAAAATCGTCATTCTTCTTGATTGGTGAAAGTGTGTTTTCCCATAACCATTCCGGTGTTAAGTACTTATTACTAATATCTTCGTTTAATACATATAACCTATGGTATAATAAATCTATACAATACCTAATACTTAATATTTTTTATTGCATAAGGAAGTCTCCGCTGTATGGAACAGGGTTATGTTTTCAAAATGACGGGCGTTTTTCCGATGCTTGAATATCACTTACCCGGAGCCTTAGATGTCGGACTGTATTCATCTTCCATTTCTTCTATGCTTAATTGGGGACCAGTCACGCTGTTGTAGAAGCCATCCCAAGACTGAAATCATTCAGGCTCATGTCAACAGGCCGTCATAGTATTGAAAATTTTCCGGAACCAGAGGCTCTTGCCAAGGTGCATTACGCTAACTAGCGTCTCTATTCGTTTCGTTTTAAACCAATAGCTTCACTGGTAGATGACGTGATACGAATAGTTAGATAGGAAAGGGGTCTTACACAGATAGAAAGTGAGTGGACGGGTCGGAAGGGGCCGCTCTATGCGTACTTTTTGTAGTCAAATCGGAGAAATACTGGAAAAGGGCCGAATCTTAAGTACCCGAAACCGACGTGCGTGCATGACTCGATGTATGAATGTGGAAGAAGCGAAAGAAATTTGTCAAAATCGTAGCAAGTGAAAATAAATGGTCTCTGCCTACCCCTCTGGGAAACAGGCGTGATTTAAGGTATGTATGAAAGGGGTCTTTATTCTTAATGCAAGATGACGCTTTTCATATCTAACTATTCGATCAAATACGAGGTTAAGAAAGTAAAGGGACGATACATTTTTTTTAAAACAATCTGTCGAAAATGTAAAATTAATGAATGCATTGCCAGTAGGTACAGTCAACCAACTTGATTCCTAGGCCACTATGGACTTTGTCAACGTGACGTTGTAAACCAAATCATAGGGAGTCTCTTACGTTTTGGTTGACAACGTCACTATAACATAGTCCAAAGTGGCCTAGAAATCAAATTGGTTGACTGTACGGTCGGCCTTATGAAACTGCGCTCTTTAGTGTATTGTTACATGTTTGACCTGCTTCACTAATTTGTCAAAGCCGTTAAAGTGAAATGGTAAAGTGTGAAGCTACTTACAAAGTTGACTGCACCATCTAATGCCCGGTTCCTATATTCAAGAAACGAATCGTTTTCCTTACGTCTCGTTAAAATTTGACACATTTTGTAGGTAGTAAATGTCAAATATAGGAACCGGGCATAAGTGTTGCGTCGTCAAACCAATCTTACGGAATCAATTGACCCTCCCTTAGCCCAGTCCACGTACTGCGCCTCTAGAAAGTTGACGTTGGTCCCACTTAGGAACGACTCCGCCTTTTGAGAGAACGCCGACGACGGGTTGAGGAGCTGGAAAGGCAGTATTTTAGGCGTAGTATAGGCAAGCGCTTAAGTAAGAGCTGATCTATTGGATAGGGTTACCATACGGATCACGGAGAGATCTTTATAATTTATCCGGTTTTTTTTATTTAGGTGGAATATGAGTAATAAAACTACACATTAAGTGAGTTATGTTTCCTTTTTGTGACGAAAAAAGTTCGGACTTTAATCGACATGTCAGGCTTTTTGTCAGAACTTTTCAAATTCCTAAATGCCATGAAATAAATCAAAGTTAAAAGACGTACATGTTTAAATCGGGCATTCCCCCTATTATAACAAGTAATAGCACAGGTAAAGTTCATTCAATCTTACATTACCAAATAAGACAAGTTAGAATAATTGACTTTCATAGTATAAGAACTGAACGAGTTTAAGTTAAGCTAATGTACCTAAGAGTCCTGGATACTGGCTTATAATAGTGCTTTGCATGCAAATTTAAGGCAGGCCAGGAATGGATTTACTTATATAATTAGCTTACCGGCCTAGGCCGGAAAGAAGGTCCCTATAAGTAGAAGCGAATGCGAATCATAAACGAAGTATAATATTGTAACGCGGGAACTTCCTGCGGAAAGACTAGTGGCGCCACCTGTGGGCTAATTTGAAAACTGTTCCGCCGGCCGCCCGCGCCGACACCGACACACAGCGCCCGGCGAGATTTGTAGAGGACGATGGCGATTGCTAGTTGTGAACGGTTAGGCTAGATACCCTATTACCCGTGGTCCTACTACTTCGTCCCACTGCTCTATTCGCTTAAAAAAAAAAAAAGATAAAAGATATTTATTCAGTAAGTAGGCCGCACGGGCACTTTTACACGTCATGAATCTACCAGCGCTTCCCAAGAGGAGACCACTGCCGAGAAGAAACGCCGCAAGAAACTCAGCAGTCAGTCATTTTTTAAACATGTTACAATGGTAGTACTTAATCTAGCATTATATAAAGCAATAAATATTAAATTAAATATAATATCAAATAGCAAATAGCATACGTAGTTCAGCAGGAAAACATGTCTAAAATATTACGAGAGAGACAAGGGGGGGGGGGGGGGGGGGGGGGAAGAGAGGAGAGGAAAAAAAAAACACAGGACAACCAAATAAAAGTTTGATATGCTTTCCCACATCAACGGTGTCCCCTAGACAAACAACTTTGCAATTTTACAAATTATGAATGACTAAGTTTCGGGTTTAGGCCTAGCATTTTTATCTGTTAGATAGTCCTCGACCCTATAGTACGCTTTAGATATTAACGACTTTTTTAAGTAATTTTTAAGTGCTGGAAAGGGTAATGTTAAAGCTTCGTCAGGTAATTTGTTATAGAAATGAATGCATTGACCAACAAATGATTTATATACTTTACGGACGCGGAATTTTCGGATAACAATTTTATTTTTATTTCTTGTATTTAGATTATGTACATCGGAATTTTTGGTGAAAGAATTTAAATTTTTAATAACATAAATAATATTCTCATAAATAAATTGAGACGCTACAGTTAAGATGTGAATTTCTTTAAAAAGTTCTCTTAAGGAGTCACGGGAATTTAAGTTATAAATAGAACGAATAGCCCTTTTTTGTAAGACAAATATACTTTGTATTTCAGCTGCCTTACCCCAAACCAGAATACCGTACGACATCACACTATGGAAATAACTATAATAAACTATGCGAGCTGTCTCAACATTAGTTAGTTGTCTAATTTTCCTAACCGCGTAAGCTGCCGAACTTAGTTTACCTGCCAGTACCGCTATATGGGGACTCCATTGCAAATTTTTATCTATGGTTATGCCTAGAAAAACTGCCTTATCTACCATTTGCAGACACTCGTCATTTAGAAAAATACTAGAATCTACCGGTTTAACATTAGGCAAAGCGAACCTAACACATTTAGTTTTTTTAGCATTTAGTAGTAAATTGTTACTAGTAAACCAATTAAGTACTTTAACTAGTGTGGCGTTTATCCTACTGTAGTCAATGGACTTTCTATCTACTTTGAAAATTAATGAAGTATCATCAGCAAAAAGTACAATCTCACAAAGTTTATCTACTGTTGGTGGTAAGTCATTTATATAAACCAGAAATAAAAAAGGGCCTAAAATTGAGCCTTGCGGCACACCTAATTTCACTGTAGCTCCAACAGATTGCGTTTTGTTTACAACAACTGTTTGAGTTCTATCACTTAGATAAGAAGACATGAGACTTGAAGCTTTATTGGACAATCCATAATGTTTTAATTTTAAAATTAGGGTCGAATGATCCACGCAATCGAAAGCTTTAGAAAGATCACAAAATATTCCTACTGCATCACAAGATTTCTCCCAACTGTTATATTGTTAGGAACAGAACTTTGATAGACAGAAAATAATAGAATAGACAATACCTTTAGTCAGTCAGGTGTATTTGTAGGTGTTACTTGCCCGGGCATCCCACGTTGTGCGGCGCCGCTCTATCCTTTTAGGAGTGTTTCATTTTCTTGTCAATTTGAACACCTAGTCCGTATGGTTGTCACACTATGGGGAGTCACGAAATATGCAGAAGGCAGACGGGGACAGTACGTGATGGTATTTACTTAATTTTAGAAATTATTAGCGCGAGCGCATGTTACTCGGCTAAGAGTTTAGAAGGAAGAGAGTGAATGATAGCCAGGATTGACCGAATGAAGTCGCAAAAGGATATGGGATTGAACTGTAGGTTATGTCTTGAATGTTACCAGCACAAATACGATAATTCCTAAACATACTGCCGGGGGAAGAAATCTTTAGGATTTCTTAGAATACATACAAAGGAAAAAAAAATACTTATCCCGTCTACTATTGTACATGAACTAATACTACGATTACATTAAGTCAGTGCTGATGTGGAAGTGGGCATAATTTAGAAACAGGTCGAACGAGTTGGTTACCTGTACCCGTCTTCAACGTAGCAACACGAACCACACCATCTCGTCCAGGTGACAACGAAACGATGCGAGCTAGTTTCCAATAATATGGCGTTGTATTTTCATTAACGATTAGCACAATATCGTTAATTTTCAGATTATCCGCACCTTTAAACCATTTGTTGCGACTTTGCAAATGATGCAAATATTCTAAACTCCAACGACGCCAAAATTGTTGGGTGAAGTTCTGGAGAAGTTGCCAGCGAGACAAGCGATTTAAATTCTCCGTTCGCAAGTCATGTTCAGGAAGGGAGACCATGTTATCTCCTACAAGAAAGTGAGCCGGTGTTAAAACATCAACGTCATCTAAGTCGTCTGTTATTGGGCACAGAGGTCTAGAATTTAAAATTGACTCTACCTTGGAAAACACGGTGCTTAACTCTTCGAATGTCAGAACCGTTTCACCTAATGTTCGTTTCAGTATGGTTTTGGCAGACTTCACAGCTGATTCCCACAAACCTCCCATGCTTGGTGCAGACGGTGGATTGAAATGCCATTTAATTTGGTGTTTAAGAAAATAGTTTTGCACGTCAGAGTCATCAGTGCAATCCCTGAGGAATGTGTAGAGTCCCTTTAGATGATTGTTTGCCCCAACAAAATTGGTGCCACAGTCAGAGTAAATATCTGAGCACCAGCCACGTCTACTAATAAACCGGGTAAGACATGCTAAAAAACAGCTAGTTGAAAGATCCGATACAAGCTCAAGGTGACAAGCTTTGGTGACCATGCAAACAAAAACACATAGATATGCCTTTGCAATAGGTGCACGTCTCAATTTAGAAGTCTTGATAAGGAAAGGACCAGCATAATCTGTCCCTACTCGTGAAAAGGGTCTACATGGAGTGACTCTGGATGGAGGCAAGTCTGCCATGAAATAATCAGCAGGTTTAGGATTAGCCCTGAAACACTTGTAACATTTCCTAATTTGCTGTTTGATGACAGTCCGAGCTGAAATGATCCAAAATTGTTTGCGCATCAAAGAAAGTAGCAGTGGCGCACCTGCATGTAGATACAAGTTGTGATAGTGATTAATCAGCAACACAGACAGAGGATGTGATTTAGGAAGAATCACAGGATGTTTACGTTGGTCAGACAATTTAGTATACCTTAGTCTCCCTAATACTCGCATAAGACCTTCATCATCGACAAATGGAGATAAATTTCGAAGATTAGTTCGGTGTGGTAAACCTTGTTGAACTAATTTTATTGCATTTGCGAATTCGGAACCTTGAACTAATTTTATAAGCGAATATAAGGCATTTCGCCACTCAGAACATGTCAATGGACCAGTATGCTTAGACTTTGGATGTTTTAAGTTATGAACAAAACGTAAACAATATCCATGAACCTTGACAAGCGTGTTAAGTGAACTGTACTTAGATATATACTCGTTAACATCTGGTTTACAGGAGACCTGGTTCACGTGAACAGCGAGTCCTTGTTCATTCGGGTCGTCCAGAGCTGACATTTTAGATGTGACGGAAACATTAATTGGCCAAGTGTCACGTGACAACTTGAGCCACGGTGGAGACCACCAAAGTGGGTGCAACGCGAGCTCTGAAGGCATCAGTCCTCGAGATGCAGCATCTGCAGGATTCATTAATGATGGTACATGTCTCCAATTAGATGGAGCAGTATTTGCTAAAATTTGGGAAACTCTATTCCCTTCAAACATTTTTAGCTGATGGACCGGAGTGCGTATCCATGATAGTGCAATGCTAGAATCGCACCAGGTAATAATTTCATGGGGAACATTGATTAAAGCAGAGCAATGGTTTACAAGTTTAGACGACAGAAGAGCGCCGCAGAGTTCAAGTCGTGGTACTGTCATCTTTGTTTTTATCGGCGCGACTTTCGACTTGGACAATACCAGGTGGACGTCCACCTCACCATTGGATCTCTCAACGCGAAGATAAACCACCGCTGCATACCCTTTGAGAGAAGCGTCGCAAAAGCTATGCAATTGAAAGTCTATGCCGTCAACGGGCAGAATAAACCGGTTTAATTTTAGATCCGATAAGTTAGTGAACTCTTTGATGAAGACGAGCCACTGCGATTGTTCATCTTCCGGCAACGGATCATCCCAACCAATACCGAGAAGCCACAGACTTTGCATGAATGCCTTTGCAGTAAATATGACTGGCATCAGCCACCCACACGGGTCATATATGCACGCGATGTTAGCGAGCACAGCGCGTTTTGTCAATCCAGTATTAAGAATCCTACTATGATACGTAAATGCATCAGACACAGGGTCCCATTTGACTCCGAGTACCTTGACAGACCCCTCATTTTGAGGTTCAAATGACAGCGACCCTTCGCAGACGTCATCAGGCAAATCGGATAAAAAATCACGATCGTTACTCGACCACTTTCGTAATTCGAAACAACCCTGATTGAGAAGGTCCACCAACTCCGCTCTATACTTCCGAGCAGTGTCGAGGTCACGAGCCCCCGTCACTACGTCATCCACGAATATTTGATTGGACAAGATTTGACTAGCGTCAGGATGTGATGCTTTTCCTTCTTCTGCCAATTGTAAAATGCAGCGCATGGCCAAAAATGGTGACGACGAGACTCCAAACGTGACAGTCCGCAAACGGAATTCCTCAATCGGATCATCAGTATTCTCACGCCAAAGAATCCTTTGATAATCACAGTCATCTGGATGGACGAGTACTTGGCGATACATAGCCTTGATGTCGCATGTGAATGCGACAGGATGAAGCCGAAAACGCAGAAGTATGTCTACAATGCTACGCTGAAGTTTAGGACCAACATGCAGAACATTGTTTAAAGATATGCCTGTAGATGAGGGCATAGACGCATCAAAAACTACTCTCAACTTTGTAGTTGAAGACTCCTCTTTAATCACAGCATGGTGAGCCAGGTAATATTTTCCCTTACCAGGGGGATCATGAACAGGTTCCATATGCTTCTGTTCCAGATATTCCTTTAGAACTTTGCTATATTTCATCTTGAGCAATGGAGTTTTATTTAGTCTACGTTCGAGACCTAAAAGTCTACGGGTTGCCAATTCAAAACTATCACCTAACTCAGACTGGTTCCCTTTGAAGGGAATACGTACAATGAAACGCTGCTCATCGTCGCGAGAGACAGTTTTCAGGAAATGATCCTCAATAATTTGATCATCAGGATCCGAAAAAATAGTTTCTGGGATTTGTTCTATCTCCCAGAACCTAGACAAACAATCCTCTAACGCCACATGGTTTGACATTAGCGGCGAAACTGAAACAGTGAACTTTGAAGCATCACCAATTATTACCCAACCAAAGACTGTTAGGTAAGCTGCTGGTACATTGTGGGAAGGCCACACCTTCTCGCCACAAGAAATGTCGTTATACATGTCACTGCCTAAGAGGATATCTATAGGCCGAGACAAATGAAAATTATTATCTGCAAGCTGCAGGTCCTGATAACTTGACATTATGTCTGCAGACAGGGATACAGATGGCAAATTACCAGTCACTTTCTTGAGAATGATAGCCGAGACTGTCAGTAACGGTTTATCAGAATGTTGGGGTTTCAAAAACAATGTAGTCAATCCACGTGAATGATGAGGCATGCTCGACCCTACACCACGAATTGCCACAGACTGATGACTATGCTTAAGTTGAAGTCTTTGAACGCACTCCTCGGAAATGATAGAACATTGAGATCCAGGATCTATAAATACACGTACAAGTTGAAAATGACCATCACCATTACCCGCTAGACACATGGCTGTACCCAACAAAACATTCTGCAAATTAGGCCTGGCGCCTATCGAGCATGAAGACATTATCATTGTATTGTTGACCTTTGGTATAGTGGGTACATCCACTTCACCATCACCATCACCCATCAAGCATGAAGACTCAGGGCAATCTGCCAAAATAGCTGCTGATCTGATGGCTGGCGAAGACGCATCATTGTTTGCCGACGATGGGCAGATCAAGGTGTGATGCTTTGCATGACACACCTTACATTTATGTAGCGATGTACATTCATGATATTTGTGAATACCAAAACAATTAAAGCACAAATTTTTAGATTTAAGAAACTCTCGCCGTTGCTCAATGTTCAGAGCCTTGAATCGATTGCACATGTACATGTAATGATCTAAGTTACAATAACGACAACTCACTTCTTTGTTATGTGCCTGAACATGCATAACTGTTTTGACAGAACGGAGAGGTTGAGACTTTACTGACAGTGCTTTAGATGCGACACTGAAAACAGGTTTGACATTGAAGGCATTCTCAAATGCCTTGCATCGGTTTTCCAAGAAGTGTATGAGCTCAGTATAACTAGGTATATTTGATCCTTTCAGACTCAATTCAAATTGACTTCGCAAATCATTTGGTACCTTTTTTAACAAAATATGTACAAGGATAAAGGACCAATCGTCCGGTTTAAATTTTAATGCTTTAAGAGCAGCAATGTGTTCATTAAATGAATTGAGGAACACCCTCAAATCAGACTTTACATTGACAATGGTAGGCAGTGTCAATATATACTCCAAGTGAGTATCAGCAATCAACCTTGTGTTAGAGAACCTATTCTCTAACAGACCTAAAGCAACATCATAATTTTCATCTGTAAATGGCAAATGCTTCACCAAGTCAAGTGGCTCCTTAGACAGACATGATATCAAATAATGTAATTTTCTTACAGGTTTCATTGATGCGTCTTCATCTATCAAGTTTTTGAATATGTTTATAAAATTCATCCAGTCTGTTATTGTCCCTGAGAATGTAGGCAGTGAAATACGCGGTAAATCAGACACCTGACTTTGTGAAACATTGTTCGCAACACTCGCTGGCAATATCTCCTGACTTGGAAACAGTTTGTAATAAATCACACTTACGTGGTTTAATTTCGTGTCATATTCCGCAAAATCCTTTAAATGTTGATCGGCATCGAACCCGGCTCTTTTACTAGCCTCCACAGAAATATAAGCCTCGATAAATTCACTTTTCATTTGGTCGAAACTACGATAACGAATTTGGAACTCTGCACGTACAGACTCGTCATCCACTGCACTGTTTGCAGCATTCCAAATCATGTCTATTTGCAATTTAACCACTCTATATCGAATATCAACCGCCATTTTCACTAAAACACTGATAATATCCCGGAAACTTAACTTGAGAAAACTAAAATAACAATAACAAATGAAATGACAACTTCCCTTTGACAACTTAATTCATTCGTCCATTCGCTCACTGCGTTTCGTTGTCATTATTATCACCACAGACAATGTTGTTCGCCTTGCTGGCCGAACTACACGAACTAAATGTATGAATGAACCGTAAATTGGAATTCGAAGTGAATGAATACTTGATTTCAGACACAGCACTGCCGAAACGCAATCTTGTAAGTGGAATCTACCTACCTACCTCGACCGAAAGTACTTATTTACGAATTCGTTTGACGAAATGTTAACTTCTGGAAATAAGGTTATTAAATACAATTATGCAAAAATGCACGACAAAAATGTTTATGCACAATAGCAGACAACATAAAGTATGAAATTTTTACGTTCCAAACTTGAAATGCACTAGCAGGCAGACAGGTTACGACTTGATGCACGAGGTGCAGACAAATTATTTAATTTGAATTAAATAAGACAAATGCAATCTTGCAGACAATTTACTAATTAATGCACGACGTGTACATTATATTAAAGTGATTTAAACAAGACATTATGCAAACTTGCAGACAGTAGACGCTATTTAATTCGAAAACTAAAAAACATGGCGGACAATGTATACGCGAAACAAACTTTAAACTTGACTTTCTGGTAACTAATCCGGTCGAAGAACCACTTTTATGTTAGGAACAGAACTTTGATAGACAGAAAATAATAGAATAGACAATACCTTTAGTCAGTCAGGTGTATTTGTAGGTGTTACTTGCCCGGGCATCCCACGTTGTGCGGCGCCGCTCTATCCTTTTAGGAGTGTTTCATTTTCTTGTCAATTTGAACACCTAGTCCGTATGGTTGTCACACTATGGGGAGTCACGAAATATGCAGAAGGCAGACGGGGACAGTACGTGATGGTATTTACTTAATTTTAGAAATTATTAGCGCGAGCGCATGTTACTCGGCTAAGAGTTTAGAAGGAAGAGAGTGAATGATAGCCAGGATTGACCGAATGAAGTCGCAAAAGGATATGGGATTGAACTGTAGGTTATGTCTTGAATGTTACCAGCACAAATACGATAATTCCTAAACATATATATATATTTAATGAGCACAGAAGCCGCATCAATTGTTGATCGACCTCGGGTAAACCCAAACTGGTTACTGTTAAGTATTTTATTTCTATTAAAGTGACCTAACATATCATTCAGCATTAGTTTCTCAAAGACTTTACTTAAAACGGGTAGTATGGAAATGGGACGGAAGTTCGTTAAATCACTCATCTCGCCCGATTTAAAAAGAGGTATGACTTTACTATATTTCATGAGATCTGGAAAGATCCCCTCTGATAAACAATTATTGTAAATTAATGATAAATGGGGTGCAATTACATCTATGATATGAAATAGTACTCTAACTGATGTGCCCCACAAATCATCAGTCTTTTTTAAACTAAGCGATTTAAATACCTTGACTATTGAACCTGAATTTACAGGGCTGAATTCAAAGTTTATATTACATTTACTGACATTAGTGCAAAGTAATGATTGAGCTTCAACCGCGGATGATTTAAGACATTTCGTTGTATTAGAGGCTTGGAAATTAGGCAGAAACCATTTTTATTCCGCCAAAGGAGGTAGGTTAGGTTCATTAGGTATCTTTAAACGCCGAAAGGGCAAACCGCCCAGAAATAGGAGCCCTGCCGCAAGGCAGGGCTCCGTTAAAAAGAGCAGTGGGACGAAGTAGTGGGACCACGGGTACCTAATGGTCCTAGTTTTATGTTTAGTATTGTTCTATCTAGTAATTATCAAATTGTAACTCTGTGTGTACAAGTGATTAAACGGAAGTGCTGTACAGACAATTCGTGTATAATTTCACCCCGGAAACACCTAAATACGAGCACTCGAGCACACTCGTTTCAATATGAAAATGATGAAGTTAATACGAACTTTACCAAGCATGTTTGAGAAAAAACTTACCAACGTGTTGCACATTTTCAAAGCTTGAAGAGAAGATTTAAGCAGGAGAGGGGCGCAAATAGACATACTTTTAATTTATGTATGGGCTCGTAAACTTTAAAAATCGACATATAACTTTAATGTTTGTTTTTGTATGGCTTCATATAATCAGTCTCCCGACCGAGAGGGTATAGGTACGTAATGTTAAAAAATATGCTAAGTACAATGTACTTCACGTTACCGCATAGTTTAGTTTTTGGAAATGACTTGAATTTTTGGATTATTAACTTATCGCTAAATTGAGAATTCTTAAAAATATGGGCGGTCGAAGTATGTGAATGGTGTCATTTCTGACATAATAATAATTGAATTTTTCAATCTCTGGTTGTGACAGAATATTCCAGAAGTTCAGCATTATGCATACGGCCAGTACCAATGGCTTTAACTATGGAGACCTAGCACTCTGGGTTTGTTGGATTGAATGATTTTTCTCACCTGTTTGTTACATGTCAGACCTCCAAAGCTTTAAAAACGAATAAATTAATAATTATTATATTATATTAACTTATTATATTTCAATGCAACTACGATAAATGATCTCTTATCATTTACTTAAGTTTTTCTCGTGACGAGAAATGAAATCCAACAGTCAATACCTACATACATACAGCATGTTACCGGCATGCGGGCATTTATTAAAATTGCCGATAATATGTTGCTTTAGCAATTGTTTGCAAGTATTATCAATTAATAAATAAATAAAATAACTTCACAATATTTTTTTTGTTAGAAAGTTAACAAAGCCTGGAAATTTGTTTATTAATTAAATGACAATAGTTAGTTCCAGATATACGTTATTTTAACGTACTTTAAAAAAAACAGGGTGCTGGTAACACACTGTATATTCCTTCAATGGGGTAGGTCGTGGCTAAAGGACCGGTGCACCGGTCCTAACATACCTACCTGTTTGGCTTCCTCTAAAATAAATTCCCACGAGAAGTTATTAGATTTTTTGGCGGTTATTTCATTAATTTGGCAGTAAAACATAATTAAAATAAAATTAGGCCGTTATTTTACTTTTCAATTGTATCAAATAAATATGTAATGGCCGGTTAAAAAACAATTCGGCACTGGGTTCCTAGTTTGACTTCGGAACTCTAAAATCAGACAAGTGCTAGTTTAACTCCCAAGAATCCATTATAATCTGACACGCACTAAGTATGCATTCACGTATTAGTGAGTCTCAGATTATACTGGACACTAAAACGAAAGAAAACAATACGAACTATACATTCTAGGTTTTCCTGTAATCTATAAGTAAAGAAAATGCTGATATTATAACCCGTGTTTGTTCATTCTTCTCATTAAGGACAAGTTTTAAAATAACAACAACAAAAAAACATGTTAACTTATTTATTAATTATTTTTTTCATAATTGTAAAGAAGAATCATTTACACGTACATAAAGTAGATAGCAAAAAAATATTAACAGTACAATTACCATGGTTAATTAATCAAAATAGTAAAAAAAATACAGACATTTTGTAAAATTCCAAGTTTAAATGCCGACTTTATTAGATATCACATAAAAATTCTAAGCTGGCACAAGAAATATACAATTCGATTAAAATATTATAATAATGTTATGGTAAAAAATTTCATCGATAATATTAATTTGAAATGCATTTAATAGGTAAAACGGTTTTGTTCTTACTCATTACATAACGGAATGTTCTTATAAACTACGTACAAATATATGTAAATATATAGATACTAAATCTCACTCACAACAGGAATATACAAGTAAATCATCTCCTAAAATATATTTTTTGTAAGTCACATTTTTTCTAGTAAACGTTACTTTGAAATGTCAGACTATGGTAACGAGGACAACGACTCCGTCACGTGTGAACAAAGAAACGAATTGGTATAAATACTGGCGCATCGGACGGACACAGCTTTAGTTATGTGTATACATCGGATTGACGGGTGCATAAATGTACCAGTGCTAGTGATTCATTAAATATCGACTAAGTTTATCGACAACTTTTTTCGTGACATGGATCTTACATTTCTTGCAATAGTAAATCGTACCGTTATCTTCTATATCAACCATCAGCATTCCATGAAGATAAAGGATCTTTTTTCTTTCGAGGCATTTTTAACCGACATAAAAAACCAAAAAAACTCTATTTGTCGGAATGCCAAAGAATATTATTGTACTAAATTTTGTTATTCAATGTTATTTCAATGGTTGTCAAAAGTGACTTGAGTCAAGAGTCAATGCCAGACAGCGGTTGATTATAGTTGCGATAGGTATAAATAAAAGAGGTTTGCACATAATTACAAGGTATTCAAACTTGGCCATTACTTATGATATGATGATTAAAAATTACTTTTTATCGATGTCGATAAACTTAGTCGACATTTAATGAATCACTAGCACTGGTACATTTTGGCCCCGTTTTGTGTTTTTAATTTTTTTTTTTTTTTTTTAATCCGGTGTATGGATGTTTCAACGTCCGGCCTATCACTACCATATAACTTCGAGTGCGTGCGAAACCGAGAAATTCTTGAAAAAATGAACAATGGAATTATAAAGACGTCGCAGCAGCAGCAACTTATATATTTTATACAAAAATAATTTATTGATTGCCTACAAAGGTCGATTGATTTTTATACTCTAACCTTTAAAGTAATTTAAACTTTTCACATTTTAGACTTGAATCTACATTGGAGATAGTAACTTAAATATGTATTACTGGGTTAGAAAATATATCTTTAAACAAAACACAATCAAAATATGTCAAAAATTGAAGTTTTACGAAAAATGTCTCATGATCATGATATAAAAATACTTGCTTGTTACCGCAAAACACACTATAACTGACTTGTTAATAAGTCCCATTTTCACTAGCCCTATTATAGCGTCGGTGATAGTGAAATATCGCACAAGTAACAAATTTAATAAGGTGTATTTTGCAACGGATTGAATTTGTTACGTACTCGGTATTGCACTATCACCAACGAAGAGATATCTACCACTGCCACTGCCACTGCCACCCATCCCGCTTTCCGGAATTTTAGTGGACCGCGTCCGGTATGTCCGGACGCGGTTTTTAGTTGGCATCCGGGTAAATTGCGGACATTAGCGTACTAACCTAGCCCCAACAATGTTTTGACGCACCTTGTCCAGAAAAACCTTTGATTCCGTTTGCTAAATTTTTAAAGACAACCGGGAAAATACCGGAATTTAACTGGATTTTTGGATGACTTTGACTGGCAGCAGCATTTAAAAAAATAGTA
Organism: Acleris laterana; assembly: GCA_963966035.1. NCBI lineage: Eukaryota > Metazoa > Arthropoda > Insecta > Lepidoptera > Tortricidae > Acleris > Acleris laterana. Next base: position 1,577,521 of record OZ014444.1, read on the forward strand.
GTCCTACGTCTAATCGGCTTTCTTTGCCTTTACTTTTTCCCTTCCCTTTGGCTTGGAAGGGTAAATGGCGAACAGACTCAGCTGAATTGCACATAGCGCGAAGGCCACTATGTTTTGTACCTGTAACAGAAAAAGTATCTGCTGTCAAGAGAAGTTTTTGTAGACTGTATATTTTTTACACAATTGACAACATTTCATTTTGGTGACACCTGCAAATTACTATACGAATCGAAAGAAATTTTCTTTATTTACAAAATTACAAGTAAGTTAATAAAAATATCGATTTTTACCAATACTATGCCTGAATAGATATAATACCATTGCCTTTTTCATGAGAAAAAAAGCTGTCATACTTCAAATTAGACATTGACACTATTGACAGATGGATAGAGACTTAGGGCCATTTTCACGCAGAATTTAACCCTGGGTTAAGGCACTAACTCGAGTTAGTAGACGTCAGATTCATACGAAAACTGACATTTTAACTCGAGTTACGCCCACTTGCGTGGACCAGAGTTAGCGTCTTAACCCGAGGTTAGGCGGCAAACCACGTACAAAAGTAGACGCTTAACTCTGGGTTAAGGGCTAACTCTGGTCCGCGCAAGTCCGCCTTAGTGTCTTAACCCAGGGTTAAACTTTTCGTGCAAGTGGCCCTTTATCGATTGACATGATACTTTTTTATATACAGATTGGACAAACGTAATATGTCCATTGTGTCGTAGAAATGAAGTTACGCCCTTTTAGAATAAGTACATCTTAATAAATTAATAATAAAATAATTATTCATTCTAGAGAAAATTTAAAACTATTAGTGTCTTCCTCCTTCCAAATAGTATCTATAAAACGAATAAAATTAAAGTCTTGAAAATATGAAATCTTGTCAATTACCAACTGATAAAAATTATGCCGCACTGACTATTTTACACGTCAAAAATCTACCAGTGCTTCCTAAGAAGATACGTAAGTAACGTTATCGTATTGTCAACCATATGTTCAACGTTCAGACACCATACAATTTCAACCCAATTCAAAACGAGACATGATCAAACAAACTAACAAACATAAATAATAGTGACTTGAAAAGCTTTTAGGCGGTGGTTAATGAACTTTTCATCACACTTGCTCGTAAATGGTGTTATTCCATGCCTGTATACAGAAGGACGATGGCCGTAATTGTTCCCGCGGGAGTTATGGCGACTTTGTAGTCCTTCGGCGTCGGGCTTCTAACACTCTCGTTAGTAATCCCCTTCTTACTACCCTTGATGCACAATGTACGATTATTTCATTCATAATAGATTCATATTCCATTGACAAATTTCGTTTTGTGGTTAGAGTTATCCGGGTAAACTGCAGAGTAATCAGCAGAGCTCGCAAAGGGTTAGGTATTCTTATGTGATTAATATCATGTGTAGATATTAATATGGATATACACCCTGATAATAAATATTAAAAAAAAACAACATAAAACATTATGATTAAACTAATTCGAATCCACCAAAAGTGTTATTTATGTTGTTTTTGTAAACATCCCTTCATTTTAGAATATACACGGTGTTTTTTTAACCGTCTTAGAGCCGAAGCCCACTTAACGTATCCAAAACGTACTTATCATTCGCGAAAAAATAAAATGTATTAGTTAAGTTACGCACAAGTTAGGCACCTACGAACTACGGGTGAATGAACTTCGCACCGCGCGCGACACAGGATGTTTCAAACCTAATGTATGTAAGAAAAACTTAACTAATACATTTTATTTTTTCGCGAATGATAAGTACGTTTTGGATACGTTAAGTGGGCTTCGGCTCTAAGACGGTTAAAAAAACATCGTGTATAAGAGACTTGAATGACTCTGATTTTGAAGTATATATCTATCATAAAAATCTTCAAAGTTACGTCAAATGTGGATATATTATCTAAATAAGTTTGCTATCAGTTAAAACTGTCTTAGCACTTGAGCGGACTGCAACGGAGCTGTGCAAAATCGACCAATCACATTCCGTAGATTGTAAAATTGTAATTCACTTGTGTTCGTTTTAAAGGCGACGTAAAGCTTGTAGCAGAAAGGCAGCCTAAGTAAAATAATTGTACTATTAATATTCAAACTCTCAAAACAGCTCACGCTTTTCAAGATCTGGTGATCAAAAACTTACCACGATGAAGTTGTTCCTCAGGATGATGCCGTACAGCAGCCACATGAAGGTGACCACCGAACCTGACAGGATCATGGGGAACGGCAAGCCCTCCGTGCTCTGGTTCGCGATTATCTCTTTCTGAAACGTCACAAGTTCTTTGAAATTGTGTCACAGTCAGTCATTTAGTTTCCTGAATTGACTATAGGAACTTTTTTAATAGGTGTTCTAGGGAAAAACATGTTTATAGATGTTTGTCTTAAAAAAATACAGTTTTTTTTTATTATTATTTACTGAGAAAACAAATATACCAATTTCTGCTAAGGGCTAAAGAGCTTAAGGGTCATACACAGATTTAGGTTAGCGTCTTTCCTGTGGACATACACAAAGTTAGCGTTTATAAGACCTATGTTGAACCCATATGAGCATAAACGGCGTTAGGTCTACTTTAGTCCTATTAGATAAATATGTTTTTTCGAGCGTGTATGACCCTTAAACCCCATGTTATTTTCTACTTTAAAGCTAGTGCTAAAGAACAAAACGCGATTGCAAACAAAATGACGTCATTCCGTCCTTTAGACCAAAGCCATCCTAGCAAACACTGATAATATTTCAATATGATTGTTCAGTAAATAAAAAATGTAAACTAACCAATCCGAAGAGCGGCGACGCGATCAGATAAAACATGAAGGCGGTCAGGATGAGCCCGAAGCGAGTCTCCACCAGCTTAGGGTCCTCCATCTGAACGTATCCAAGCACTGCGGCGGAGAAGGCACCCCATATACCTAGTTGAGCCCAGGCTTGTACCTAAAAAAGATACGATTTTATTAATCTATCTATATGCATATAAAAGGCAAACCTGACTCACTGACCTATATATCAACGCACAGCCGAAACTGCCTTACCTTTGGTACAGGGGTTCCTTTCATGATGTAAATGAGCACTAAGAAAGGATTTTTGGAAATTCATCCTCTAAGGGGTTCAAATAGGGGGAAGAGAGGGAAACTTATTCTACGCGCACGAAGGTGCGCGGGCGTCCTCTAGTGACATCCCCCCCGCCCGCTGTCCGTCACCCCGTAGGACAGTCGCGCGCGAACTTGTCGGGCTATATTAGTGAAACTGTAGTTTTTAGTTACCTTTTCTGTTGTGTAGTTGAAGTAGATCATCAGGTACACGATGCTTATGGCTATACCGAAGAAGTTCACCCTGATCATGGTGTCGTCGCGGAGGATGAAGCCGAACTTCAAGTTGAGGATACCCCTGGGAAGAGATAGAATTACGAGATTACAGTCACGACAGCAGTGATGTTGAAGAGGCAGGCCAAATATACCACATATGGAGTTATCGTGTTCTTGAACTGAAACAGTATTTAATTATCCGTAATTATCATATTAGCCGCTCATTTTGATTTTATCGAAAGAATCATTGACTCATTGATGACTTCGGTCGTCGGCAAATAAATTGGTGTTCAGGATAGTTTAGGTATTTTAAAATACTACATACTACACTGTTACTACATACATCTAGCACGTTAATTAATCAGTAGGTACGACATTCGTGTTATCTGTAAGTTAGTAACAAACTATGTATCATAGACATCAAAAGGTTTAAATATGATTTTTTGTTTAGAATTAATTTTGAAACGATTGAGCAGGTAACTTCGGCTAAATGACGTTATTTTTACATTATTATTAATAAGAAATGGTTTGTTTTTGAATTTACAACTAACACTTTCAATCAAATACATACCGTTGCCTTTATGAAAGAGTGCGGCATCTCAAAATGAGTTACTGTTGCATTTATATTCAGAACACTTTATATTTAAAGTTTTCTTTACAACGTCATCATTTTTCGAGTTGTAGCAGTATTGTATAAAAGCAGCGAATTACGTTCATTAACACGTTCATTACCAATAGTTTACTTTCTTTATCACATTTGGTCAACAACAACAAAACAACAGAGACCGAAGTGGACGAGCAAAATCAAAAAGTTGTACAGTCACGAGATTTAATTTGGTACCCAGTACCCACCTTAGGTCTTCTACAACAATAAGGTTGACTTTCCTAAAAGTTACAAATGACTTGACATCTCTAATGACATTGACGACTTCAAGCATATTTTTCTTGAAATAGGTCCCAAATTAACGCCTCGTGACCGTAACTACTATTTGAAATTAGTTCGCAACCAATGCTATTATTTAATTAATTTTCGGTTGCTAAGGGATTATCGATTACAAATTTCCGATAGCAAGAGCCGAACGCAATCTTGTTTTGTTATTGCTTGATAAAGCGCCGCTTTCGAGTTATCAATTAATCCAGTCAATAGTCGTATAATTTAAACCATCCGATTGAAATGCCAATCCCGACTGAGATCATCAAGGGCCCTTGCCAAGATGCACTACGCTATCTAGCGTTTCTATTCCTTTCGTTTTTAAACAAATCGCGTCACTGGTATGTGATACGAAAAGTCACGTGATCTACCAGTGACGCGATTGGTTTAAAAACGAAACGAATAGAAACGCTAGGCCTCTGGAGGTTTAACGTTACTACACATATTTGTGATTCATTTGTATAATTATTCTCTTGGCATAAACGTTCGTATTTATTCGCATAAACGTGAGTATGGCTGTCAGGTTTCGAACATTAAGACTGCGGCTCCACTGAGGCGGAGCGGAGCGGAGATGAGCGGAGCTGTGCCAATATTAACCAATAGAATCTAAACTAACGTGCGCAAGGCATTCCATCTTAGTCCTCAGGGTTGGCAACGCATTTGCAGTCTTAGGATTGCATTGCAGTCTTGTGAATGCGAATGTCTATGGGTCACAGTTTCCACTTACCATCAGGCGGCCTGTGTGCTCGTTTGTCTTCTCTATGCCATTAAAAAAAAAAAAAAAAAAAAGAGGCGCGCTCGACGTGACCGCATGCGCCTTCTATTGGTTAATATTGGGACAGCTCCGCTCATCTCCGCCTCAGTGGAGCCGCACCCTAATATGACGCGCTTCAATTCGCCAACGCCGTTGATCAAGTCTATATTTTTTAAATCAGTGCGCCATATCGTCTTTGCTTTGAAAAAACCTCGTATCTCATATTTCGTAGCGTACGATTTGAAACTTAAACTTGAAGAGAATTAAGTTAAAAGTCATACATCTCGAAATATCAAATACGAGTTCTTTCTAAAGTAGTGAAATGGTTTAAAAATCCCTGTACTTACATGACCAAACCGCCGACAAAAGGCATCATGGGTATACCCCTCGTGTTCTTCTGTTTATAGATGTCGTAGCACAGGAACGAGCCGGAGAACATCTGGCCCATGGTCACGATGGCTGCCACCGTGCCGACCAGCTCCTTGTACGGCTGCAGAATGTCTGCGAGGGCGTCCATCTTGGATCCTGGAACGTTTTGGATGTTAGGGTATCAATAAAATATATGAAAGTAGGTCATTGTTTATTTTAAAATCGGATTGAAAGAGATACATGTCAACGCTAGGGAAGAAGAGTAATTTTAAAAAAGAACTACTTATGCTACTTCAATGGATCTACGCAGTAGTAGAAACCTATACAGCCTCTGTAGTAAGATTATTCTAGAAAATGAAAAAAGAGCTAAATCGATGGACCTGTACCTACTAGCAGATACCTACACCTACAACCTCTATGTAGCAGATACAGCCACTCTTTGGTAAAACTAGACTGTCTTACTTTCATAAAAAACCGAACCCGGGATATAGAAATCTACAAATTTCCCACGGACAAAAAACCGACTTTAAAAATGCTGTGTCGTCGTGACATGATAAAGATTTTTCCGATAAGATACGTATGAAAAAGAACAAGGAAACGGAAAATTATTTACGACGGAGGAATAACAATGTTTAGTAATCGGAAAGTATAAAAGTATCTTATAATTACTACTAAACTAACAACCAACGCAGTACCATCGAGGAATTTAAATACTAAGCAGTTTGACATAATACGTAAATTAGCTGTGTAATAAATTTCTCAGCATGACACAAATCACGTGGAAAAAATATAACCCGACCAATTTATATAGTATAGCAAACTCTTAAACATTCAAATTCCTCGAAATCATGAACTAAATTTCAAAAAGAAACTTCGAGCTGCAAATGTCCTATACATTCTAAGCCGTTTGATGTAATAGAAATACCTGTACTATCTACTATTTAGTCAAGCTAATAACTATTCTATACCTAAAAAAAACAACCCAAAATGGCATCCCTTTCTTCCAGAGCTGATATAACCAATTTTCATAAAACCAAGCTAGGGACCAGCCCCATTACACTAGCTCTCTTTAAAAAAAACGTGTCCACATTGGTCTATCCATTTGAGTGCTAAGATGCCACAGATAAACAGATACAGATCTCAAACCTCTTTATTGGCGGGAGTTTAAAAAGAGAATGCATGACCAACTAGCTCTCAATTACCTAGTATTATCGCTTCGATAACGACCTCGGTTGCAAATTTGCGTACATAGCGAAACGAGGAAGTAATTCGGTCAGCGTCTATCCGTTACCTTCCGTTTTTATTTATGCTTGGCAAGCCCACATTCCAAATACTTTACATTGTGACGACACAATATAGCGTTTTACATCAACGCAGGCGCGCCTTGTCCACCAAATTAAAGTTTTAAACGGTTGCGTCAATGTACGTAAAATTAAGGGAACCAATTATTTTATCGATTGTATAATTTCATCGAACACTATTTTCGGCTGAAACCATGATGTTTTCGGAATATCTTAAGAGGATCGTGAAGAGCTGCGAAAATCGTGTAACTGTCAAAAAAATACAAAGGGTATAACAGTGTTTGTATGGGGGATCGGCCCCAGACGCCAAATTGATTATCGTTTTGCTGATTTATTTCCCCAAGCATAAGATGCTATTCCACCAAATATTGATCCTAAAATGTCACAGGTTTTGGAGAAAATAAAAAAAAATGAAAATTGGTTTTTATTTATTTTTGTCTAAACTACTGAACCGATTTTTTTGTAACTTAAGTGTATTATGCTTGTAATTTAGATGTATTATTAAAAAAAAAATGAAGTTCCAAATGCATTTGTAGATAGTAAAATTTTTACTTTTAGTTTTTTTTAATTTATTTTTTTATTGTTCCGAGATACCCACCAATTTTGGATATTTTATGTAAAAACTAATATTCTCTAACATATATTTTTTTCAAAACCATTCACTTGGCTCAACAGGGTAAGAATACCATGTGCATGTAAATTGATACGACAACCGAGAATTCCATATCGATCGCCGCTGTGTAGGTAAGTACGAATTTGAATTTAGAACGTGACCAATTGTTAAAGAGGATGGATTACGTTATTATTGGCTTTCTGTTTTTTGTTTATTCTAAGGAATATTTTCTTGGAAAGGAAAACGCACAGACATAGTTTTTCATGATATTATCTCTAGAAAATAGTCAATAATCGGACTAGGTTAAAGGGAAGAGAAACGTTATCGCATTTCGAATGGAAATGTTAGCACAATCCACTTAAACATGAATTACGTAGGTTAGTTTAGGTTACCTTGCGACTACCAAAAAAAAAACAAAGGTCGAGAAACGCCTTTCGATGAAATGAAAATTCTGCGTAATGATGCGTTTGTGGAAAGGTGTTTCGACCAAATAATACCTACCCAGTTATTTGCTATGAAAAATGCGATGTTATTTTGCGCCAGAGTCTGTTTTAAATCGAATCGAAGAAAGCAATTAACATACCGAAGGATTCAAAGGCAAGACGCAAATAACTTTGCTTTCGTGTAAACATACTATTTTCCACATCAATGCAGCGAGGCAAGTCACTATTTAGAAACCTTGACCAAACCAAATCCTCCCGTGTAGGTATTCACGACAGTCTTATAATGCTTCGTTACAAGTAAACATTGTCCTATAAACGTAATCATCCTCAGTAGTGACAGGGTTATTGCGATCCATTTGAGACTTCATTATTCTGGTTAGACCATACAAAAAAATTGCTGGGTAAAGGTTTGGAAAGTAAGGCAAATCAATTTGCTTTTCTACTTCCTTTTATTTATAAGGCGTGGAGGAGCACACAGGCCAGCTGATCGCATGTCAAATCTGAAGCCTATAGATATTGAGAATATCAAGACTACTATCTCAAGATTGCCAATCCTAAGGGCCGTATTAATAAACTAATCTCAACTCAAATGCTCGTCTCGAGACGCGTCAAAAATGACAGCTTTCTATGGCTTGACGTACCTATATTGTGACGCGCATCTCAGCCAAGATGAGTGTATTAAGGACCTTATTAATAAATGTAAAGCCAATGTAAGTTCGTAACTTGATATTATTTGTACTTTCGTGTAAAATGCCTGCCAAATAAATTAATTTTCTTTCTTTTTCTAAATTTGACATTGGCGGAATTGTCCCACTGGAGACTAGCCATTATACAAATTGAACTTCATACTTCGAAAAACAGCAACAAATACAGACACTATACACACCCACTAATTCGAAAAGCCAAACAATCGTATTAAATCACAAACTTCCGCGAATTGCTTATAAATAGACCACTTAACATTGACCTCAGACCATAAACTAGCATAACATACTCTATTACACCCACATACAGTTCAACAATCTTCGTATATCACTCACTTCAGCCATGCGCACGCGCATGTGTGTGTAAGCATGTACAAATACATGACAATCGCAGCTGATATTCAATCTTTATACAAGCAGCGTGTCTGTGGGTGTGTGAATTTAGTCCAGAACCATTTTTAACCGACTTCAAAAAAGGAGGAAGTTCTCAATTCGTCGGGATATTAATTTTATTGCATAGTGAAGACCAACTAGCACACACGCCACCTGACGGTAAGAGGTCTCTGAAGACCAAACAATTTCAACCTCGAAATTGCAATCATAGTATGACAATCATAAGACTGCAAATGCGTTGCCAACGCTGATGACTTAGATGGAATGCCTCTTTATGCTAGTCATTAATTTCACAAGTTCTCTTACACCCGCACCGGAACACAACAGTGCGACCGTTACAGCGGTTACAGGGTTAGATGGTGTTAGTGGAACCCTAAAACCATACTTTGAAAATCGAAGTTCGAAGTTACGTTAGCTCCTTCCCTGTAACTCTTCACTCGAGACTAAGGACCGATACAGACAGACTGCAAAATGGCAGTTCGAGTGCAGTTCTGATGTAGTTAACTGCACTCTAACTGCCATTTTGCAGGGTTGCAGTTCAAATGCTGTGCGTCTGTACCGGCCCTAAATCTAGAGAGAAGAGCGTCGGTAGCCTAGTAGGCTTAGGGGGTCGACTCGTGACTGTAAGATACCGAGTTCGAACCCCCGCGGTCACCATGTACCAACGAGTTTTTCTAACTTAAGTGCATTACCCAATGCTCTTACGGTGAAGGAAAAACATCGTGAGGAAACCTGCACATTCGAACAGCTGAATGTGTACCTAAGAGGGTAATTGCACAAAATATCTAAGGGTCGAAGTGTATCCGAAAGGGCCCGTGTGTAAGATCAAATAAAATAAATCTAGAGAAAGGGTTGGAGCTAACGCAACCTCGAACCTCGATTTTCAAAGTACTGTCACGAGCGTTAATTTGGGACCCATTTCAAGGAAAAGACGCTTGAAGTGGTCAATGTCATTACTTCATTAACGATGTCAAGTCATTTGTAACTTTTAGGAAACTCAACCTTATTGTTGTAGAATGTCAGATTGACTTTGAACCTAAGGTGGGTAGGTACCAAATTAAGACTGCGCCGAGCGTACGCCGGATGGACAGTGGCGCCCTCATTACTATTATTGTGTTTTCTAATAAACTAAAGTATTGTCTTTAAATTGGTCGGTAGGTTTTTGTACTACAAATGAAAACACAACTTATAGGGTATATCACATAGTTAAATAACAATTCACCTTCGAGTTATCAACTTAACGGAAAAAAGTGGGCCACCTTTTCCCGTTAAGCTGACTACTCAAAGGGTAATTGTTATTAAAGTTTGTTAAGTATCCCATAAATTGTGTTTTTACTTGCGCTACAAAAACGTATCGTCTGATTGCAAGAAAATTCTTTAGTTAATTAGAAAACGCAATAAAAGTAATGAGGGCGCCACTGGACGCTCGACGTTTGCTCGGTGCTAAATCTTGTGACTGTACGAGTACCTCTGCGCTTCGTCCGTCAACCACTATTATTGTATTGAATCCATTACACTCAACCACAAAGACCCTCAAGCGAATTACCTATTGAAAACAATCGCATCCTCGCGTTTATTACTGCAAATGGGTTTAGAATTGAAACTGACGCGAGTGCGTCACGCGCACACCCACCGCGTGACGTCACGTCGTTAACGAACGACGGAAAACGTGTTTATAGGTATACAGCTGACGGAAAAGGTCGGGTAGAGGTCGTATAGCCTGCTCTATACAACATGATGGTTACGCAGTTTTTGTTTTTTTAAGCTACATGACAATTTGATGTTCTTGTTAGTCGCATGCGCCGACGTTATGGGCTAATCAATCGTCATCGTTATCGAAAATGTATAGGATTCACGTAAGCTGCGAGACTTTCGCGTCGCCGTTAATCTCAATTCCATACATTTTGACAGTTTTCGATAGCCGTTTACGTTATCGCTATAGAAAATGTACAGGATCGACGTAAGGACGGTCGCGTTGAGCGTTTACGTGAATTCCATGCACTTCAACAGTTTTCGATTAACGTTTTCGTTAGAGTTATGCATATTGTCTAGGGCACTACTAGACAAGTTGTCCACGACTAGATTGTCGCTATTACAATCTAACTAGGCTGCTACGATAAAGATATACTGAGAAACAAGCGAGAAATACATACAATATACATATCACTATAAGTTCCGATCTGAGAGGCGAGGCGTACCTAGGTCAGACAAATCGTAAGAAAGTTGTGCTAGCAATCCAGGACTAGGCCAAAAGATTATAGTTTTTATGAAGGTTAACAGTTTGGCTATCTCAGTTATGATATGAGTAATAAGTTATTTGCTGGGTTAAAATACTTTTTAATTTTTATTCATAATTGTACGAGAATGCTATACATATATACAGTTTTAGTTTTTTAAGTCAAATAAGTACAAACCAATAGTAGGAAATAACTTACTAATGTAAAAACTATATCTTAACATATAATAAAGTTTACCTCTTCCCTAAGATGAAAAACTAAAGTTTAAAAAATATAACACTAGTAATTTGAAGATTTCTTCTAAGTAGGTGATGGGTCTAAAATGTACAATCACAAGTAGTTTCATAAGTTATGTTTGATTCCGCCTGGACTTTAACTAAGTAAGTCTTTATTGCACAAAAATAAATTGTTTTACATAAAACACTGACATGAAAATAAATGACTTTTCATGCAGAGCAAGTATTGTTGTTAAATCTTGTGCCACTCTGTGTTTCTTTAACACAATAAGTTTTTAACTTTGTTTCTGTAATGCTTCATAAATATTCACAATACATTTATTTTTCATCACAATAAAAATTCTATAACTACAAAAGTATCCTTTGAGGAAAACATACATAAGCATGATAAATTTCACAATACAAATGATTTTTATAAATTGCCATTTACTCTAGCTAAAAGGATAACCCCTTACTTTGGCCATGTCTAACAGATACCTTTGGTAGGACAAGGGCACAATTGCACTTGTGTCATATGGGACATCAAATAATAAGACTTATAAATACATTAATATGTGTATGTGAGTAAGTATGTTTGTTACCTATACAGACTTTTTAATTGAGGATTAGAATGGAGATGTTCATATCCTAAATTATTGAAAACGGCTATGAATATTATTTTAAAATTACTAAAACTATGTTAGACAAAGTCGCAGGCAATCATGACATTTATTGATGATTTATATTAATGAAAACTAATAGTATCGTTTTTTAATTACTGAAATAAATAAATCTGGCAATAAAATAGAAGACACATTTTAACTAAATAGATACAATTCACCATTACAAAGCAATTGAGCGCTTATAAATTACCTACGGCTAGATAATAATTCAAGGTCAAGTTTATCTTGATTGTAATTAAAGCCATGAAACATTAAAGAATGACTTCACATTTAAAACAAATCACGAATTTATTTAGGTCATTATGTTTTGAAATTTGAGCAATAGTAAGCCGCATGTGTGGCAACATAGACATTTTTTATAACTAATAAGACCTGAGTGAGAAAAACCTGAGTCGGCACCGCGCTGCCTGACGCTTCTTATAACTTATAACTCTTATAAGCCACTTACTTGTAAACGCTCTTTTGCTCCTTAGCAACGAGCGATCTATACAGAACATAATGATAAAATAATAAATTCTAGTTCTAATGAAACTGGCAATAACTTAGTCCAAGTTACTAGACAGCCTTTCGATTATTTATCATGGTAATTTAACAATGCAAAGTTATTACACCACAGTTTTTTTTGATTGATTTTTATGTATATTGGATTAAGGTTAAGTTAGAAAAAATGTACTTACAGTTGTAAAACACTTCTTGTCTATGAAAAAGATAAGTTTAGATCTTATATATAGTAAAATGAACTCTTATCGAAATAAAATAATCAGCTCACAACCGCTACACGATTATACGCCGCCAAGTTAGCGAACAATTGGCATGCAACTGACATAACATAATCACACGTATGTCTAAAGACGTGACGTCTGATCTGACGTGACGAAAAATGACATTGAATTGACAACCGACGTTGACAACCAGCTGAGAACTGTCAAAGAGTACGTTCCGTATCTCAAGTTGTTTATGGTCCATGCTTTCATGACCAATTTTGTAAGCATTTGAATTTGCTGCAGTTTAAAAAAAATATAATCTTGGCTATAGTGTGTCCCAGTCAGTTCAGTTGTCAACTTATAATTTTCGCGAGATTTTCCCGAATTCACAAATTTCAAGCCTTCTGTGTTCTATTTTAGGACTAATGACTGATAAGAGTTCCGTAAATTCCTGTTTTATTTCCCGGTCAGTCATGTGTTTAGTCAGCGCGTGTAAGACGTCGGTATGAGTGTTCTATGAATAGTGCATAGGTTCTTAAACTTCCTGAGGGTTGTGGTCGGGACATTTTGGTAATATGCAATGGGTATACAAGGGTTGGAAGAAGATATGGCTATTGGTGTTACTGGCAACCACGGTGTGTCCGCTAAATGCCCAGAAGATCGGTGACCCTTATGAAACCCTGGGAGTCGCGCGCCGGGCTACGTTGCCCGAGATACGGAAAGCTTACAGGCAGCTAGCTAAGGAATGGTGAGTTTGTGTCTGGAATAGTCCCGTCGCAACTTCTAATTCATGATTCAGAGCAGTGACCTGAATTCGTGTCGCAATTGGATCAATAATTTATGAATAAACAAGAGGCGTGACAACGCTCTCTTAAATTTATTACTAAACATAAATGAAATATTGGCCTACACTGCACAATACGTTCGTATCAAATTGTCGGCTTACATATTTACAAGCTGGAATTTGCCATGTATTTTTAAAAACCAACAAAATCATGAAGGCATGCTTTATAGATTAAAAAAAATATATAAGTAGCTTTCATGTTTCAAAGTTTTTCAACTAGATACCTAGACTAGAAAGACATAAGGCTTAAGGCATAAGGCACTTAATTTCTCAATTTGTGTATAACTTTTAAAGTTTCCAATGAGAATAAGACAATTTATGTTGAGAACCTTTCAATATAAATCAAAAGATTTCCACATGGCCAAATACCTACCTTTTTATGACTGTCTAAATTTAATTAAGCCTAAACTATCAGAAGGTACTTGCAAAGTTCAAGATTTTATATATTTTGTAAGAAGATGTGGAAGAAGACACTTATACATTAAATTAACTTAACAATATTTTTTTTAACAATTAAATCTAAAGAAAACAAAGTGTAACATTAATAAATGATAATGTTATGATAAATATTGACACAAGACTACATTCTCAATATTTATCCCAATATGAGAGGTGATACACACTAGATCACACGTATTATATTAATGTAAGTTGATACCAACAGATTACAGCTTTTACTGAACATCTACCCGTAACTTAGATTGATAAGTGACCTGCATCTAAGATTGATTAAACACCATCAATGCAACCCAAATTAATATTATAAAAAAAACATTTTCCGCAGGCATCCGGACAAGAACCTAAACCCGAATGCTGAGACACGCTTTGTTGAGATAAAGCAGGCTTACGAACTGCTCTCTGACACGGAACGAAGGCAGGCCTATGACCTGTATGGCATCACAAATGAAGACGAACACATGTACAAGAAGCGGCATGACTATAGTACCTATGCCAGATTCAGGTCAGTATTTTCCGTATATATTAAGTATAATTTCACACAAGTTAACTTAATCCGAAACAAAGGTCTAGTTTTGTGCTATGGGTACTAGAAAACGATAAAAATACTTAAACACATAGAAAACATCCAAGACTCAGGAACAAATACTTACACTCATCAATGAATCACAATGAATCACCATAAAAATGTTAGCGCATACCAGAACCGCGAGAGAATCACCACAAACTAAATGCGCTGTCACATTTTTTTATAAAGCAGCAGTGTTGGCATTGTTGACTTCCGGAAGAGACAACCGGTGAAATTACTGGTATTATATGTATTTGCAGGTCTCAGATCCCACTTACTATCTTGTGACATTTGTGCCTGTTCACCTTTGCCATTCCAATAAAAGTCTGTATAAGCTTCCTGTGCAACTTTGACTCATGTAATTTTTATTGTTTTGTAAACAAATGCATGGAAATCTTCCAAAAACTGTGAATCATTCCTGTTTACTACGCATACCAATAAAGAATTTCACTCTGCATTTCAACTTTTTAATATTTGACTTGTTGTTGTTTCAGCAATGATCCATTTGAACAGTTTTTCGGTAACCACTTCAGGACTCAGGACCAGGACATCACGCTCTTCCATAAACTCTCTGTTACTGCTCGGTAAGACGGTTTGCTCTGGTTTATTTTTTGGGTAAATCCTGAAATGAGTTTGAATGAGATTTCCTGGTGGTGGTATGATGTATGTGGTCAGCGGAAGCGTGCTGGGCCCATAACCTCAAAGAAAACACATCGGGTGATCAGCACAGACTAATTTATATTTTTAAGAAAAGTCTCACTTGGTGCGCTGCAGATGGCAGCACTTAAATTACTAACAATGTTTCGATACATATTTCAACAGGATCACGCAGGTACAGATATAAAATACAGACTTGGATCCTGTCAGGTAATCTAATATTCAGTACAATATTATGGGGTCTTAGAGCACAGATAAAAAAGTGCAAACAGGCTCACATAGTCCGAAATTCGGCATATACATACCTTCTATGTGTAGTAGACAAACATACTTATATAAGGACAAAATGTTTTAAGGTTTCCTCCTACAAGAAACATTCTATGTATATTTTTTTTTGACGTGATAACGTCTTATAAATCGATGAACGCCGGCTGCACGCACGAAAAAGTGTCACGTTCCGTCTGATCTGAACTGAGCGTGCAAGCGAGAGCGCGAAACAAACGATAGATAGGCACGATCGGGCTAAGCGTTGGGCTTGTGAGTTTTCTTGTTTATGACATTATCACGTAAAATTATCGTCCGTAAACCCACTTTACTGACAACCATTTTTTTTTGTTCAATTTTAAGAATGGCAAACCCAAAAGGAAAACAACAAATAAGAGTCGGGCGGTACGGAACGAGTCCGACTCGTACTTGACCGGTTTTACAAATCAATACTTTGATTTATTTATGTCATCATTCCAGACACTTCGAACACAACATAATGGAGAAATCCGTTCACACTCCGGCGCTGGTCCTCTTTTACACCGACTGGTGTTTCGATTGCGTGCGCTCCGCGGCCGCATGGCGGCGGCTGGTCGAGGCGCTGCAGCCGCTCGGTGTGACGGTGGCCACGGTCCACGCGGGCCATGAAGCCAGCCTGGTCAGGAGGCTAGGGGTACAAGGTGTACCCTGTCTTACGCTGGTGTTGGACAGACACGTGTACATTTATAGAGAAAGCCTTAACGCCATGCCTAAGATTATGGGTAAGTATTTTTTACGTTGTTTATCAATACTATTTGAAAAATATATTGTTAAATATTCTATTGGTAAATCCATGTTGCGTTTCATCGCTCTTATTTATTTGAAAGTAATAGCGGCCGATTTCAAAACAATACACGAAACATAATTTGACAATAGCAATATGATTTTACAGAGTAGAATAAATCCCCAATACAATAATATGTGTTAAATATTGCAAAACATAAGCCAGTTTAAATTTTTTCGGAAAAAATACTTTTATCTCAGTTTAGTATTTCAAAGAAACTTTAAGTAGCGTTAACAAAAGGGAATATAAAACATTGTAACATGTAATAATCTCCATTTTTCCAGAATGGATTCGCTGGAAGTTCCCCTATAAACTAGTGCCGAGCGTGACCAACGCCAACGTAGACGGATGGACGAGCGATTTCGAAGACAACCGGGTCAAGGCACTGATCTTTGAGGAGCAGCCCGTTATGCGGCTGCGGTACCTGCTGACCGCCTTTCACTACCGGGACCGGGTCTCATTTGGGTATGTTCCGCTACCGGGACTGGGTCACGTTTGGACATGTTCCACTACAGGGACCAGGTCACTTTTCGGCATGTTCCACTGTCGGACCGGGTCACGCTTGGGTATGTAGCAACTACGGGAACTGGGTCACGGTTGAGTATGTTCCACTACAGGGTCCAGGCTACTTTTGGGTATGTACCACTATCGGGAAGGGGTTACGTTTGAGGATGTTCCTCTAAGGGGACTAGGTCACGTTTGAGTATGCGCCACTACGGGGATAAGATCACGTTTGAGCATGTTCCACTACCGGGACCGGGCGACGTTTAGATGTTCCACTACAAGGACCGGGCCGAGAGGTTCGCCAACAGATATAATTACATGCTCGCCAAACTGTTATCCAGTTTGTTGGCGAATATAACACCATTAACTCAATTTTAAAATTGTATGTGTAGGGAGGAGTGACAGGGTGTTAACCCAATTATAGGCAAACTCAGCTTGCGTAAAGCAGCGACCACACCAATGCTTAAAAAACGGTGTCGGTACGAAATCGCAGTGACGCGTCGTATTAGCACCGTTTTTGACGCATGCTCTCCACACCGGTGCTCAAAATTCACAGACGGTGCGTAAACAAAAGAATGTGTCATAGTAATAACATGGCGTCAATTTTGACGTGCCGTGATATTCGCAACGTTAAGCAGCGGTGTGGGGAGCGTGCGTCAAAAACGGTGCTAATACGACGCGTCACTGCGATTCCGTACCGACACCGTTTTTTAAGCATTGGTTTGGTCGCTGCTTAAAACCATATTTTTTGTGTTGTGACACACTTAACAGTCTAAGTACTAGGCTAAAAAAGGAAATATAAAGTTGCAAGTTCATTCATACATCAAGAACATTCATAGTCAGGTTAACTGGAAGAGATACCTTAAAAGAATAAGTTCGCCATTGTACACGTCGCGGAACGAAAAGCTTGACCAGTTTTCAAATAAATTAATTTACGCGTTGCAAGCACATGTTACGTTTTTAAACTGTATAATAGACGAGAGAAATAATATTGAACCAATAGTGGCTGTTCTTTATACGTGACCATAGCAACCATTTTGTAACGACCAATAAAGACTAAGTACAGTTAACCAATAGTGGCTGTTGTTTATACGTGACCACTTGAGTTCAGTTTGAACCAATTTGTTTATACGTGACCATGGTAACCATGTATCTGTGGGCCATGTAGTGAAATGACATTCATTATGACGGAATGTGTCATACACGGTCAATAAGCAGATATACTGATAAGTTATACTGAGCAAGCAAAAACAGATCTTAAGGTGGTCAACGTTTTCATTCCGCGACTGTACTTGTAATTGTTTTTTTTTTGTGGAATGAAGCGTTTACATACATACATACTTTCATCCCAGTTTCGTGCCAATGTCCGCGCGTGACACCGCGAACGTGACATCACGCTACAAGGTCCAGCGCCACACGGATACCATGGTGCTGCTGAAGGAAGACAGCCCGGAGCCCGCTGCCACCGTCAGCACCACCGAGATCCCCAGCAAGACGCTCCACGAGCTCATCGAGGCCAACCAGCTACTCACACTGCCGCGTCTATCTTCGCAGGTATACAGGGTGTCCCTAAAATCTACGTCAAGTCGAAAGGGGGAAATAGGGCAAGCGGTGACAGTAGTGAGAAAATCAGAATAAAATGTAAGTCTAGTACTTGAAAAAATATAGCCACAAACAAAAATCGAGAAAATTGATGATCCCTGTGATGATCTTCTTAGTGCTTTTTTGTAATGTAATAACTCTTCTATAAATTTCAGTTGATAATTAGACCATAACTATCGCAATTTTAAATTAAATATTACTTTTTATTCCCAACCATGTAGGGACTCAAAATTAATTAATCGGCTAAAATAAAGTGCCCGTACTGAAAAAAAAAAAGAACGCTATTATAGCAAGTGGCTTTAAAAGGTGTATTTAGTGGATTTGAAAATGGTATGGAACTTGGTAGATTGTCTAAAAATTGAGAAAAAAATGCTTGCACAGTACGAGCGTTCCTCGATTGAGAATACCTGAGCGGTGGATAGGGCGGGCTGGCACTATTTCGTGGCCAGCCCGTTCACCCGACTTGTATCCACTCGATTATTTTTACTTGACAGCGCTAAAAGAAAAAGTGTACCTTGAACTAATTGATAAAGTGGCTTAATTTTCTCGTAAGTATTGGTACGTTGTCCGCAGGCAGTACTGGAGCACGTGTGCCCGGTGGAGTGGCGCGCCGCGCGGCGCAGGCTGTGTTGCGTGCTGGTGGCCGGCGCGAGCGGCGTGGCACGCGCGGGGCTGCGACGCCGGGCCCGCGCGGCGCCCGAGCGGCTGCGCTACGCCTACGTCTACCTGCACGCGCAGCCCGGGTTCGTGCAGGCGCTGGCGCCGGGCTCCGGTGAGCATCCCCTGTGTACAGCTAGCCACCTGGCTGAGCTGGGTGCTGGTGCTGCTATCCGTGTAT